>SJYA01000590.1:260150-325015 GCA_006410615.1 Neotragus moschatus
TCCATCCGCTGACGCTCAGAAGGCACTCAGGTGCGTGGGGCTGAGGCGCTGAGGCGGCGGTGGATGCTGGCCCAGGGATGCTCGGAAGGTTTGGCAGGTAGGAGACTGGCAGCTACAGAGACAAAAGGAGAGTGCAGTGAGGCGCGGTGAACAGGGAGGGCCTCACAGGCAGAGAGTTGGTGCCGCCCATTCGGGCAGCCAAAAGGTTACCTCAGCACATTACCTGCTGCCCCGTCGCCACCCACCACCCCCGCCCCCCACACAAACACACACACCTCGGCCTTGGCCTTTTCACCTCAGGGCCTGGGGGGATTGTGGTGGCCTCAACCCCGGCTGTGCCCTTCTCACCCTTTCTTACCTGTGCGGGGATTGGGGGCAGGGACCTGGACAAGAGGAGATAAGAGAGAAGGAAACCCAGACTGGAACCTCTGCTGGCTGGGGTCTGAGCAGTCCCTCAGAAGAGGGCCCACTGTGAGGAGGCAGGGCTGAAGCCAGGTGGAGGGAACATGTCAATAGGTGGGGACAGGCATGGCCTGACAGGGCTACCAGATACTCTGGGGGACCCGCCTCTCTCTCCAGTCTCTCTTCTTATTGTACAACCTCACCTTGCCCATCACAGCAGAGGCACCTCATCATTGCTTGCTTCAGGTTTTCACCACATCAGCACCCCAGAGGAAAGTGCAGCAAAAAGGATGCAGTGCTGAGCTCGAAGGTCCTCTCTGCATGGTTACAAGCTCTGCCTCATAGGCTGGGATCACTGAGGCCTAGAGTTTCAGAGTTCCCTCGGTAGAAGAACCTGCTCTTGCTGAAATCCCCATCAACTGGCTTTTTCAGGAGTGATTATGAATCATTCTGCCTAAGGTCACAGAATGCAAACATCACCAGGTGTGGGAGTCTGGTGACTTGGGAGTGAAGGGCCAGACTATGGGTCTCATCCTGGCTATGTTAGAATCAAGTGAGGGAGGTTAAAAAATGTTATCAGTGCTGATTACCCACCCTAGACCATTTGAATCACAATCAGCAGTCACAATTGCTGCCAGGGTTCAAGTATTTATAAACTCTCCAGGTATGGTGTATATACTTTAGGGTGTTCCTTAAAAAACAGTGAGATGCTGGTCAACTCCATCAGCCCTTTGTCTTCCACAGTAGACAGTTTAGACGTTTGCAAGATTATTACAATCAGGTAACATCATTATGTGGAGACTATCCAGAGACCAGCTGTGCACTCTGATCCTCTGAGTGAAAGAAAAAATATTCTTTCTACTAAGAGAAAGACATTGCACTAGTTTATAGGGGACAGTCTGAACTCACCCAAAGAAACAGAACCATAATTAAATCCCAGGTTTTTTTTTTGTTTGGTTTTTGTTTTTAAGGACAACATGGAGTATTTAAATAATTGAAGAGTGAAAAATATCTAAGAAAAACATAACATCTATATCTCAAATTCCCCTGGTTTTTCTGTGTCATCCATACATTCATCTCATTTAGAACAAAATGCTCTTTTCTGCCAGAGTCAGATCTATGCGTTCCTCTCCTGTGGGTAGTATCATGCTTCCTTTGGCTGTGTGAAAAAGATCTCTCTGGGTCATCAAAGAACATCACTTGGTTCCAGATGATTGAACCAAGGTTACAGAAGGTTCCAGAAACAGTTTGGGGCTATTTGGCACCCGTTCATATAATTCATGATTTTATGGACTTTCAGCTTTCTGTCTCTAAACTGAAGATTTCTCACTCTTTTAGGCGAAAGAGCTGAAGCATACACCTGTGCTGTGCACAAGGGCCCCCAGCTGAGGGAGCAAATGGGATCTAAAATCCAGACTCCTCTAAACTGGCTGGTGGACCCCAGCTGGGGTTTTGTTTGTAATTTTATTCACCCACAGGAGCTATATGCACAAACAGAGTTTCTGCTATAGCCTGTCCTCACATATACCCAACATGGAAAATTGCTCTTTTTTTTTTTTTAATTTAAAAAATAATTTTATTTATTTTTGGCTATGCTGGGTCTTTGTTGCTGCATGAACTTTTCTCTAGTTGTGGCCAGCAAGGGCTACTCTCTAGTTGCAATATGTGGATTTCAGGTGGCTTCTCTTGTTGCAAAGCACAGGTTTTAGGGCACGTGGGCCTTAGTAGTTGTGGTACATGGGCTCAATAATTGTGCCTCTGGACTCTACGGCACAGGCTTAATAGTTGTGTGCACATGCTTAATTGCTCTGTGGCATGTGGTATCTTCCTGGACCAGGGATTGAACCCATGTCTCTTGTGTTGGCATGCAGATTCTTTACCACTGAGCCACCAGGGAAGCCTGGACTGTCACTCTTTTAAAATGATCAAGTCACAAATCAAAGAATGTTTAAATACTTACCTTTCTGAAATAACTTTCTAGGTCCAAGATGGAGCCACTCCTGCCCCAGGGGTGCCACATCAGCAAACTGAAACTTAGATAACTTCCATGTCCCTGTAAACAATACTACTTGACCAGAAATAGAATATGGTACATTATACTATGGTCCTCCCTGGTGGCTTAGCGATAAAGAATCCACCTGCAATGCAAGAGACCTGGGTTCAGTCCCTGGGTTGGGAAGATTCCCTGGAGAAGGAAATGGCAACCCACTCCAGTATTCTTGCCTGGGAAATCCCATGGACAGAGGAGCCTGGCAGGCTACCGTCCCTGGAATCACAAAGAGTCATACACCTCTTAGCAACTAAACAACATTATACTATGAAATAGTATATCCAGTGAGCCAATCTCCAAATGCCAAGCCAACTTTGGGCTCTATGTTATTTCCTTGTTCCTTCTCACCCTAAATAAGGTTGACTGTGTGACTCCAGCCAATCAGACATTTTCACTTTTCCTCATCCTTATTCTTTACCCAATAAAAGCTTTCTGCTTTCTGATCCATTTTGCAATTCTCTGAATAGAGACTACTTTTGTTTCATGAAGCGTTAGTAAGATTTGTATTGCCTAAATTCTTCTTTAATAAATTATTGACAGCCTATTTAAAGAGTTGTCTTTAAGGAAGTCCCTCCAAATCTCTCTTTGCCTATGTTAGGAATACAGCAAAGGAAGTCATGTCAACATGTGTAATTTTCCGTGGAAACAAAATTTCCTGATATTTTCAGGTTAAAAACCATCATTTTAAAAAGTTTATTTATTTTTTAATTGAAGGATAATTGCTTTACAGAATTTGGTTTTCTGCCAAATATCAACATGAATCAACCACAGTAAAAAGAAAAAAAACTATCATATTATTTTTGCTAACTCCTTTTATACCTGAATGAATTTTACTTTTATCTCAGCCACATGATCTGGCTGAGAAAAAATGTGATATGGAGCAGTTAGTGATGAATTATATCTAAGAAGCTCTATAGTCTCCAAAACAACAAACTAGTACTTAGAAAATGATTCAGTATTATAATGATTGAAAAATTGGCTTGCTTATTTCTAAAAGAATTACCCACCTGCCAAAAAAAGTAATGTTAGGAAAGATAAGGTTTAATGATTGTTGTGAAGATGTTGTTTTAAAAAACATGGCTCCCTGAATTGATTCCCTTTTTAAGAAAGTAAATAAATATGTGAATTGACCCCAGTACTAAAAACTGTCTTTTTATCTTGTTTCCTAGCAGATGTAAAGTCCCAGGTGCTATTTTTCCAGGTCTCAATCCATGGCTTTTTTTTTTTTTTTAAAGGACAGGTTTGTTGAGGTATTTCATACAGTAAAATTAAATATTTTAAGAGTACAGTTCAGTAAGTTTTGGCAAACTCAGATCTCCTCTTCCTAGATANGATCTCTAGTATTTCCCATTCTGTTGTTTTCCTCTATTTCTTTGCATTGATCGCTGAAGAAGGCTTTCTAAAAGAAGGCTTCCTAGATATTTACCCAAGAGAAATGAAACTTATGTTCACATAAAAACTTGCACATGAAAGCTTATAGAAATTTTATTCATAATTACCAGAAACTGGAAATGTTCCAAATGTCCTTTAACTGGTGAGTGGATAATCAAACTGTTCCTTTCAGGGTGGCTGTATAATCTTCCATTCCCATTAGCAATGAAAAAGAGTTCCAGTGGCCCTGTATCTTCACTAACACTTGACATTGTCATTAAAAATATTTTTAGTTTTTCTAATAGGTGTGTAGTAGTTTATTGTGGGTTTATTTTGCTTTTCTTTAATGACTAATAATGTGAGCATCTTTTCATATGTGTATTTAGCATCTGTGTTTCTTCTTTGCTTTATAACTGTTTATTCTTTAGAAAATTGAGTTATTTTCTTATTGTTATGAGAGTTCTTTACATATCTGGATACAAGTATTTTATCATATATGTGATTTTCAAATATTTTCTTCAAGCATATTGTTTGTATTTTCATTCTCTTAGTAGTGTCTTCCACAGAGTTTGAGGTTTTAAGTTTGGTAAATTTCAGGTCTATTTTACATAATCTTTTTGTCAATACTACACTATCTTGTTACTGTAGCTTTATAGTAAGTCTTTATTATAAGTCTATAATTAATTGAACTATCTGAATACTTCTAACTTTTTTCTTCATTTTAAGAATTGTTTTTAGCTAGTTAATTTTTTTCAACTTCTAAAAATATTTAATTTTAATTTATTTGACTGCACTGGGCCTTAGTTGTGGCATGCAGGATCTTTAGCTGTGGCATATGGGATCTGGTCCCATGATTAGAAATCAAATGGCTAGTCCAGTTTTGTTTTCTTGTTTTTTTAATTTTTGCCTTTCCATAAATTTTAGAATTAATTTGTTAATTTGTGTAAGAAATCTTGATTGATATTTCCTTGAATAAACTAGAGAGAATTAACATCTTAACAGAATTGACTCTGTTAGTACATGAACATGGTAGATCTTTCCACATTTTAGATCTCCAATTTCTTTCATCATTGTCTTTCACAGTGTTCTCAGGATATAGATCTTATATTCATTTTGTTAGATTTGAATCGAAGTGCTTCATTTTTCTGTGTGCTATTATAAATAGTGTTTGAAAAAATATATCAAATTCCAAATGTTCACTGCTGATACATGAAATATGATTGACTGTTATATGTTGATTTGTATCCCTACTGATCTTATTCATAAGTTCTAGAGTTTTAGGGTAGATTCATTCCAGGAACTTTTTCTGTAGATTACTTGGAATTTTCTACAAAGACATACATGTTGTCTGAGAATTTATTTCTTGTTCTGTATGCTTTTTATTTCCTTTTCATTTCTACTGCATGGACTTGGTCTATTTGCAATATTGAATAGAAGTTGTGAGAATGAACATCTCTATTTTGTCCCAGTTAGAAGGAAAGCATACGGTCTTTCACCATTAAGTATGATGTTACCTGTAGATTTTGCTGAGAATCTCTGTCATGAATGGATATTGAATTTTGTCAAATGATCATTTTGTCAATTTGATCATTTGACTTTTTTCTTTAGTCTGTTATTATTGTGAATTGTATTTGATTTTTGAATCTTGAACTAGTTTTACTTTCCTAGGTTGATGACACTTATTCCTGATGTATTACCCTTTTTATATATTGCTGAATTTAATTTGCCATCTTTTTTTGAGAATTTCTGCATTTATTAATGAAGATGAATGAAAGATTTTAGTCTAGTTTTGGCATTAAGGTAATGCTGGCCTTATAAAATGAGTTCAAAAATATTTCCTTCTTTTCTGTTTTCTAGAAGTGTTTATATAAAATTGGTATTATTTCTTCCATAGAAGTTTGGTATAATTCACCAATGAAAGCAGCTGATTTGGATTGTTTTCAATTTTCAGAAAGTTTTAAAATACGAATTTCATTTCTTTAAAGGATACAAGATTGTGTCCTTGGGTCTCACAGATAGGGCTTCTCAGTAATCCTTCTCTCAGTGGTAGGAGCTCTCTAATATTCTGGCCTATTATTATTATGATAATGCTGTTACCTGTCAAGCTTGAAAGGGCACAGGTTGTTTCGTTTGAAGTACTAGCTCCAGAAATGGTATGAACCTAACTGAAGCAGAAGATATTAAGAAGAGGTGGCAAGAATACATTGAAGAACTATAGAAAAAAGATCTTCACGACCCAGGTAATCATGATGGAGTGATCACTCACCGAGATCCAGACATCCTGGAATGTGAAGTCAAGTGGTCCTTAGGAAGCATCACTATGAACAAAGCTAGTGGAGGTGATGGAATTCCAGTTGAGCTATTTCAAATAATAAAAGATGATCCTGTAAAAGTGCTGCACTCAATATATCAGCAAATTTGGAAACTCAGCAGTGGCCACAGGACTGACTGGAAGAGGTCAGTTTTCATTCCAGTCCCAAAGAAAGGCAATGCCAAAGAATGCTCAAACTACCACACAATTGCACTCATCGCACAGGCTAGCAAAGTAATGCTCAAAATTTTCCAACCCAAGCTTCAACAATATGCTAACCATGAAATTCCAGATGTTCAAGCTGGATTTAGAAAAGGCAGAGGAACCAGAGATCAAATTGCCAACATCTGCTGGATCATTGAAAAAGCAAGAGAGTTCCAGAAAAACATCTACTTCTGCTTTATTGACTATGCCAAAGCCTTTGACTGTGTGGATCACAACAAACTGTGGAAAATTCTGAAAGAGATGGAAATACCAGACCACCTTACCTGCTTCTTGAGAAATCTGTATGGAGGTAAGGAAGCAACAGTTAGAAACTGGACAAGGAACAACAGACTGGTTCCAAATAAGGAAAGGAGTGTGTCAAGGCTGTATATTGTCACCCTTCTTACTTAAATTATACACAGAGTATATCATGAGAAAAGCTGGGCTGGATGAAGCACAAGCTGGAATCCAGAGTGCCGGGAGAAATATCAATAACCTCAGATATGCAGATGACCCTTACTNGGAGGTAAGGAAGCAACAGTTAGAAACTGGACAAGGAACAACAGACTGGTTCCAAATAAGGAAAGGAGTGTGTCAAGGCTGTATATTGTCACCCTTCTTACTTAAATTATACACAGAGTATATCATGAGAAAAGCTGGGCTGGATGAAGCACAAGCTGGAATCCAGAGTGCCGGGAGAAATATCAATAACCTCAGATATGCAGATGACCCTTACTGCAGAAAGTGAAGAAGAACTAAAAAGCCTCTTGATGAAAGTGAAAGAGGAGAGTGAAAAAGTTGGCTTAAAACTCAACATTTAGAAACTAAGATCATGCATGGCATCTGGTCCCAGCACTTCGTGGCACGTAGGGGAAACAGTGGAAACAGCGACAGACTTTATTTTGGGGGGCTCCAAAATCACTGCAGATGGTGACTGCAGCCGTGAAATTGAAAGATGCTTGCTCCTTGGAAGAAAAGTTATGACCAACCTAGACAGCATATTAAAAAGCAGAGACATTACTTTGCCAACAAAGGTCCATCTAGTCAAAGCTTTGCTTTTGCCAGTAGTCATGTATGGATGTGAGAGTTGTACTGTAAAGAAAGCTGAGCACCAAAGCATTGGTGGTTTTGAACTGTGGTGTTGGAGAAGACTCTTGAGAGTCCCTTGGACTGCAAAGAGATCCAACCTGTCCATCCTAAAGGAAATCAGTCCTGAATATTCATTGGAAGAACTAATGCTGAAGCATAAATTCCAATACTTTGGCCACCTGTGTGAAGAACTGACCCATTTGAAAAGACCCTGATCTGGGAAAGATTGAAAGTGGGGAGAAAAGGGGATGACAGAGGATGAGATGGTTGGATGAGATGGAATTACTGACTCAATAGACATGAGTTTGAGTAAGCTCTGGGAGTTGGTGATGGACAGGGAGGCCTGGTGTGCTGCAGTCCATGGGGTTGCGGAGTTGGACACAACTGAGTGAGTGAACTGAACTGAACTAGCTCTGTAAGTTATGCTGAAATATGGGAGTGTGATATTCAACCCAAGTCAGAAGAAGAAAGAAGGAAGGAAAGGAAATCAAGAGCAGGTCTAGTTTGAAGAGGGGCAAACAAGCGCAGAGAGTTTGTGCTCTAGAGATGGCAGGATTGCACACAGGGTGGAATTATGTTGCCCATTCTTTCAGCCATTCATTCATTTATTCTAGAATTCTTTTTTTTTTTTAATTGAAGGATAATTGTTACAGAATTTTGGTGTTTTCTGTCAAACATGAATCAGCCATAGGTATACATATATCCCCTTTCTTCTGAACCTTTCTTCTATCTCCCTCCCCATCCCACTCCTCTAGGTTGATACAGAGTCCTTGTTTGAGTTTCCTGAGCCATACAGCAAATTCCCATTGGCAATCTATTTTACATATGGTAATGGAAGTTTCCATGTTACTCTTTCCATACATCTCCTCCTCTCCTTCTCTCTCCCCATGTCCATAAGTCTATTCTATATGTCTGTTTCTCCATTGCTGCCCTGTAAATGAGTTCTCAGTACCATTCTTCTAGATTCGGTACATGTGCGTTAGAATATGATATTTATCTTTCTCTTTCTGACTCACTTCACTCTGTATAATAGGTTTTAGGTTCATCCACCTCATCAGAACTGACTCAAATGCTTTCCTTTTTATGGCTGAGTAATATTTCATTGTGTATATGAACCACAACTTCTTTATCCATTCATCTATCAGTGGACATCTGGGTTGCTTCCATGTTCTAGCTATTGTAAATAGTGCTGCAATGACCATTGGGGTACATCTGTCTTTTCAACTTTGGTTTCCTCAGGGTATATGCCATGAAGTAGGATTGCTAGTCCATATGGTGGTTTTATTCCTCGTTTTTAAAGGAATCTCCATACCATCTTCCATAGTGGCTGTATCAATTTACATTCCCACCAACAGTGCAAGAGCATTCCTTTTTCTCCACACCCTCATTTATTCTTTGTAGACATTTTGATAATAGCCATTCTGACCAGTGTGAGGTGATACCTCATTGTGGTTTTGATTTGCATTTATCTAATAATGAGCATTGATGAGCATCTTTTCATGTATTTGTTAGCCATCTGTATGTCTTCTTTGGAGAAATGTCTGTTTATGTCTTTTGTTTGTTTTTCTGGCATTGAGTTGTATGAGTTGCTTGTATATTTTGAAAATTAAGCCTTTGTCAGTTGTTTCATTTGCTATTATTTTCTCCCATTCTGAAAGTTGTCTTTTCACCTTGCTTATAGTTTTTACTGTGCAAAAACTTTTAATCAGGTCCCACTTATTTACTTTTGTTTTTATTTCCATTACTCTAGGAGGTGGGTCATAGAGGGTCTTGCTTTGATTTANGTTCACGTATTGCTGAAGCCTGGCTTGGAGAATTTTGAGCATTTACTTTACTAGCATGTGAGATGAGTGCAATTGTGCGGTGGTTTGAGCAAATTTTAGCTCATCCCCTTTACCGTTCACCTTCCTCATTTTGATACCTTAAAGTTAGCTGTTTTATAGTAAGCTTTTCTTTTTAAGTTAAAAAAGAGAGTTTTAACATGGATAATAAACATTAAAAATAAGTATCTGCTACAAACGTGTGATTCATTATGATGATTTATTTTAGGTTCTTTTCACTTTTTTAACTTCTTTTAAAAATTTTTTTTTAATTGGAGGAAAATGGCTTTACAATGTTGTGCTGGTTTCTGCCGTACAACAATGCAAATCAGCCATAAGTATATCTATCATTTCACTTTTTAATTGTAGACTTACAGTCACTTGAATGGAATAGTTTACATCGACCTGCTATTCTTGTGCCTTTTCTTGACTCATTTTATAGAGAGACAAATTCTGAAATAACGTAAGACCCCTTCAGGCTGGGCTTCCCTGGTGGCTTAGACGGTAAAGAATCTGCCTGCAATGCAGGAGACCCGGGTTCGATCCCTGGGTTGGGGAGATCCCCTAAAGAAGGAAAGGGCAACCCACTCCATTATTCTTGCCTGCAGAATCCCATGGATGGAAGAGCTTGGTGGGCTTACAGCCCATGGGATCACAAAGAGTCGGACATGACTGAGCGACTAAGCACGCACGCGCGCGCGCGCACACACACACGTCTTCTTCAGGCTCGGACATGACTGAGCGACTAAGCACACACACGCACACACACGTCTTCTTCAGGCTCGCGTGCGCGCGCTCACGCACACACACACACACACACACACACACACACACACACGTCTTCTTCAGGCTACTCAGAATTTTGAACAGGAAAAAATAGAAATTCCTGAACAAGGTTCTCTAACCCTTGTGTAAAACCTTCCCTTTCTCTTTAAACCCGGCGCCAAAGTAGCTATGCAAGTATCATTTACATCCCCGGGCAGGGCTTGGGCTTCTAAGTCAGGCGCTGTGTTTTGCTGAAGTCTGCTAACAGCCTGTGCATTAAATTCATAATGAGATTAAAATCTACTGTTCTTAGAAAAAGAAGAGTTGAAAATGTGTTGCAAAAGCCCTTTTGTCTCATCATATTAATGTTGATGCCCTCTTATCCCAGAAACTTGGCTGAAGCTGGAGCCAAAATCTATATTGGTTTAATTTTAAGTGGCCTTGTGAACAAGTGAGTACAGACACCGAAGGAACCGAAAGGTGCGTAGAGCACTCAGGCTCCTGGATCTGGATTCTCAGGTGGGGCTGGGCCCACGTGCTTAACATTTCCGTGAAGGAGGGGCTGAATGTTGAGACCCTTGCCACTTTCTTTCATTGTAATCATAGAGGCAGATTGGATTCATTAATGAGCGTAATAGGATTAGATATTGGAAAAAATCCCAAATTTTCTAATCTAATGTAAAAAGAACTCCTTAAAAAGTAGACAAATGCATTTGTTCTGCAGTCTTTGAAGAAAGAGTATGAAGTGACTGTTTGATAAGATAAATCAAGTCTGAATATTCAGCCTGATGATCTGCTAGACCAATGGTAGCAATCACCTTTATTCCTATTCAGCTTTAAACTCTCTTTTTTTCTTTTTATTTTATCTGGGTAAGCATATTCCTTATTACTGAAAGGAAAAAATTAAAAAAAACAATGGTACTGCAGAGTGACTTTCTCCCCTGCTGTAGGACACCAGCTAAATGCAAGGAGCATCAGTAACAGTGGCTGCTGACTCACAGACATGCATGTGGACTGGGTTCATTTTGAATGAGCCAGGCAGGCTCCAAACTCAAGCGCAGCCTCGCTCAGGTGTGCCTGCCTCACCAGGCCCCTGCTGCTCCGGAAGGTGAAGAGTGCTTGATCTCTTCCAGGCTGGTCTCAGCCAGGGGTCTATTGTTAAGACCTGCCTGAAAGCTGGCAAAATGACATTCCCCGGTGTGATTGAGTTTTAATGTAAGATTACAACCATAGATCAAAGTGAGGAGGACATTTGGGCAGGGGCTCTTAAGAATTTTAGAGCCAGAGCATAAAGAAGATAATTATACTGTGTGATTTAGGGTTGATTCTGCATGTGTCACTCATGAGCAAGGCTTGTCCTCTAGCTGATAAAGGGCTTTACTCTCTCCCATCCCCCACCAATATCCCCTGTTATTTAGCATCTAGAAGACTTTTTAAGGGCTGTGATTAAAGAAACAAAAAGTGTTCTAAAAATGGCTTTTCTTGATAGTGAAGATCTGCCTTTTATACGAAAAAGCATATTCTGGATTTGTTATCCATGAATTTTGGAACAAAAGAAAAAGGGGGGTGGAAAATGGGGCCAGCAATCTGATAGAGTCAAAGTCCTTTTGTTCTGACTTTGCCATCCAGATTTTATGATAATTCAACCCCAGCTGGGCTTAAGTTTGCCTTTGCATTGTTGACCTGTTTTTTCAAAGTGCTAGAATAGCAGAATCAAGTTTCTTACCTGAAGACCTATTTGGAAATTCCTCTCCAACTTTAGAGTTTTGGAGAACTTCAGTTCTCCTGATGATCTGATATGCTTACTTTATTAACTGAAGATTTTTCTGCAGTTCTGAAGGTTTTCCCTCTTTGTCATGGCTCCCAGGGACCAAGTCCCATGCTTAGTTATGATTGTTTTACTCTGTTTCTAGAAAATATACCTTTTTAATTTATTTCTATTTTTTTGTAACTTTCTGACTTTTTACACACTTTTAATAGCAGGCCCATTGTTCTATGTTTTCTGTACCAATGAATGTATGCTACATAGGACCTTCTTAATGGAATTTGTTTTTAAACTTTAACCGTATTTTGTCTTATAAAGAACATATGATTTTTTTCTTAATATTGGAAATATGAAAAAGCAAAAGAAAAAAAATGAAACTGATCCTTAATTTTACCAATCGGAATAATGTGCCTTTAACATTGTGGTTACTTAACCTTCTGTGGGTCTCCCATATAATGAGGATCACGAAGAGGCTCCACCCATAAGTCAGCCTCCTAAGGCACCTGGGAGTGTAAAACGTGCTGCATGCTTAGAACAACACCCCAGGAAGATAAGCGTCTGATAGGGGTTATGGACTGTTGTTGGGTATTTTGTTTCAGACCTTTATCCCTAGGCATGTATCAAACCATTTTTATAAGTAAATATGAGCATATCGTCAGTGGAATCGTGATTTTGGAGAGCTGCAAGGGGGATTTCAGGGTTTATCCAGTGTAGTTTCTTCACAGGACATGAGCTTGGGAGTTATTTTCAACTGTCCTATTCCAGGATCCTAACCTAGGATTTACTGAGGCAGAAACTTGAAGAATAGATGTATATACCGGGAGCAGAAACAAGGTGATTTTAATAGGTATGCTGCTGGTGAGACACGTCAAAATGTAGCCAAGTCTCCCTTACCAGGTGCAGAAGGGACGTATCCTGGAGGCCAGGTAGAGCCTCAAGGCCACAGAGTGTTCACTTAGGGCCGAAGCAGAGCCCAGGTCTTGGCACTGCTCCTCAGCGGTGTTTCTGTCATGTGGAGGGCCACCAGACACGTTTAAAGAGAAGCTTTTTGTGTAAATTTCACAGCCTAGTAATTTGTTATATCCAGGCAGTTGCTACAAGTAGTACTGCATTTTAAGATGGACCAGAATGTTATGAGCAGTTCACTGAGGTTACCAACTATGCACTTGTGGAAAGTAAAAGCAAAACAAAGAAACACTTGCCTCCATTCATTTATTCATTCACTGTGAAGCATGATAGCATTCACACAGTAGTCCCTTCTCATCTGTAGCTTCACTTTCCATGGTTTCAGCTACCTGTGGTCAACCATGGTCCAAAACTATTAAATAGATAATTCCAGAAAGAAACAAATCATAAGTTCTAAACGGCACATGGTTCTGAGTAGCTTGATGAAACCTCACACTGCCCCATTCCATCCTGCCTGGGATCCCCAAGCATCAGCATCGTCTGCTCATTACATCCAGCCATCAACATTGTCATGGCGCCATGGTCCAGGATCACCAGAAGCAGATGGCCCTCCTTCTGATATATTTTCAGAAGCTCAGTAGTAGCCTAACATTATATGGTAGTACCTTTGTCATTCACCTCACTTCACCTCATCACTTTACCTCATCCCACATCATCACAAGAAGAAGGGTGAGTGTAGTACAGTAAAATATTTTTAAGGAAAGACCACACTCGCATACCTTTATTCCAATATATTTTTATAATCGTTCTGTTTGTTATTATTAAATATTGTTAATCTGCTACTGTGATTAGTTTATAAATTGAACTTTATCATCAGTTCAGTTCAGTTCAGTCGCTCAGTCGTGTCCGACTCTTTGCAACCCCATGAATCGCAGCATGCCAGGCCTCCCTGTCCATCACCAACTCCCGGAGTTCACTCAGACTCACACCCATCGAGTCAGTGATGCCATCCAGCCATCTCATCCTCTGTCGTCCCCTTCTCCTCCTGCCCCCAATCCCTCCCAGCATCAGAGTCTTTTCCAATGAGTCAGCTCTTCGCATGAGGTGGCCAAAGTACTGGAGCTTCAGCTTTAGCATCATTCCTTCCAAAGAAATCCCAGAGTTGATCTCCTTCAGAATGGACTGATTGGATCTCCTTGCAGTCCAAGGGACTCTCAAGAGTCTTCTCCTACTGTGATTAGTTTATAAGTTGAACTTTATCATAGGTATGTATATATAGGAAGAAACATAGTATATATAGGGTTACATACTTGGATTGCAGGTTATAGGGTTACAAGTCTTGGGTTTGAGGAACCCACTGAGGGTCTTAGAACCCTCACAGATAAGGGGGATCTACTGTATTTCACTAATTCAGTCTGACCTTCATTCATGAGTTGTAATTAATAAAGTTTTAGTGCATTTCAACTCTTAAGTTGAGATGATTTGGAGAGTGGGTAGAAGAGAAATTTAGTTATGAACTTAAAACTTTTGAGGATAGCTTCCAGTGAAACTCTCTTCATTGCTTGAGGTGGTATTCTGTTGCAGATGGTTTATATCTGAGAACAGGCCGTGGTGTATGGTGTTTCTTATCATTCCAGGAAGTTCAGTTCCCCTATAAATATATAAAATATCATGTGATATAAGCTGACCTGTGTTAGAGAAACAACTAGAAGAAAAAGCCAAGTGCTTAAAGGCTACATGAGCTTAGGCCTGTGATGGGGTGATTTGTAATGTCTCTAAACATTATGGAAATATCTACAGTCTTGTATGACACTGCCCTTGCCATTGCACATGACTGATTCTGTAAGAATCTACATGTAGGTGTTTAGATGTTTTACCATGTCTGCCTGACATAAACTAATGATGTAGACTGCTAACCGTGGTGACATGATTAAACATGATGTTAATTAGTGGCTCTTCTAAGAGTCTCGATCCTTCCTTTTAGCAGCCTTTGTTGTGCATGTATGAAAGTTTAAGAGACAGAAATGGTTGTTCCCTGTATGGCATCTGTTAATAGCAATGGGAACTCAGAAAAAAAAAAAAAATTTAAGCCACCCAGTAAGACATATCAGGTCCATCTTCTTGTCCTGGGAGTTGTCCAAAACCATGTCTTTGTGGAAAGGAATATGGCAATTTTCCTGTGAGCTGTAATCGTTTGTACTATTACTTAGTTGTCATGTATTGATGATCTCATTTCAATCAAACATATCTCATTCTGTAAGCTTTTGATGGGAGGAATTTTTGGAAGGGTTTAGGAAGGTTAAATCTGTGAGACATGGCTTCCATCTGGAATGCATTAGCTACAAAGATTTATTAGTCAGAGTGCCTCTGCATAATGTTCCATGGAAAGCGGGTCCTGCATCTAATTTCCAGCATGATGTCTATATGAGGAGTGATCTTTGAAATATCATAGGTGACAATCAAGTTTGTTATAAAAATAGTAAATGCCCAGGATTTTCATGGCGGCTATTTTAAATCCCTCATGAGAGCTGCTAAGCAGGTAGTTGATTTGTTGACAAATGATAAAACTCAAGGAATAGCAACATGCATGAAATTTTAAAAGAGGATAGCCCTTTTGAGCAGAAAAAGACTTTTAGAACAATTGGGAACATTTATTGTTTTCATTTACCTTTTCTCTGGGCAAGAGAGCATTAGAAAAATAATAAGACCAGTGCTCAAACTATATGTAGAAGGACATCCTCTTTCTAATTAAAATTGTTCTTAAGAGCTAATTGTGTTGATCAGTAAGTGAAACAGGGGAAGCTTTGTTATATCTCATACAATATACAGCCTGAGACTATACTGTTCTGTGCAGTGATGCGATTGGTTCAAATTAGAGATGATGAAGGTGCTAGAATTTCCAATTCTACTGATCTCTGTGTGGGAAGAAGGCAGAGCTGATATATAGCTTAGGCTTACCTGGGCTACTGTACCCTTAGAAGACAGCAAACATAAACACAAAATGGGGGTAAAGTTTGAGTTTGGGTTGCAGAAACTGTGATCAGATGGAGGCCAGAAGCTTCTGCTTCCTGCTGAAAAGGCAGTTCGAGCTCTGGGGAAGGTTTTTCTCCTTCTCACTTTGCTTATTCTCAGTGGCCGACATTAAGGTAGCAGGAGAGCAGGTCCAGTCCCACAAAAGCTTTTTATACCATCAGGAGGCAATTATGGCCTAAGATACCTTCCCTGGCTGCATCATGTCTTTCTGAAAATGCAGGGCAAAGGATTAATGCCAGGTGAAGGGCGAGTCAGCATCCAAATATTTATCTGTGAATTTAGGTCACACCACAATGCTCAGTTGTGTCATTCCCTCTCAACATAGGAAAAAGTGTTCTGTATCCTGGATACAAGTTCAGTACAAAATTGCTCTCCAAGGATTACAAGGGAAATGCTGAAGCTCAGCGATTTTCTTTGCCCCTTGCATTGGGCTGTTGTGCCATCGGGTGGGCTTGTGCCAGACAGCAGAATGGAGAGTGAAGTAGTGCTGGCTACAAAACTCATGTGAGAGGGAGAAAGGAGCCTTTACCATGAGACCTCAAAGAGCAGGGCCTGAACTTTTCACCTTCTCAGTGGACATTTGCAAGGGCCTCAGCTTGAAAGTGTTTCTCTTCTGCAGTCCACTGTGCATGCTAGGAAGGCCACAGCTGGGCCAGTGCCGCCCCTCTGGCAACCAATGAAGACACGTTCCCACACATTCACTTGCAGTCATAATCTTTGTTAACTTGGATGCATTTAAGGACATTAATTTCTTCTTTTCTCTCATGAGGTTTTAGAAGAAAATCCCACTCCTGTTTCCTTGCCAGCAATCTGATACATGGTCTCCAGACATACCCCCAATCCCAACAGTGAAGTCTCCGATACCCTCTGTGCAGCCTGGTTGTCATCACAGAGGAGTGCAGCTTGCTTTCTGGGCTTGCCTTATAAGATCTGTGGGAGTGCCATGTCCTCTCTCCCCAGCTGATGCCGCCTTTACTAAGGCAGAATAGTGCCTAAGCCACTCTCTCATACACCTGTTGTTGCTTGTACCTTGTGTTAATTAAGGACTTCCCTGGTGACTCTAACAGTAAAGAATCTACCAGCAATGTAGGAGACTTGGGTTCAACCCCTGGGTTGGGAAGATCCCCTGGAGAAGGAAATGGCTACCACTCCAGTATTCTTGCCTGGGAAATTCCATGGACAGAGGAGCCTGGCAGGCTATAGTCCATGGGGTGGCAAAGAGTCAGACACAACTGAGTGAATAACACTTTCACTTTCACTGTGTTAATTCAGATTTCACTGTATACAGACTATTCACAAGATAGCCTTGTGTCTTTGGGTACGATTTAATGTGAACTAAACAAAACTGTAATAGAAACCATGATCGGTCCCCAAAGACATTTGACATATGGTTGGAAATACTTTCAACGACACAGCTACTGTGGAGAAACTAATCCAAGAATTCTGAATGTTATTCTGAGTTCAGCCCAGACCTGCCCAGTGGTCCAGATTGCTTCATTGTTCTTTGATGACTTTGTATGAATCCAAGCATCCACTTCCCCCAAAAGTAATAATTTGTTTTCATTCATTATTCATTTACCTTGAGGCAGATAAAGTTCTAGACAACTTTCACATTTGCTAAAGAAAAACTCCTTTTGATTCAAATAGTACTTTTTAAAGCCTCAGAGCCTTAGAATTAAATTCATTGCTTAATGTAGACTTGAATGCATGGGCATATCCTGAAGGAAATACCAAGCACATTTTAAGGAGAAATACTCAGTCTTTCTTTCATGTCACAGTCTAAGCTGCTATCGATATTTTGCATCACGTTAAATTTTCTGCATTTTAAAATTAACTCTTATTGGAATATACTTGATTTGATCACTGAGGAAGGCCTTCTTATCTCTCCTTGCTGTTCTTTGGAACTCTGCATTCAAATCAGTACATTTTTCCTTTTCTCTTTTGCCTTTTTCTTCTCTTCTTTTCTCAGCTATTTGTAAGGCCTCCTCAGACAACCATTTACCTTTTTGCATTTCTTTTTCTTGGGAATGGTCTTGATCACTGCCTCCTGTACAATGTCAGGAACCTCCGTTCACACTTCTTCAGGCTATCTGTCTATCAGATCTAATCCCTTGAAACTATGTCATTTCCACTGTATAATCATAAAGGATTTGACTTAGCTCATGCCTGAATGGTCTAGTTTCCTAGACCGTATGTTCTTCAATTTAAGTCTGACTTTGGCAATAGGGAGTTCATGATCTGAGCCACAGTCAGCTCCTGTTCTTGTTTTTGCTAACTGTATGGAGCTTCTCCATCTTTGGCTGCAAAGAATATAATCAGTCTGATTTCGATATAGACCATCTGGTGATGTCCATGTATGGAGTCTTCTCCTGTGTTGTTGGAAGAGGGTGTTTGCTATGACCAGTGCCTTCTCTTGGCAAAACTCTATTATTCTTTGCCCTGCTTCATTCTGTATTCCAAGGCCAAATTTGCCTGTTACTCCAGGTATCTCTTGACTTCCTACTTTTGCATTCCAGTCCCCTATAATAAAAGGACATCTTTTTTGAGTGTCAGTTCTATAAGGTCTTGTAGGTCTTCATAGAACCGTTCAACTTCAGCTTTTTCAGCATTACTTGTTGGGGCATAGACCTGGATTACTGTTATATTGAATGGTTTGCCTTGGAAATGAACAGAGATCATTCTGTCATTTTTGAGATTGCATCCAAGTACTGCATTTCAGAATCTCTTGCTGACAATGAGGGCTACTCCTAGTTTCTTCTAAGGGATTTTTGCCCACAGTAGTAGATGTAATGGTCATCTGAGTTAAATTCACCCATTCCAGTCCATTTTAGCTCACTGATTGCTGAAATGTCGATGTTCATTCTTGCCATCTCCTCTTTGACCATTTCCAATTTGCCTTGATTCATGGACCTAACATTCCAGGTTCCTATGCAATATTATTCTTTACAGTATTGGACTTTGCTTCCATCACCAGTCACATCTACAACTGGGTGTTGTTTTTGCTATGACCAACCTAGACAGCGTATTAAAAAGCAGAGACATTGTTTTTCCAACAAATATCCATCTTGTCAAAGCTATGATTTTTCCAATAGTGATGTATGGATGTGAGAGCTGAACTACAAAGAAAGCTGAGTGCTGAAGAATTGATGCTTTTGAACTGTGGTATTGAAGAAGACTCTTGAGAGTCTCTTGGACTGCAGGGAGATCCAACCAGTCCATCCTAAAGAAAATCAGTCCTGAATATTCAATGGGAGGACGGATGCTGAAGCTGAAACTTTGGCCACCTGTTGCAAAGAACTGCCTCACTGGAAAAGACCCAGATGCTGGGAAAGACTGAGGGCGGGAGGAGAAGGGGACAGTAGAGGATGAGATGGTTGGATGACATCACAGACTCAATGGACATGAGTTTGAGTAAGCTCCATGAGTTAGTGATGGATAGAGAAGCCTGATGTGCTGCAGTCCATGGGGTCACAAAAAGTTGGACACAACTGAGCGACTGAACTGATAGTTGACTTACAGTATTGTGATAGTTTCTGTTGTTGAGCAAAGTGAATCAGTTATATATAGAGAGGATCTGGCTGTGATTTATGTCAGAGTGTTTTGCCTATGTTTTCCTCTAGGAGTTTTATAGTTTCTGGTCTTACATTTAGATCTTTAATCCATTTTGAGTTTATTTTTGGGTATGGTGTTAGAAAGTGTTCTAGTTTCATTCTTTTACAAGTGGTTGACCAGTTTTCGCAGCACCACTTGTTAAAGAGATTGATTGTCTTTTCTCCATTGTATAATCTTGCCTCCTTTATCAAAGATAAGGTGTCCATGGGTGCATGGATTTATTTCTGGGCTTTCTATTTTGTTCCATTGATCTATATTTCTGTTGCTGTGCCAGTACCTTACTGTCTTGATGACTGTGGCTTTGTAATAGAGCCTGAAGTCAAGGAGGTTGATTCCTCCAGTTCCATTCTTCTTTCTCAAGATTTCTTTGGCTATTTGAGGTTTTTTTAATTTCCATACAAATTGTGAAATTATTTTTTCTAGTTCTATGAAAAATACTACTGGTAGCTTGATGGAGATTGCATTGAATCTATAGATTGCTTTGGGTAGTATACTCATTTTCACTATATTGATTCTTCCAATCCATGAACATGGTATATTTCTCCATCTATGTGTGTTCTTTTTGATTTCTTTCACCACTGTTTTATAGTTTTCTATATATAGATCTTTTGTTTCTTTAGGTAGATATGTTCCTATTTTATTCTTTTCATGCAATGGTGAATGGAATTGTTTCCTTAATTTCTCTTTCTGTTTTATCATTGTTAGTATATAGGAATGCAAGGGATTTCTGTGTGTTAATTTTATATTCTGCAACTTTGTGATATTCATTGATTATCTCTAGTAATTTTCTGGTGGAGTCTTTAGGGTTTTCTATGTAGGATCATGTCATCTGCAAACAGTGAGAGNATTATTTGTTCTAGTTCTCTGAAAAATACCATTGGTAGCTTGATAGGGATTGCATTGAATCAATAGATTATTTTAGGTAGTATACTCATTTTCACTATGTTGATTCTTCTGATCGATGAACATGGTATATTTCTCCATCTATTTGTGTCATCTTTGATTTCTTTGATCAGTTTTTATAGTTTTCTATGTATATGCCTTTTGTTACTTTAGATTGATTTATTCCTAAGTATTTTATTCTTTTCATTGCAATGGTGAATGGAATTGTTTCCTTAATTTCTCTTGCTGTTATCTCATTTTTAGTGTATAGGGATGCAAGGAATTTCTGCGTGTTAATTTTATATCCTGCAACTTTACTATATTCATTGATCAACTCTGGTAATTTTCTGGTGGAGTATTTTGGGTTTTCTATGTAGAGGATCATGTCATATGCAAACAGTGAGAGCTTTACTTCTTCTTTTCCAATCTGGATTCCCTTTATTTCTTTCTTTTCTCTGGTTGCTGTGGCTAAAACTTCCAAAACTATGTTGAATAGTAGTGGTGAGAGTGGGCACTCTTGTCTTATTCCTGACTTTAGGGGAAATGCTTTTAATTTTTCACCATTGAGGATAATGTTTGTTGTGGGTTTATCATATATAGCATTTATTATGTTAAGGTATGTTCCTACTATGCCTGTTTTCTAGAGGATTTTTATCATAAATGGATGTTGAATGTTGTCAAAGGCTTTCTCTGAATCTGTTGAGATAATGATATGGTTTCAGTTTGTTAATGTGTTTCACATTTGTTGATTTGTGAATATTGAAGAATCCTTGCATGATTTTGAGATTTATTTATTTTATAACTGTAAGTTTGTACCTTTTTGCTCACCTCCAACCTCTAAGTTAAGTCACTCAGTCATGTCCGACTCTTTGTGACCCCATGGACTACAGCATGCCAGGCTTTCTTGTCTATCACCATCTCCCAGAGTGTGCTCAAATTCATGTCCATTGAGTCGGTGATGCCATCCAATCATTTCATCCTCTGCCTCCCCTTCTCCTCCTGCCTTCAGTATCTCCCAGCATCAGGTCTTTTCTAATCAGCTCTTCACATCAGGTGGCCAAGGTATTGTAGCTTCAGCTTCAGCCTCAGTCCTTCCAATGAATATTCAAGATTGATTTCCTTTAGGATTGACTGGTTGGATCTCCTTACAGTCCAAGGGACTCTCAAGAGTCTCCTACAATACCACAGTTCAAAAGCATCAATTATTTGGCACTCAGTTTCTTTATGGTCCAACATTCACATCCATACATGACTACTGGAAAAACTAAAGCTCTGACTGTATGGACCTCTGTCAGCAAAGCAATGTCTCTGCCTTTCAATACACTGTCTAGGTTGATGATAGCCTTTCTTCCAAGAAGCAAGCATCTTTTAATTTCATGGCTGCAGTCACCATCTGCAGTGATTTTGGAGCCCAGGAAAATAAAGTCTGTCATTGTTTCCCTATCCATTTGCCATGAAATGATGGGACTGGATGCCATGATATTCAATTTTAAGACAGCTTTTTCACTCTCTTCTTTGACCTTCATCAAGAGGCTCTTTAGTTCCTCTTTGCTTTCTGCTATAAGGGTGGTGTCATCTGCTAATCTGAGGTTACTGATATTTCTCCTGTTAATCTTGCAGCTTGTGCTTCATCCAGCCCAGCATTTCTCATGATGTACTCTGCATATAAGTTAAATAAGCAGGGTGACAATATACAGCCTTGACATATTCCTTTCCCAATTTTGAACCATTCCTTTGTTCTATGTCCAGTTCTAACTGTTGCTTCTTGACCTGCATACAGGTTTCTCAGGAGGCAGTTAAGGTGGTCTGGTATTCCCATCTTTAAGAATTTTCCACAGTTTGTTGTTATCCACACAGTTAAAGTCTTTGGCATAGTCAGTAAAGCAGAAGTTGATGTTTTTCTAGAAATTCTCTTGCTTTTGCTGTGATCCAGTGGATGTTTTCAATTTGACCTCTGACCTCTGGCCATTTCAATTTGACCTCCAACCTCTGGCAACCACAAATCTGTCCTCTGTTTTCTACGAGCTTGACTTTTTTTTTTAGATACCACATGTGACATCATATGGTATTTGTCATTCTCTAATTTATTTCATTTAACTTAATGCCCTCAAAATCTATCCATGTCATCACAAATAGCAATATTTCCTTCTTTTTATGATTGAATAATATTTCATACTATACATAGGCCTCCTGGTGGCTCAGATTGCAAGGAATCTGCCTCCACTGCAGGAGACCTGGATTTGATGCCTGGTTTGGGAAGATCCCCTGGAGAAGGGAATCGCTACTGACTCTAGTTTTTTTGCCTGGAGAATCCCATGGACAGAGGAGCCTGGCAAGCTACAGTCTATGGACTCGAAAACAGTCAGACATGACTGAGTGACTAACACTCACACATGCACGCATGCACGCACACACAATATGCAACTTCTTTAACCATTTGTCTACCAGTAGACAATTAAGTTCTTTCCAGGTCTTGATTATTGTAAATAGTACTGCAATGAATATGCATTTGCATATTTTTTTTCAGTTACTGTTTTTGTTTTCTTCAGATAAATACTCAGAAGTGGAATTGCTAGGTTATATAGTAGTTTTATTTTTAATTTTTTGAGGAGCCTCCATATACTGTTTTCCATAGTAACTGCACCAATATATATTGCCACTAATAGTGTACAAGGGTTCTTTTCACCATCAGTACTTGTTCTTGTGTTTTGATGATAGCCATTCTAACAGCTGTGAGGTCATATCTTGTCATGGTTTTAATTTGCATTTTCCTTATGATTAGTGTTTTTAGTATCTTGTCATGTACCTGTTATTCATATGTCTTTGCAAAAAATATCTACTCAGATCTCCAGCCCATTTTTAAAATCAGGTTTTGTTTTTTTTTTGCTATTGAGTTGTGTGAGTTTTTTTATATAGTTTGGATATTAACCCCTTATCATCAGTCCATGGCCTATGAGGAACTGGATCACAGAGCAGGACAAGAACAGCAGGCAAGCCACTGAAGCCTCATCTGCCACTCCCCATTACCACCTGAACCATCATCCCCCCACCTCAGTCCATGGAATAATTGTCTTCCATGAGTATAATACTTAGGAGGACCACTGCCTTATCAGACATAGCATCTGCAAACACTTCATCCCACTCAGTGCCTTATCTTTTCATTTTGTTGATAGTTTCCTTGTGAAGAAGGTTTTTAGTTTTACATAGTCCCTCTTGTTTAGTTTTGCTTTTTGTTGCCTTTGTTAAGGTAGCATATCCATTTCTCTTGCCTTCTCTTCTCCTTCTGCATGTATGTGGGTGGGCTGTGTGCACATGTGCGGGCTCAGTCATGTCTAATTCTTTGTAACCCCATGGACTGTAGCTCACCAGGCTCCTGTGTCCATGAAACTTTCCAGACAAGAATACTGGAATGGATTGCCATGCCCTCCTCCAGGGGGTCTTCCTGACTCAGGGATCAAACTCAAGTCTTTTGTGTGCATCAGTACATTTTAAGAATATTTAAGTTTTACCAATGAAAGCCCATTTTTAACATTTATCATGCTAATTAGTATGTCACTCTGTTCAGTTCTGATGTTCATTTTTCTTTTAACAGAGTCTCAAGTATTGATTATTATCTGGATTGCTGAAGCATGTACAATAGTCTCATGAGAGTGTGGTGTTTTTGATATCTTGGTAGCTGGCCACTCTGAGAACCTGGGTCTTCAGTGAAGACAGTTGACTGTCCTCAGAATTTGAACATAAACTAATCAGCAATTGCATAATGTCACACTGTTTATACTCAGAAGTATTTTAGAGTGACACCAGTATTTTAGAGGAATACCTGTACCCTCTGTTGAGTATTTTATGGAGTTGTTTGTTTAGTACTAGTCCACCCTATCCCCACTTTTCTGGAACTTACTCCTCCCTGTTTTGCCTCCAACCCCACGATAATTAATAGTGAATATGGCGTTGCCTTCTCAGGACACAGCTGATTATTCAGGGATGGGAATGACTGAAGTGTGGGCAATTAGCTTCACTTTACATGAAACTAGGAACTGAGACACAGAGGAAAGATGGCTTTTTTCCTATCTGGGCCCATTCATGGAAGCCTGGGAGCTGAGCAGTGTTTCCTGGTTTGTGCATGGCATGGAAGAGCAGACGAGGCCAGCTTGGAGTTAAAAGGAAGAACAAAATACAGATAAGGCAGAAAGAGCCTTACAGAGAGAAGGAAGTCTCTCAGGATTCCCAAAGACCTTTGAATCCTGATCATGGTGGCTGTAAAAACATGCTCCCCAAAGCTCCTGATGTGGGGAGCAAAATTGCCTAATTTTGCTCCAATTGCTGCCCTCTGGATCCTCCAACATGTTAGCTCCAAAGCCTCCTTCCCATGGGCTTTTTCCTGACCATGACTGTGCACAGCAGTACTGAAATGCAGGCCTATTCCTGTAAGACAGAAGACTCCTCAACCAGGAGACTTTAACTGTAGGACTCACCTGCCCAAAATGTTCTCAGAGCTTCACTACAGTCCAAGTTTCTTCCTGCACAATTCTACTTCCTCCCCTCTACCTTCGAAAGTGTCAGAGGTAGATCAAAGACTCTTCCTGTCTTGTCTCGCTCTCTCCCCTACTCCTCTTATGGGCATTTCCTCCTTTAAACTGTCATACAACTAATCCCATGTTGGCATCTGTTTCTTGGAACCTCAAGTAACACACTGGTTCTAGTCTCTTACTAAGGACTAATTATATTCTTCCTCTTGGGTGTTATGAGCCACCTCTGTAGTCTAATATTAATTTCTACTTTTAATCTTTAACCTATGTGATGGTAATTTTATGTGTTCACCTGACAGGCCATGGGGTACCAAGATTAAACATCATTTCTAGATGAGTCTGTGAGGATATTTCTAGATGGGGTTAGCATTTGAATCAGTGGACCTAATGAAATAGATTGCCCTCCCCAATGAGGGTTGCATTATCCGGTTGGTTAATTGCCTAAATAGAACAAAAGGTGGGCAAAAGAAGAATTTGCCCCCTTTTTTGGTTGCCTCATTGCTTAAGTTGAAATAGTTCATCTTCTCCTGCCCTTGGACTGGAACTTAACCATTGGCTTCTCTCGTTCTCAGGCCTTTACACTTGGGCTGAATTATACCACCAGCTTTCCTGTCTTCGCAACCTGTAGACAACAGATTGTGGAATTTCTTGGCCTCCATGAGCCAACTCCTCATAATAGATTATATATCTCTGTCTATCTATCTATCCATCTATGCATATATTTCCCACTGTTTCTATTTTTCTGGAGAATCTTGTCTAATAAAACTCACATAAAGGATTTACTGTTGTTTTTTGCAGCAAAAGGAGCAAATAGACTTAGCATTTTCCTAAGCTCCATAGATATATTTTCTCATTTAATTATTGAATTAACCCTGAGAGGTATGCATTATTATCACCATTTTCCAGATGAGGAATCCGTTTCAGAGATTAAGTAGTTTGCCTAGGATCACACAATGAAAAAGCTAGGAATGGATCCCATGACTTTTAGACTCCAAAGCCAATATTCTGAGCCACACTATTTTGTTGGATGCTATATGCTAAATTAGTTCAAAAGTCAGAACTATCCAACTTGATGTTTATGCTTTGCTTCCAAAACCAAGCATCCAAATAAGTTCCCTGACACATATATCTATACTTCTTGAGCTATTTTGTTGGAATTAGATAGCTCATTGTCCTATCCTTCTTGATTTTTAATCAATATTGAAATATTCTCTACTCTTTTCGTCTTCTATATTTGAAACCTGTGCCATATGGAAGCTAGAATTGGCTTCATCCTGTTGCAAATTAGGAAAGGTAAATATTTAATTGCTACCATCTCTCTGCCATTTCCACAAACAGACCTCATTTATGTTGGTGTCAAATTTAGAGGAGGCCAAAAAAATTATGTCTTGGGAGGGAGTGGACATAATACAAAATGCAAAAAGAATTACAAAGATATTTTCATGTGTTCTGCAATTCTTTAAGTCAGGACAGATTTGTTGGCTATGTGCAGCTTTTTGTTGTTGTTTTGTTTAAATAGAGATTAAGAAAGTAACCCAAGTAAATAGTTTGACAGGTTACTGAGAAATGCTATGTGTCTGAGCCATTGAAGGACATTTTTTCACTCCCTTTTAATAGCCCAAATTGAGTGATAGAAAATATGAAAGTATATCTGAATATAAAGAACAGAATTGTTACAACCATGGAAACTACAAGCAGTCAGGCAAGAATGGTCCCTTTCTTGGAGAACTGCCCCAGGCCAAATATAGCCTGCCTACCTGCACCCTGCCTCTTAGCACACAGTCAAGAACTGATTGCCATGGGAGACAGAAGGTTCATTCCCTTACCCTGAATGGGGACTGGCTCTGTGGTGAATTCTGTGTTCCAGAGCTCTGCATGGGATCAGACTAAAGCCAGATTCCTACTGAGATCACACATGTGCTTAGCTCCTTTCTCTGCCTCATGTTGCTCCTCTCATTGCCCATTGGAAAGCCCTCCCCCAGTAAATCACATCTATAGAAATTGTCTCAAGCTCTGCTTTCTAGGAAATCTACCATCAGACCGAGGCTTAAAGGAGTTTTATTTTTAAAGAGCTAGAATGCAACCTAGCATTCTGAATACTTTCTTAGACTCTTGGGAATGTTGGAGAACAAGTTTGTGGCTGGTGAGAGATCTTAACAGGGGAAGAGAGAACAAGGGTGAATACTGAAACATGAAAGAAGGTAATGAAGAAAATAAATTCCTGACTGATTAAATTAAATTTTCATTATAGGGGACTGGAATGCAAAAGTAGGGAGTCAAGAAATACCTGGAGTAACAGGCAAATTTGGCTTGGAGTACAAAATGAAGCAGAGCAAAGGCTAATAGAGTTTTTCCAAGAGAACACGCTGGTCATAGCAAACACCGTCTTCGAACAACATAAGAGATGACTGTACACATGAACATCACCAGGTGATCAAACCAAAATCAGATTGATTATACTCTTTGAAGCCAAAGATGGAGAAGCTCTATACACTCAGCAAAAACAAGACTGGGAGCTGACTGTGGCTCAGATCATGAACTCCTTATTGCCAAATTCAGACTTAAACTGAAGAAAGTAGGGAAAACAACTAGACCATTCAGGTATGACCTAAATCTAATCCCTTACGATTATACCGTAGAAGTGAGAAATAGATTTAAGGGACTAGATCTGAGTGCGTGATGAACTATGGACAGAGTTTCATGACATTGTACAGGAGGTAGGGATCAAGACCATCCCCAAGAAAAAGAAATGCAAAAAGGGAAAATGGTTGCCNTAATCCCTTACGATTATACCGTAGAAGTGAGAAATAGATTTAAGGGACTAGATCTGAGTGCGTGATGAACTATGGACAGAGTTTCATGACATTGTACAGGAGGTAGGGATCAAGACCATCCCCAAGAAAAAGAAATGCAAAAAGGGAAAATGGTTGCCTGAGGAGGCTTTAAAAATAACTGAATAGAAGAGAAGTGAAAAGCAAAGGAGAAAAGGAAAGATATACCCATTTGAATGCAGAGTTCCAAAGAATAGAGGAGAGAGAAGAAAGCCTTCCTTGGTGATCAGTGCGAAGAAATAGAGGAAAACAGAATGAGAAGACTAGAGATCTCTTCAAGAAAATTAGAGATACCAAGGGAACATTTCATGCAAAGGTGGGCACAATAAAGAACAGAAATGGTAGGGACCTAACAGAAGCAGAAGATATTAAGAAGAGGTGGCAAGAATACACAGAACTGTATAAAAAAGATCTTCATAACCTAGGTAATCATGATGGTGTGATCACCAACCCAGAGCCAGACGTTCTGGAATGCAAAGTCAACTGGGCCTTAAGAAGCACAACTATGAACAAAGCTAGTGGAGGTGATGGAATTCCAATTGAGCTATTTCAAGTCCTGAAAGATGATGCTGTGAAAGTGCTGCTCTCAATATGCCAGCACATTTGGAAAACTCAGCAGTGGCCACAGGACTGGAAAAGGTCAGTTTTCATTCCAATCCTGAAGAAAGGCAATGCCAAAGAATGCTCAAACTACCACACAATTGTACTCATCGCACATGCTAGGAAAGTAATGCTCAAAATTCTCCAAGCCAGGCTTCAACAGTATGTGAACCATGAAATTCCAGATGTTCAAGCTGATTTTAGAAAAGGCAGAGGAACCAGAGATCAAATTGCCAACGTCTGTTGGATCATTGAAAAAGCAAGAGAGTTTCAGAAAAATATCTACTTCTGCTTTACTTACTATGCCAAAGCCTTTTATTGTATGGACCTCAACAAACTCTGGAAAATTCTTAAAGAGATGGGAATACCAGAATGCCTGACCTGCCTCTTGAGTAGTCTGTATGCATGTCAGGAAGCACCAGTTGGAACTGAACATGGAACAACAGACTGGTTCCAAATAGGGAAAGGAGTACATCAAGGCTGTATATTGTCATCCTCCTTATTTAACTTATATGCAGAGTACATCATGAGAAACACTGGGCTGGATGAAGCACAAGCTGGATCAAGATTGCTGGGAGAAATATCAATAATCTCAGATGTGCAGATTACATCACCCTTATGGCAGAAAGCAAAGAAGAACTAAAGAGCCTCTTGGTGAAAGTTAAAGAGGAGAGTGAAAAAGTGGGCTTAAAACTCAACATTCAGAAAACTAAGATCATGGCATCTGGCACCATCACTTCATGGCAAATAGATGAAGAAACAGTGAAAACAGTGGCAGACTTTATTTTTGGGGGCTCCAGAATCACTGCAGATGGTGACTGCAGCCATGAAATTAAAAGACACTTGCTCCTTGGAAGAAAAGTTATGACCAACCTAGACAGAATATTAAAAACCAGAGATATTACTTTGCCAACAAAGATCCATCTAGTCAAAGCTTTGTCTTTCCAGTAGTCATGTATGGATGTGAGAGTTGTACTCTAAAGAAAGCTGAGTGCCAAAGAATTGATGATTTTGAATTGTGGTGTTGAAAAAGACTCTTGAGAGTCCCTTGGACTGCAAGGAGATCCAACCAGTCCATTCTAAAGAAAATCAGTCCTGAATATTCATTGGAAGGACTGATGTTGAAGCTAAAACTCCGATGCTTTGGCCACATGATGTGAAGAACTGACTCATTTGAAAAAACCCTGATGCTGGGGAAATCCAACCAATCCATTCTGAAGGAGATCAGCCCTGGGATTTCTTTGGAAGGAATGATGCTAAAGCTGAAACTCCAGTACTTTGGCCACCTTATGTGAAGAGTTGACTCATTGGAAAAGACTCTGATGCTGGGAGGAATTGGGGACAGGAGAAGAAGGGGACGACCAAGGATGAGATGGCTGGATGGCATCACTGACTCGATGGACGTGAGTCTGAGTGAACTCCGGGAGTTGGTGATGGACAGGGAGGCCTGGCATGCTGCGATTCATGGGGTCATAAAGAGTCGGACACAACTGAGCAACTGAGCAACTGAATTGAACTGATGCTGGGAAAGATTGAAGGTGGGAGGAGAAGGGGACGACAGACGTTGAGATGGTTAGATAGTATCACTGACTCAGTGGACATGAGTTCGAGTAAATTCTGGGAGCTGGTGTTGGACAGGGAGGCCTGGCGTGCTGCAGTCCATGGGGCTGCAGGGAATTGGGCACAAATGAGCGACTGAACTGAATTGAACTGACTAATTAAAATGAAGTATAACTGATAAGGTTCCTAAGAACATATGAATATGAATGTTACTTTTCCAATGTGTCCTCAAACTGGAAGGTGAGATTATTTTTAGGATGTTGCAACAGATTCCCATCTTGGATCTTGAGTCCACCCTTCCCATGCTTCCTGATAAGGCTTTGTTTTTAAATATGAAAAAGATTTCCTTGAACTTATTTCTAGTCAGATTCAGAAAGGCCTTTCTTACACTTCAGAGATTTGGCATTTCTCTAGCCTAGCAGCTGGCATTGATTATTTTTCCACAGGACAATTAGAATGCTGACATCTGTAAAATTATTTGCCATAACAGCTAAAGGAGGATCTAGGATTAGTCATTTCCTTTGTTCAGAACAGTCTGAGAACTACCATTTAAGAAGGACACATTCCAAACTTAGGGAGGTATGAAGTTCTTTAGGTAGCAGTATAATGGTTCACAGTATAGGTTCTGTTGTCAGCTCCCCCCATGTTGTTTGTCATGATTAAATGAGATGATACTTTTAGAGTGCTTAACCCAAGACTGGCATGAAGTAAGGGTCACCCATCATGATGACAGTTCCTGAACCTCTCTAGCCTTGACTCCATGAGCCCTCTCTTCTTGCCTCTTCGGTTTGCTCTGTTTAGTTGCTGGTGTTTTAGGGGTCTCAGAGTACCCCCTGCTTCTGATGATGATCCAGATTCTCTGTTGACTCCCAAACTCTTCAATGTTGGTTCTTAGATAATTGACTCAATAGGACTCCATCTTACCTTCTGGCCCCAATTATTTGGTAACACCCCCAGTTCCCTCCAGTCTCTGCTTTGAGCAGCAAGCCCCTGGTCCCCTTATTCAGCAACTCTTGCCTCTTAGTTTGTGATCATTACCATGACCCTGGCTGAGAAAAGTTTCCTCCCCTTTAGTGCACTAGGGACTTACATGGAACCCTGTTAGCTATACTTGTCTTCCCACCCCTTGAGTTGAAGGGAATGTGGCTGTCTCCTTCTATTCAGGCATGGAAAAGCATGGACTAGGGAAGAAAGTGACATTTCAGTCCTCCTTACCCACCTTCAGCCTTGAATACCAAGATAGGATCTTATTATCAAGTGATCTATGCATTAGAAACTTGTGTTTGGTGTTAACTTATTGCTATTTTTAGTCCCACTTGATTGGAGAATCATATGCTATACCAGAAATGCCTCAGTGTCTGGTCATGGCTCAGTGCTGCCTGTTCCTTTGGAGGCCAAGTGCATCTCTGATGAAGATGTGAAGAGAATTTTATTGTACTTCTCACTTTTCAGAAGTATGGCCTGTTATGACAACATGTCAGTGCTTTGTAATTTCAACAGATCTGTGTTCAGGGAATGGGAAACACATTCCCTGGTCTCTATTTGACCTTTACGCCTGGAACCCTGCATTTCAAATTTCCGATTTTGAATTTCTCCAAATTTGCTACCTTGGGTTCCACCTAATCCAGTTCCCAATCACAGTGCTTTGTGTGGGATGTAGAGAGTCTCAGCCCAAAGCAACTTTATCTTGGGCACTCAACACTACCTGAAGGGAGTTAGCCTTGGAGCATGAGACAAATAGAAATAGAAAGAAGTCTAGTAGCACCCTTGTGTTCTTTTGAAAAATAACGCAGTAACATTCGGGATGACTTTTGTGGTTTTGCTCTCTCATTGTTCTGTTGGGAAAAAAAAAAAAGGCTGGGTTCTAACCATGCATTAGCTGGACCATGCACATGGTAAGCACGTAGTTAAGACTTTGGTTTTGCTCCCTTAGCACAGGGACTATAACTATTTGATGGAGTTGCTATGAGGATGAGCATGCCTGGCACAGAGAAATTGTCTGACAAATGGTAAACATTATCATTACCAACTGCAAAGATTAGTTATAGTATCACAGCTGGAATGGGACCTTTATTATCTAAAAGGTTGAGATATCATGAAAGAAAACAAATGTACCAGATGCTGCTTTACTTTTCCCATAATGCCCCATAAGGAAAAGGTATTGAGTATGACATAAAATCAATATACTAGCAGAGGAATAAAGATTTCATGTCTAAGCAGGCTTTATTCACATTTATAGGTTACAACAGACATAAATGTATTGCTCACCTTTGTTTCTTATGAATTCAGAATTTTCTCTAAATATCCTTTTGAGACAGAGAATGAGAAAGGGGAAGAGACATTGGGATTGAAGCTTAATTTTATGTATATTTAATTCATGTTTGTGAGTTATTAGTACAATAATGCTGATTTCATTCATAACCAAGTGGGACTATTTATGTTTGAAAGGAAAGCATATATATTTTCTCACACAAAGCTCTATTGTGAACTTAAAAAAAAAAAATCAGTTTTTATTGTTCAGACAATTGTGCAGTAACCGAAGGCTCAAAAATGAGGGTTCTGGGAATTGTGAGCATAAACTAGGAATGTTAATATGCTGGATTTTTTATGTGATATCATAGGATGGGTTAGGACCTAATAGAGATGAACAGGCTGAAGAATGTTTTCCAATGGCCTGGATGCTGTTTGCTTACATTTTATTATTTTCCACTGGGGACTCTGTAGCTCTCAGAAGGATAAGTCTTTGATTTCATCCTGACTTCACAGAGGATGAGAGCTGAGCAGTGCCCAAAACAGCAGCAGCTGTGTCTGTGGGCACACGTTCACTTACACGTTAGAGAAGCAAACATGTGCAGCATGTACAGAGTCAACAGGTGATTTGGGAACTAACCACAGACTGAAGCTCTAGGGGAATTCAAGAGGGACCACTGGCTTAGTGCCTTCTCCCCAAGGCCAGTTTTCAGAGAATGGCCATGATCTGTATGCATTTTATACTTGTATATAAGACCTCCAGAGGCAAAGTACAGGTTTCAATAACTATTTTCCCTGATTTCAAGGAAGAATATTTATGTATTGGGAATTTTTTTAAGGTGAAAGAATAAAATTTTCTCAAATTTCCTCCAAAGATAACCACTGAAAGTAACATCATGATATGAATAAATAGCATATATAATGTACTTAGTACAGTGCCTAGAAAATAGTAAGTTCTGAATATATAGCTGAATTTTTAATGTGTGTGTAAATATATATATGCTGTATGTAATTTTCTTTCCCTTTTCTTTTTTTAAATTTATATGTATGCATTTGTTGAATAGGTAAATATTCAACCATGTTTACTGAGCAGAGTACTCTTGCCTGGAAAATCCCACGGGCGGAGGAGCCTGGTAGGCTGCAGTCCATGGGGTCACGAAGAGTTGGACATGACTGAGCGACTTCTCTTTCACTTTTCAGTTTCATGCATTGAAGAAGGAAATGGCAACCCATTCCAGTGTTCTTGCCTGGAGAATCCCAAGGACGAGGGTGCCTAGTTGGCTGCCGTCTATGGGGTGGCACGGAGTCGGACACGACCGAAGTGACTTAGCAGCAGCAGCAGCAGCAGCAGGAACTTCAAATGTGTTAAAGAGGGAACTCTACATTAGGGTTGACAAGATATCATCTTTGCTCTTAAGTTGGTCAAAATTCTAGATGAAGAATTGGATAGGCAATGGGTGTTTTGTGTGCTGGGGAGGTGGCCTGGGTGTTATGTGGAGATAAACTGGGGCTTCTTAACCTCACTGAGACTTTCTGGAGAAAATGGTGTCCATCCTCAGATGTGAAGGATGGACAGGAGCTGTTTAGTCAGTTGAGTGGAAACAAGAAAATGTTCCCTAAAGAGAAAACAATACATGTTAAGTTCCTAAAGCAGGATGGAGCAGCATGGCATCTTCATGAAGCTAAATGGAATTCTGTGTGGCTGAAGAGTATGCAGTTGGGATTAGAAGAGATGGTAGGAACATGGGAGGGTGGGGCAGGATGGAGGGTGGGCTGGAAAAGAGGCAGAAAGAATAGTGAGCTACGACGTTGGTGGGGTAAACAGGTGGATGTCATGAGACCTTCAGGAGCCCTGTGAGAAAGCTTAGATTTCATCTTGAAGACAGTGAGGAGCCACTGAAGCAAGAGACACAGATTTGTGCTTTAAGAAGAATACATAAAGTCAGTAAAAATAGATTATCATTAATAAATAAGATAATTAAAAATAAAAAAAATAATTGGGAAAGGATGAACAAAAAAGCGCCTACCTTGAAAATTTTTAAACATCTTTTATTTTTCAGATATAGATTAAATTGTAAACTCACAAAATTTAAAATATGAATAACACTGAGGTCTCTGCATATTAAGAGCTGGGATATGTGGCACTTTAAAGTGATATTCCATGCAAAATTTCTAGCTACAAAAGTATTTACTAGAAACAAATGAGAATGAAGGATGAGTTCTATAGGGAAGAAAATTAGAAATCTTCTTATATTGAAATGAAGAGCTGTTTAATGGAAGTAAACATTTGAATACAAATTTATTGTTGGTAAATAATACTTCTCATTTAGAGTTTAGCTGTAATAAATTTCTAGAAATGTTCTCTTTTTTATTTTCTACAAGTGTTCTTTATCAATCTTCACTTTCATCTCTGATGTTTATGGTATGAGTAAAGAGGGAAGGAAGGGTGTGAGGTTTCGAAGGTGGTCATTTTGCCTGATGGGCTGCCGTCTGTGGGGTCCCACAGAGTCAGACATGACTGAAGCGACTTAGCAGCAGCAGCAGCAGCATTTTGAAGGAGGGAAAATAGCATTTATGAGATACCTACCTACCATGTCCCAAGAGATACCGTTTATGCTATCTTGCATGCATGGATGCCAAGTTGCTTCAGTCGTGTCTGACTCTTTGCAACCCCATGGACTGTAGCCCACCCAACTTTTCTGTCCATGGAATTCTCCAGGCAAGAATACTGGAGGGGGTTGCCATGCCCTCCTCTAAGGGATCTTCCCAACCCAGGGTCAAACCCCTGTCTCATGTAGCTCCTACAGCTCCTGTACTGCAGGCAGATTCATTACCACTGAGCCACCAGGGAAGCCCCTTATAGTATCTTACCTGTGAGGATATTACTCTCCTATTTCACAGCAGTTAAAGCTCAAAGTGTCAATCACCATCAGGATCACAGAGTTAGGATGTATTGGGTTGGCATGTGAATCCAGTACTGTCTTCCTTTCCATTGCTCCTCCTCTTGGCCTCTTATCCAGAACCAAAGTGACTTTTTTTCCAGACGCCCCATTCTGAACCTAGAAAATCGGGGATGAAGCAACTTGTCTGCAATCAGTACTCCCCCTGATGGCTCAGCTGGTAAAGAATCCGCCTGCAATGTGGGAGACCTGGGTTTGATCCCTGGGTTGGGAAGATCCCTGGAGAAGAGAACAGCTATCCACTCCAGTATTCTGGCCTGGAGAATTCCATGTACTGTATAGCCCATGGGGTAGCAAAGAGTCAGACATGACTGAGCAACTTTCACTTTCTTCTATGGCTGATAATCTTGGTGCATCCAAAGGCCATTTAAGACCTAGAGTCTTTCTTCCCCACTGGACAGCACAAAGGGGCACCTTTCAAGGAAAAGTTGAGTCTAGTGTGAAGATAATTGTAGAAATTTTAGAAAAATGCATCCTTTTCCATGGAGCTGCTTTTACTTTTGGACTGCTAATTTATTCAGATAATTGGCCCTGGACCTGTAACCCTCTAACTCAGCCTGGTGTTTGTTAACATGCAGGCAGCCTGGTGGAGCCTGCCACTGATAGCCGTGGGAACCAGTCGATGTGTGGCAGGGTTTGGGGTGCAGCAGAAGCATCTGTGTGGACTACATGAGGCTTCTTAGCTTGTAAGATTGTGGCAACTTGGAACCATTTGCTTTAAAGGTCTATTTGCATTATCAGCAAAGAATATGGAAAACAGCTCAATTTCAGCTGATTTTCACTAAAGTGCCTGGGAGCCGCTCTGTAATTTTCATTGCTGCTTGCAGGGCTCTTCAGCAAAGTTTGCAGGTGAATTTAATGGAAGGCATTCAGCCCTGCTGAATGGCAGACAGAGAAGGCACTAGCTTCCTGTTCTCTTTGTTTGAAAGCATCTGTTACCATAACATAGTAAACAGTTTTTAAGCCATTTTAGGAACAGCCATCTGTGAGACACCTCTCCAGTGTAGGCTTTGGCCCAGACTTTAGTTTTCCCACAGCTTAACCCAGAAAGAATTATCTCTGCTGTTCAAGGCCAATGAAATTGGCTTTAACAAGGATTTCTAGGAAATGGCTCCTGGCAATCTAGATGAATAAATTCTCCTAACACTAGTTAGAGTCAAATAAACTCTAACCCTGTGACACAATCATACAATGACATACTTGCTAACAACTAAAAAGATGTTGTAGATCCCACTTCTTACACTTTAAGGTGTTTGTGAATCGCTCGGGATCTTGTTAAAATGAAGATCTGATTCAATAGGTCTGGAGTGAACCTCAGGTTCTGCATTTCCAACAAGTTCCCAGGTGATGACAGTGCTATTGATTCTTGGACCACACTGTGGGTAGCAAGGCTGTAGAAAATTTATAATTGCATGGAAGGTGGTCCTGGCTCCAGCAACTTAATCTTCGTCTCCATCTTCATTGTCTCTGAATAAAAGTGCTGTCAGGTCCCTCGTTTTTCTGCTCACTTTAAATGATAGGTAGCCCTTCAATTAAGTTGCAAAACTAGTTTCAACCCAGTGAAAAAAACAAAGCAACAATCCTTTGTGATCACTAAAGGATTCTCACTGGCTTTAAATCTTTTTACTTCCCTGAGCTGGGATCTGGTGTTGGGAATTGGGTTGCCAAAATAGTCAGCTGTCATCCCCTCTGGATTTCCTGTGGGAAGACAGACTCACTTTCGGTCTGCTCTCTGTTTTACTGGTACCTCAGATGGAATTGAGGCAGAAGAACCCATCCTAATATTCTGACCATAAAAACAGTGATTTTCAGTGATTGCTTCTGGATAGTGGGGCTGATCATGGAAGGTTGGGGGAATGGACTTTCATTTTTTCATTTTATAACCTTTTATAAAGCATATACATGGTATATGTATATATACACATATGCTAACATATATGTATATAGGTACATGTGTGTATATATTAACTTATGTGAAGTGAAAGTCACTCAGTCATGTCCTACTCTTTGCAACCCTATGGATTGTAGCCCACCATGCTCCTCTGTCCATGGAAATCTTCAGGCAAGAATACTGGTGGGGGTTGCCATTTCCTTCTCCAGGGGATCTTCCCAGCCCAGGGACTGAACCTGCATCTCTTATGTCTCCTGCATTGACAGGCAGGTTCTTTACCACTAGCAGCACCTGGGAAGACATGGATTACACACATGCATATAAATGCATATACAGTAGGCATATAAAATTTGCCACAAATACATACCACTTTTATAGGTTAAAAAAAGTAAGTATAAGAAAAATATCTAAATTCACTAAGTAGCTCTCTAATTATATTTAAGCTACATAAGAAATGGGAATTCCCAGGTGATGCTAGTGGTAAAGAACCCGCCTGCCAATACAGGAGATGTAAGAGACACAGGTTCGATCTCTGGGTGGGGAAGATCCCCTGGAAGAGGGCATGGCAACCCACTCCAGTATTCTTGCCTGGAGACTCCCATGGACAGAGGAGCCTAGTGGGCTACAGTTCAAAGGGTCACAAAGAGTCAGACATCACAGAAGCGACTTAGCATGCATGCACTACATAATGAATAGCCATAAGTAAAGTGAAAACTGTTTTTCATTGTTGCAAAATGAGTAATTAATAATTTCTTTCATTTTCCCTCAAAAAATGTATTCAAATTTAAACAAAATTGAAGCAAAAAATTTCATTCTGTAAACATATACTCCAGGTTCCATCTCCCTGAACTATTTAGTGGCGGCAAGAAGATTCTTTGAAGCCTGTGAACTCTTTCAGTTTCCAGTTTGTGCTGGTGCTAGAATAGGTGGAGTACCGCAGCCATCGCCCTGATACACAGGATTGCACAGATGTCTGCTCTGTCCCTTTCCACAGATGTGTTTGATGAGCTGACCCTCAGTTAATGGTCTTTGGAACTGAGCTGTCACGTGTGAGAGATGTGCTTCTTTCGAGCTATCTCATCATTGCCTTATAATCCATGAGTGAACAGTTCATTGTGAAGACCCGCACTTGAAACACTCACCGTCAACAGCAAAATTCTTTGTACCTTTTACTTCAACTTTCTGTTGTGTGAGAAATGTTGAAACCTAGCCTTCTGGTTGGCCCTGAGTAATTTCCAGGTAGATAGAGATCTGCTGAAACCGGTGAATTTGAATTAATGGCCAAAAATACTCCAAGTTCTGTGTTTAGTGTGTGGGGATGTCATGCCTGCAACCTCTGAGAATAACCCCAAGGAATGCCAGCCTTCATGGAGGTGAGGAAAGGACAGAATGCTGTGGATGGGACCTGTGGGCCTAGCACCTGCCAAAAGACCAACCAGTAAAATCTTACATCATCCAAATGCATGCTTTGTGTCCCAGAATGGCACAAACTCCAAGAATCTAAACATGGAGAATTGAAAATACTATAGAAGGCTGAAAGTTCTAAACTCAAACATGTATCCTATTCCATAGAAATGAAGAAAATCAAGAATTTCATAGAAATTAAGAAATTCAACCATGTAAGCATTATGAATGTGTGTGTGTATCTCCATGTGCTTTTATCTTAAAAATCCACACTTCTCACCAAGGTGTAAGAGGCTAGACCCTGCTTCCTTTTCTGCATCACTGCTCACCTGCAGCTCCAGTTTATATTCCACGTTCCAGCCCTCTCAAACTTCAGTCTATTCTTGAACTTCTGCCAAGTTTCTGGGCTCATCTTATGTGCTATGCCCCTCACCTTTTGAAGACAAATGAACATGGAAAATGGAGAGATTTTTCTGAACTAGTAAAGCAGAATGCTGGCTGATTTATTTTCTTCCTTTTTCCTATCATAAAAGAAATGTAAAACACTTTTTAAAACTATAATCGTACCATATTAACTGAATAATCATTTTTATTATTCTCTTTAAAATTTTATTGATAGTCTTGTTTTACAGAATTGTTTTTGTTGTTTTTAAATTATTGTCATTATTATTTTCTATGAAAGTGAAAGTCACTCTGACCCCATGGAATACAGTCCATGGAATTATCCAGGCCAGAATACTGGAGTGGGGAGCCTTTCCCTTCTTCAGGGGATCTTATCTTCCCAACCCAGGGACTGAACCCACTTGTATATAGTTCTTCATACTCTTGTTGGTTGGATAATATGTTGAGTTGATATAATATACTTTTTTAGTCCATTTAGTTTTGTGATTGTATCAGGTATACTGAATTTTCTACATTCAGTGAGAAACAGCCATTAAAGCTTTCTCATTCTCTTTCAATCATCATTTTCCTTTCTTGTTCTTCAGTAACATGTTGGGATGGTCCCACTACTTTGAAGTCATTTCTCATTATTAAAAAATTCTATCTGGTTCAGTTTGAAACCCAGTCTCATTTTTTTTTCCTCCCTTCTCTGGCTAGCTTATGACCTTCAGGGTCTGTGGTCTGGAGGACATCCATTTTGTTTTTTCACTCCTTCCAGGGGTGTTGGATGGGGAAGAGAGTCTTAAAAAGGTGGTAACCTGTACTACATACTCTTACCTGCCAGTAGTGGACAGCAAGCAGTCCTGATCTTTTCACTGGTTACTTTGATTGGCTTCTGGGGCTCTGTTGACGTGGTTTCTTTGTGTTGTCTGATTTTTCTGAGTGTGTGTTCAGCAGCACTCTGGTCCCTCTATCACTCTCTTAGAAAGGAACAGTGGCATCCTTTTCAAGTCATGCCATTGGCTCACAACCTCCTGTCTCAGTATCACTTCCCATCATTTGGCTATTAGGCACCATAGCTCCTGCCTCTCCCTCAGCTCCTTCACATGGAGTCATGTTATATTCCATGTGCTCCAAGGGCCACAGGAAATTGCAGGGTAGAAGGCATCCTTTATGAGCACATTATAGCCTGATTCCTTCTCACTGTTGTATGAACTGCTCCAGCACATTCCCACTCTCAGAAATCTCCAGCCAAGTTGCCAACATCAAAGTGGGTCTGAGGATAGCGCAACTTGGCAACTATCCAGTTGATGTGTAGATGGCAGTCTTCTCTTGCACACAGACACCTGCAGCCTCTATGAGTTATTCCTTAGAGTCCAGATTCTTGGCAAATTAGGGGAGCACTATTATGAAGAGAGGGGATGGTAAACTGTGAAGAGTGATTCCCAGTGATCCCTTCCTATTCCTTGCCCTGGGTGGTCGGGTGAGGCTGGGGGTCATGGGCGTGATGGCTGGGGTAGTGTGTTTTAACACCTGGCCCTAATCTTCTGCTCACTTAAAAATGTTGGGAGGTGTACATATTCATTATCTTGATGATGACAGTTGTTTCATGGATGTACACGTATGTCAAAGCTTATTGTGTATTTATGTGCATTTTATTATATGTCAATTATACTTCAACAAAGCTGTCCAAAAATATTGGAGCAATTCAATGCCTGTTTGTCCTTTTAAACATTTAGTTATAATACTATAAATAATACATCATGACCATCATCATGCATATAGGTATTTTTCTTTTAATGCTTCTATAAGTTCATAGCCAGCTGAATTACTGGCTAAAAGAAAATAACCATTTTTATAGCTCTCAGTATAGTCAGTATATTGCTATAATGCTTTTCCAAAGAATTGTGCCTATTTACAATGCAGCAGAAAGTGTGAAAATACTGGTTTAATAGTAACATTAGACTTGAGAGTTGTTCAGTTGCTAAGTCATGTTCGACTCTTTCAACCCCAAAGACTGCAGCATACCTGGCTTCTCTGTCCTTCTCTATCTTGCAGAGTGTGCTTAATGTCCATTGAGTCAGTGATGCTATCTAACCATCTCATCCTCTGCCATCCCCTTTTCCACTTGCCTTCAATCTTTCCCAGCATCAGGATCTTTTCCAGTGACTCGGCTCTTCACATCAGGTGGCCAAATATTAGAACTTCAGCTTCAGCATCAGTCCTTCCAATTTAGGAACATTTTTATAAAAATTAACCTGAGACTTATTTCTTATGGAAATGTTCCTAGATATAAAATAGTACATTATTTTTATTTCTTAGGTTAATATAAAGGAAAATACACGTGTATATATTTCAGTTAAGTTCACTCAGTCATGTCTAACTCTTTGTGACCCCATGGACTGCAGCACGCCAGGCCTCGCTGTCCATCGCCAACTCCCAGAGCTTACTCAAACTCATGTCCATCGAGTTGGTGATGCCATCCAACCATCTCATCCTCTATTGTCCCCTTCTCCTCCTTTCTTCAATCTTTCCCAGCATCAGGGTCTTTTCCAATAAGTCAGTTCTTCGCATCGAGTGGCCAAAGTATTGGATATTGAATATTAGATATTGAATACAATGAATATTCAGGACTAATTCCTTTAGGAAGGACTGGTTGGATCTCCTTACTGCCCAAGGGACTCTCAAGAGTCTTCTCCAACACCACAATTCAAAAGCATCAATTCTTCAGCACTCAGCTTTCTTTGTATTCCAAATCTCACGACCATATATGACTACTGGAAAAACCAAAATTTTGACTAGATGGATCTTTGTGGCAAAAAAAATAAAATAAAAAAGTGTCTGCTTTTTAATATGCCATCTAGGTTGGTCATAACTTTTCTTCCAAGGAGCAAGCGTCTTTTAATTTCATGGCTGCAGTCACCATCTGCAGTGATTTTGGAGCCCCCCAAAATAAAGTCTGTCACTGTTTCAATTTTTTTCCCCATTTATTTGCCATGAAGTGATGGGACCAGATGCCATGATCTTAGTTTTCTGAATGTTGAGTTTTAGGCCAACTTTTTCACTCTCCTCTTTCACTTTTATCAAGAGGCTCTTTAATTCTTCTTTGCTTTCTGCCATAAGAGTGGTATATAATTTTGCAAATTAGTATTTCCCCTATGAGAACAGCCTGTTCTTATTCTTTATCTATTTACCTACTGGGGTTTTGATGTTCTTTTATTTTGATTTCTATGAATGTTGTCATGAAGTTGTTTGTGAAATAAAACATGTTTTTTTTTTTTTTTTTCCAAAAGCGATGTTTATTCCCACAGTTAGAGAATTTGAGAACAAAACTGACCAGGGTGAGTGAGACTTGGTTCAGATTGTGGTCTGTCCACTGCCTCCTCTGGTTTCTGGAATAAAGGTGCAAGTTAAGTTGATTTTTCCCGGCAACCCTGTCTGCCACAAATCACACAGTCTCCCTGCTTGTTAACATCTTGATCTCTAGTTTTCTAAAGCTGATCTTAGAGTTTCATATTTCCTTTCAGGGCATCAATTTTAAACTGAAAGAATAGTAGAAATAGGAAGTGGGATGAAGTAGTGGTGACAGCATGTGTGATTAAAAAAGGAATCTATGGGCAGAGTTCAGCCTCCCTGTCAAGGCAGTCATAAAGTTTTACTTATAGTATTATGAAATTTCAAATAGTGTAAAAAGATTTAGGTAGACAGTATACAAATGGTTTTTTTTTTTTTTTGTAAATATCAACAGAGAGAGAGACTATAAAAGGGTGAAAGACACTGTTTATGCTTCTTTTTAAGTGATGGTATGGGTTCATGTTTTCAACTGATTCACAGCAATGATAAATTTAAACATACACATCTCAGACACACTCCATGCTCAAAAACAAGCAAAATATCTCTGTAGACAAAAATCAAAATGGAAGGATCCAGCCATAAGTGAGGCTGAAGTAACAATCGGCTGGATTCCGACTCCAGAAATTCCCAGAGTGGGCCTGAACTTGGGTAAACAAGACCAACAGCATCCCATGTGCAAAGGGACAGCATTCACTCGCACATAGTAACACCAGGGAGGAGAGTAGGGCTTCTCACCCGTGAAGGGACAGTGACTGGCTTCTATGTATTTAACATTGACAATTTTTAGGAGATACTCTGTTCATAGGTCAGAGATTCAACATTGCTAATTGTTAAGGTGTCAGTTATCCCTAAACTGATCCCTTGATTAAGTGAAAATCCAGTAAAAATCCAGCATCCTTTTAGATCTGACAGTCTTTTTGTGTTTTGACCTCTCTCTGTGGCGTCTTAGTTCCCCAAGCAAGAATCTTAAGAGGGAATCTTAGTTCCCCAGCCAATGATCAAATCCTTGCATTGGGAGCATGTAGTCTTACTACTGGACCACCAAGAAAATCCCTCCAGCATACTTTTAAAAACAACACATTTTTTATATAAATGAAGCAAATACAACCAAGGAAGAATTTTAAGAGGGGATCTTAGTTCCCCAGCTAACGATCAAACCTATGTTCCCTGTGTTGGGAGCGTGTAGGAGCCTGGTAGGCTGCAGTCCATGCAGTCGCTAAGAGTTGGACACGACTGAGAGACTTCACTTTCACTTTTCACTTTCATGCATTGGAGAAGGAAATGGCAACCCACTCCAGTGTTCTTGCCTGGAGAATCCCAGGGATGGCGGAGCCTGGTGGGCTGCCGTCTATGGGGTCACACAGAGTCGGACACGACTGAAGCGACTTAGCAGCAGAAGCAGCAGCAGTCTTACTACTGGACCGCCAGGAAAATCCCTGCAAGAAGGTTGTGATGGTCCTTATGATATCTCAGACAAGAGATACAGTGTTGTTGGCTACCAGTTCAATTTTAATGAATTGGTGATATATTAAATAAGGTGTCTTTAAACAGAAACACACAATGTGTTTTATATTGATTGGTGATGAAAATGTCATAACCAGAGGCACACAGGAACCTAACCCTGTATTTACCTTGGTAAGAATGAATTGTTCAGTATTTGATGGTTCACTATTGGCAATGTCTTTGTTGTAACTATCAAAATCTTGAGAATCAACTGTGTGCTCAAGCTTCGTATGTGTTTGTGCATGTGCCCATATGTACGCATAGTGTATAGACAGTAAGTATATAAAAATATACTTACTGAAAGTCTGAAAAGGCAAACAAAATAAACAGAAATACTTCATGCTTGTCAGAGTGGCAAGCAGTTTATACTCTGACAAACTGTTTTCAAGACCAGAGGAAATAGCAACTTTCATGCACTTCAGTGATAGTTTAAATTGGTAAAAACACTTCAGGGTGCAGTTTGACAAAATCTAATCAAGTTGAAAGCTTACATTTTCTTTGGCTCAGCACTTCTACTTCTGAATGCATAGCTAAGAAAAACTCATGTGAGGTACTGGTTTTAGTCATTTTAGTAGGCTAACATCTATTTTTTAAATTGAGATATGATAATTGCTATTGCTAAGTCACTTCAGTCGTGTCCTACTCTGTGCGACCCCATAGACGGCAGCCCACCAGGCTCCCCCGTCCCTGGGATTCTCCAGGCAAAAACACTGGAGTGGGGTGCCATTTCCTTCTCCAGTGCATGAAAGCGGAAGGTGAAAGTGAAGTCACTCAGTCATGCCTGACTCTTAGCGACCCCATGGACTGCAGCCCACCAGGCTCCTCCGTCCATGGGATTTTCCAGGCAAGAGTACTGGAGTGGGGTGCCATTGAAAGGATGTCACTAAATAACCTTGACTGTTATTCCCAGGTGGCACTAGTGGTAAAGAACCTTCCTGCCAATGCAGGCCATGTGAATTCTATCCTTGAGTGGTGAAGATGCCCTGGATGAAGGCATGGCAACCTACTCCAGTAGTATTCTTGTCAGAAAAATCCTATGGATAGAGGAGCCTGATGGGCTACAGTTCATAGAGTTGCAAAGAGTCGGACACAACTGAAGCAACTTAGCATGCACACACACAAAAACATCACTAAATAATCTTACCTATTACACTCATTGGTGTTTCTAACACTACTTGAAGTAAAAATAAGCAGTGTTCCTGGGGAATCACCCATGGAAACAGGTATGTACGTATGTGTAAGACCATGTTATTAACATGATATGATGGTTCTGATTGTGTCACATTTCCAGTTTCAAGGCCATTTGTATAGTAAATTTTTCACATGAATCCTTTATAATCCTTCTAATACTGGGATCTGTCTTGGGGAGTCTTGGAACTAGTATACATATTAGATTATCTTAATTTAGAGAAAGATCTAAAGCACAACTTTTGAATTAGCATATATAGTCTTTAAAAATGTAATACAAACTAATATATCTAGCATATATGCAAAATATATTCATAAAAAACGTGTATCTTTAAAATTTTTTATAAACTATTACTGATTTACAATGTTGGGCTAATTTCTGCTGAACAGCAGAGTGATTCAGTTATACATGTATATACATTCTTTTCCATAGTGGTTTATCAGAGAATGTTGAATATAGTTCCCTGTGCTATTCAGTAGGACCTTGTTACTTATCCATCCTGTGTGTAATAGTTTGCATCTGCTAATCCTAAACTCCCAGTCCTTCCCTTCCCCATCTCCCCTCCTCCTTGGAAACCACAGGTCTGTTCTCTATGTCTGTGAGTCTGTTTTGTAAATAAGTTATTTATATCATCTTTTTGGAGTCCACATAAAAGTGGTATCATATGATATTTATCTTTCTCTTTTTGACTTCACTTAGTTTTATAATTTCTAGGTCCATCCATGTTGCTGCAAATGGAATTATTTCATTCTTTCTATAGCTAAGCAGTATTCCATTATATGTATGTACCACATCTTATTTATCAGTTCATCTGTCAGTGGACAGTTAGTTTGTTGCCATGTCCTGGTTATTGTGACTGGTGCTGCTTTGAAAACAGAGATGCATGTATCTGTATAGTTTTGTCTGGTATATGCCTGAGAGTGAGATTGCTGGATCATACCACATGCGTATTTTAACCCTAGATTAAGAAATAGGATATTAGCAATATCTGCCAAGCTCTCTGTGTACACTCATCCATCCCCCGTTTCCTTGAACCCTGGGATAATTGCTATCCTAATATTTGTAGGAAGATTTTTAACTACTGATTTAATTACTTTAATAGGCATAGGATTTTTCAGTTATTCTTTTCTCTTTTTGGTTCAAATTTAGTAAGATATATTCTAGGAATTTGTCCATTTCATATGTTTTCAATTTTATTAGCAAAAGATGTTTATAATTTTCTCTCATAAGCTTAAATATCTGTATTCTTCCTCCATTTATTCTATTGCTTCTGTCACTTTTTTTTTAATATGTGTTTTATGAAGGTTGTCTAGTAGTCTTTCCAAAAGTACTGACTTGACTTTATCATTCCTCTGTGTTAATGTGTTTTATTTCCCAATTCAGTAACTTCTGTCTTTATCTTTATTATTTTACTTTTTCCTTTCTTCTACAACTTTTTTCCTTTTAAAATATTTCCTGCATTGGATACTGGGCTTCCCAGGTGGCACAGTGGTAAAGAATCTGCCTGCCAATGCAGGAGATGCAGGTTCAATCTCTGGGCTGGTAAGATCCCCTGGAGAAGGAAATGGCAACCCACTCTAGTATTCTTGCCTGGGAAATCCCATGGACAGAGGGGCCTGACAGGCTATATAGTCCATGCAGTTGCAAAAAGTTGGACATGACTGAGCGACTAAGCATGCAGGTTAGATAGTCTTTAATTTTCAGCCTTCTATCTTTTACAACATAAAGATTTATCTTCTAAGTGGTGCTTTAGTTGCTCCCACTAAATAGCCTTCACATTTCCAAGCACATTGGCATTTGTAGATATATTTTGATAACTGATTTCCACCTTAAAGTGATTCTATGGATGCCAATACTTTGAAATTTCTTGAAACTTGCTTTATGAACTACTATGAAGCAAATCTGTGTAAATGTCTCAGTGAATTCCTCTACTATTGAATATAAGATTTGAAATATGTCCCACAAAACAAGTATGAGTTATATATATGGGTCAAATCTCAAATATACTTGCTGAATTTTTGTCTAATTTATCACTTATTATGAGGAATGTTAGAATTTCTCACTATGCTGATTGATTTATCAATTTATCTTTATATGTGTAGAAATTTTTATTTCCGAATATTGAAGCTATGTTTTTTCCAAAATACTAGACATTTTTAGAGTTTTAGGTTTATAGAAAATTGAGCAGAATTTACAGAGGCCTGCTGAACCTTCTTTTTCACTTTCCCTTGCTCACAGGTTCCCATATTATTAATATCTTGCATTTTATCCCCATATTATTATTAATAATATCTTACACTAGTGTGGTACACGTTTTACAATTAATGAGTTGATATTGATGCATAAAATTAACTAAAGTGCATAGTCTACTTTAGGGTTCACTCTTTGTCTATGGGTTCTATGCTGCTATAGGTTTTGGCAAATGTATAATGTCATGTATCTGCCATCACAGTATCATATATAGTGGCTTCACTGCCCTAAAAATCCCCTGTGTTATACCTATTCATTCCTTCTCCCCAAACGCTTAGCAACCATTGATTTTTTTTTCCTGTCTCTATAGTATTGCCCTTTCCAGAATGTTATAATGTTGGAGGCATACGGTATGTAGCCTTTTCAGACTCACTCCTTTTACTCAGCAATATGCGTTTTTTTCTTCATTTTTTTTGGTGACTTGATAGCTCATTTCTTTTTATCACTGAATAATACTCCATTGTCTAGATATACGACAATTTGTTTATCCATTCATCTTTTGAAGGACATCTTGCTTGCTTTCAGATTTTGGCAAGTATGAAAAAAAAAACTGCCATAAACATTTGAGTACAAATTTTTGTGTAGACAGAAGCTTTCAATCTTTTGGGGTAAATTTTAATGTAGTCCAACTTAACTTTTTCCACAAGTTCTGCTAGATCATAAGATAAGACCACATTTAGCATTGTGAGAAACTGCCAAACTGTCTTGCAAAGTGACTGTGCCCACCTTGCATTCTTACCAGCAATGAATGAAAGTTCCTGTTTCTCCATGTCCTTGCCAGTATTTAACACTGTCAGTGTTTTGAATTTCAGCCATTCTAATAAATGTGTAGTAGTATCTCATTGTTTAAATTTTCAGTCCTCTAATGACATATGATTTTGAACATCTTTTCACATGCTTATTTGCTACCTGTGTGTCTTTGGTAAGTTTTCTGTATAGATATTTTATCCGTTTTAAATTGGGTTGTTTGTTTTCTTATTACTGAGTTTTAAGAGTTCTTTGTATAGTTTTTATAAAAGTCCTTTATCAGATATGTATTTTGCATACAGTTTCTCCCAGTCTATGGCTTATCTCTTTATTCATTTAACACTGTTTTTTGTAGCACAAATATTTTAAATTTTAATGTAGTCCAACTTAACTTTCTCTATAAACCCTGCTTTTGGTGGTATATCTAAAAAGTCACCACCAAACCCAAGGTCACCTATATTTTCTCTTCTGTTATCTTCTGCGAGTTTGATAACTTTGCATTTCCATTTAGGTCTGTGATCCACTATGAGTTAACTTTTATGAAAGGTATAAAGTCAATGTCTAGATTCTATTTTCTTTTTTTTTTTTTCTTTTGCTTATTTTTGGCATGTGGCTGGCTGGTTGTTTCAGCATCATTTGTTGAAAAGACTATTCTTTCTCTATTAGATTGCCTTTCCTACTTTGTCAAAGATAAGTTTAATGTATTTATATGGATCTATTTCTAGGCTCTTTGTTGTGTTCCATTGATCTATTTGTCTATTTTTTTTTTTTTTGCCAATCTCATACAGCCTTGATTACTGTAACTTTATAGTAAGTCTTGAAGTTAAGTAATGTCAGTCCGCCAATTCTGTTTTCTCCTTCAATATTCTGGGCCTTTACTTGTAAACTTTAGAATCAACTTGTAAACATCTACAAAATAACTTTCTGAGATTCTGACTGGGATTGCATTGAATCTATAGATCAATTTGGGAAGAACTGACCTCTTAATAATACCGAGTCTTCCTATTCATGAACATGGGACATCTTTCCATTTATTGAGATTCCATCAGAGTTTTGTAATTTGCCTCACATAGATCTTGTGAATATTTTGTTATATTAATTCCTGTTATATTTTTTAATCCAAAAAATAAATTATTTATTTTTTGATACTAATGTAAATGATAGTGTTTTTAATTTCAAATTTCAATTATTCATTTATTCGTTGCTGATATATAGGAAAGCAATTAACTTTCAGTCTTCCCTTGTGGCTCAGACGGTAAAACATCTACCTACAATGTGAGAGACCCGGGTTTGATCCCTGGGTCAGGAAGATGCCTTGGAGAAGGAAATGGCAATCCACTCCAGTACTCTTGCCTGGAAAATCCCATGGATGGAGGAGCCTGGTAGGCTACAGTCCATGGGTTCACTACAAGTTGAACATGACTGGGCGACTTCACTATGCTATGCTATGCTATGCTAATTAACTTTCATATATTAACTTTGTATCCTAAAACTTTGCTATAATTTCTTATTAACTTCAGAAGGGTTTTTTTGTTTGTTTGTTTTGTAGGATTATTTTGTGATCAATTCTTTGAGATTTCTCTATTTTCTCTTTGTTTGCATAAAGTTTCACAACCATTCTGTCTTTTTGGTGAACTGAAATCTTTCTCCAAAGCTTGATCTTTAGCCTGAAATATACTTTTCAGCATTTTGGTGTTCAACTTTTCTGAGCCTTTATGTTTTAGATTTGTCATTTGAAAACAGACATAGCATTTTCGTGTGTGTGTGTGTGTGAGCACACTTACCAAATGTGACAATGTTTGAACTTTAACTGATTTATGTTTATTGCAGTTAAATTCTAATTTAATTCTATTCAGTCATCAGGCATACCTTAAATGGCATTAATTCTTCCAAATTTATTTATAGTAGTTTTATAGTCTATAATGTTCTTGTATACTGGAAAAGAATGTGTATTATGTTGTTTTGGGGTGGAGTGTTCTATAAATGTCAATTAACTATTGAAATCTCTAAGTATAATTGTGAATCTTTCTGTTTCTCATTGTACTTTTATCAGTTTCACTGCATGCATTTTGAAGTTCAATTATTAGGTGCGTAAATGTTAAGAATTATGTCCTCCAGTGAACTGACATCTTTATGATGATGAGATGACCAACCTTGTAATATTCTTTGCTCTGAAATCTACTTCATCTGATATTAATAGTCACTCAAGACTTCTTTTGGTCAGTATCAGTGTGTCACATTTTTCCATCCTTTTACTTTTAACCTATGTATCTTTTTTTAAATTGAAATATAGTTGATACACAATATTGTATGTTATAAGGAAATGACATAGTGATTCACAATTTTTAAAGGTTACACTCTTTTTAGAGTTATTATGAAATACTAGCTTGTATTTCTTGTCATACAATACATGCTTAGAGCTTATTTTATACCTAACAGTTTGAACCTCTTAATCCCCTATCCCTGTATTGCCCTTTGCCCTGCTCTCTCGCCACTGGTAACCACCAGTTTGTTCTCTATATCTGTGAGTCTACTTCTTTTTTGTCTTAGTCACTAGTTTGTTGTATTTTTTAGATTCCACATAAAAGCAATATCATACAATATTCATCTTTCTCTATTTGTATCTTTATATTTAGACACACTTCTTGTGACAGCTTACACTACAGTCTTGATTTGTTATTCAATCTGACAACCTATGTCTTTTAATTGGGGTGTTCCAATCATTTACCTTTAATGTGGTTACTAATATAATTTTAGATTTAAATCTATCACCTTGCTATTTGTTTCTCTTTGTCCCATTTGTCCTTTTCCCCTTCATCTCTATCTGACTCTTTTTGGTTTGAGTATTACTTATTAATGATTCCCTTTTATCTCCTTTGTTTTCTTATCAGCTATAACTCTTTGGTTGCTTTAAGGTCCATGCTATGCATCATTAACTTATTTCAGTCAACATTCAAATGATATAATACTTCATGTAAAGTATAAGAACTTTGCAGTAGTGTACTAGTTTCTTTCTCTTTGGTTTTTGTGCTGTTGTTATATACCTTAGTTTTACACATAACATAAACTCCATAATATATTGTAATCAGTTTTCTTTTAATAATAAATTGCCTTTAAAGAATTTTAAATAGGAAAAAGTACATATTAACCCACAAATTAAAAATTTTCTGTGTGTGGATACATATTGCCATGTAGTAATTTCCTTCTGTCTAACAGACTTTCTTTAACATTTCTTATAGTGCAAGTCTGCTGGTGATGAATTCTTTAAGACTTTGTATGTCAGAAAAAATTTTTATGTTGCCTTCAGTTTTAAAAGATATTCTTACTGAGTACAAGCTTACATGTTGGCTCTTTAGAGTAGTTTGCTGGTTTGTATATACAGATCCATGTTCTCCTGAATACTCAAGAGGATGCTTGTACAGCTGTTTCCTCCATGGTACTCTGTCCTGCAAACTCTAGCTGCCTTTATTTACCCTGTCTCCCAACTCTTCATAAATTCAGGGAGTCTGTTGGGCTCTGCCTATATTTCTTTCTGTGCCCCTTCCTGGGAACTTTGAAGGCAGTAAGCTGGGAAAATCATATGGCTTATCTCATTTGTTTCTCATCTCTCAAGCATTATTCTCTTTAATTCCCAGCTAGCCACTGTCTTAAAAACCATTGTCTTTTTTATTTCATACAATATTTTGGTTGTTTCAGATGAGAGGATAAATTTGGCCCCGATTCTTTCATTTTGACAGCTCACTTCTACTTTGGTTAATGAATGATATATTTCGAATTTTTTTTTCCTACTCTTTTACTTTATGCTTTCTATTTATCCTGAAATTTCTATGTTTTTCTCTGTGTATTTCCCCCTCCTTCTTATGACAATAATCAGACATTCCATTTGTTGGGAATAATAAAAATAATAATAATTTGCCAGACTCTGGGCTATGTACTTTGCATAAACTTCCTCACTGAATACTCATAATGACCCAAAGAGGCAGCTATTATTAATATGCTTCTTTTACATATGAGGAACTTGCGATCTTATAATGACCTCTCCCAAGGTTATATATTGGAGTTTGAATCCAAGTCTTTCTGTAACATCTGTGCTTTTTCTATACGGTACTGTGCTTTTACCAGCTACAAAGCTAGTGTGACTATTTCCAAAGTATGCTAATTTATGAGTGTGTTGTGGTCAGCAATTTGGTTGTCACACTTGCCTTTACGTTTGTTGTCTGTGGAGCTAATCCAGAGTAAGTTCTGGCTTCTGTTGTCAAATAATTTGATATTGACAGAGTAAGTTATGATGTTAATAATATGAAAATACTGTGAACAGTTAACTACAAGATGCCTTTAGGAATGAGCCTATTGGTTTGGGGAGAATGGACTATAATAATAACTTATTTAAAGGTATCATTTTCTCTCTTTTTGTATGGAAAGCTAATACGAGATGTCCTATAGAAATTATCCCTCTGAATTTTGATTGTTCATTATCTAGTTCTTTGAAGGCTTATTCTGACTTGACAGTCCTTGCTCTGGAGCTTAACACAAGCCTAGAAGATACTAGAGAGCAAATGAATAAACATGTGTTTAGGAGCCTCTGCTCTTTCAACACTAAGCCTTTACAGTCTGCAATAGTGCCCACATCCTCCACAGGTAAAGAGCAGCCAGAGTCCACACTCTAGGAATTCTCCTGGCCACTGCATACACTGCTCTTTGTACTTGTTTTAACTGTAGATCATTTTAGCCTTTTAGGAGTATCTTCTCTCAGCCCTGCCACATCTACTAGTGAAGCTGCACAAAATTTTAATAGGAATGTCTGACTTCATGCCTTGAAGGATCACTTCAAGGTGATCCTTGAGTGAACCCCAAGGCTGGTAATATGACAAAACAGTAATCCATTAAAGGTAAAGACAATGAAATTCCTGGAAACATTGTTCCATGGAAACAATGGCATGGTATGTCATGTACCTCATTGCTGAGTGTGTTAAGATCTTTTAATTTTATGATATACTTAACAAAAAGCACCTTTCAGAGCAAGAGAAAAGTAGAAAGTTCTGAAGCCTCTCAAGTTTTTTAAGTCACTGCCGTGCATTGTATTGGGCAAGCATAGTCTTGCAGACAAAGATGGAAACACATAGCAAGCCCAAAGGCATAAGTCTGCTTTCTACTAGAGCTGTCATGAGAACTAATGGGACAGTCAGGAAGTCTGTTTCACATGGTGAAACTTTTGCCAGAAAATCAGATTTAATCCATTTATTCCAGGTTCACAAATGGCATGTTAAGACATTTGCTATAGGGGATGGATTTGGGATTTGAAATATCTCTCTCTGAAGAAGTCACAGTTTTCCGAGAAGGATTATTGTTAAGAACTCCAACACACCATGCTTCTCACTGTAAAGAAAAGATGAGCATTGAAACTTGCAGACTCTGTATTCTTCCAGAAACCAGGGACATAAATGAGGAGAAAATGTACTTCTGCATTCAATAAGCATTTATGGAAGTCCTAATGTGTGTCATGAATTGTGATAGGTGTTAGGAATGAGAATGGGATTGAGGAAGATAAAAATATTATCTAAGGCTTGAAGTGAGATGTGTAAAAATGTGTGTATGGTGACTGAATGGTGCACATGGATGCAGAAGTCTGCAACACTGCTTGGAAGAGTAAGAAGGCTTTGCAGAGGTAAGGGTTGATGTGAGCTACAAGGATGCTGTAAGAGTTTTCTGGGGAGAGAGGAAAATCTGGGAAGAGGCAGCAGCATATCTAAAGGCATGGAGACCTGAAAAGAACTCACAGCTCTGCAGGAGTTGGTGAGCAAATCTGGTCACCTGTGCTTAAGACTAACTGGAGGAAACTCAAAAGAAGAATATTGAGGTGAGGTTGGGGAGAAAATTGTCTGCTGTGCAAAGGGAATTGTACATTACGCTGTGGATTTAACATCAGGGAATAGTCAGCTCAGATTTGTGTTTGGGAAGGTAACTGGAGGTAGCTTGGAAGATAAATGGAAGTGAAAGAAGGAGTAGAATACAGACATTAGGAATGCATGAGTGCTGAGGTGGAAGATGGTTGTGTGTTGGACTCTGGTCCAGCTTGTGTTTGGGTCTTTGCTGCTGTCTGATAATGCTGTTTGCCCAAGGACATGGCCTTCATCTTCACTCACTTGGTTCCATAATTGGAGGTTGTTCTGGTTCTTCTCCCACCTTTTATGCACATAAGCATAACCAATATGTCAATCAAAACAGAAGTACTCAGCAATGGAGAAACTACATGGAATAAAGGCAAGTGAACAAAAAATTCATTTATACTTAGAACCAAAACTATAAAATCTTGGAGTCATGGAGTTATTCCCCAATCTTGAAAATTTTGAATATAGAATAGAATGTAAATGTTAAACATCTTAATGGATTAAAAAAATAAACTGATAATAATAAATGAAAATTAGGAGGTGGGTATAAGTTCTACTTACCTTTCATGGCAAGAATTAGCTAATATTGCCTGAAATTGAAATATAAAGCTAAATATATGTAGATAAGACTCCAATCTTTAAATGTCTTTTCATAGTCTTATTTTCTTAACCCTAGAGAGTCTCTAAAGACCTATAGTTTCTTTAGTTTCATTTTTTTCATGATTAGAATCAAGTAAAATATAATTTAATACATTTACTTGTAGAAATAATCGCACACTTTCTTCTGTCTTCTGCCTATGTGTCATCCAACTCCTGCTAGATGTGTATGTTTGTTGAGAGGCATTTGAAATCCTTTTCATCCAATATTAATACTTTCTTTCCTGAGTAGTGAAGATGATTTTTTTAATTTATGCTTTCCTATATTGATTGATTTTTAAATAGCAAGCAAATATTTTCATAAAAACAATAATATTGTTGCAAAAATTGTAAAAGGAAGAGAAAGGAAGGAAGAAGGGAAAAAAAAAACAGTACTTTTTGACTAGTTATTCTGAGGCACCTGGCAGACATGTGTTGGGGTATGAGAGTCCAGGATATATTTTTTAAGTGTCAGCTTTACTTCTCTAGCCCTCAGTGTCCTCATCTGTAAATGCGGTGAATAGTAGGACCTACTTCTGAAGCCTCTTGGGAGGAGCAAATGGGAGAATGCCTGTGAGCTGCGTAGCACAGTATCTGGCTCTTAATAAATTTAATACAGGTTAACTTTAAAAAAAGGATAAAATCATGCAGTGTTTGGAATTCAAAGGAACTTTAGAGGTTTACTTTTAGCTTTTTACCCATAAAAAAACTGAAGCCCCAAAAGGTTTGCCCAGGATCACATGGATAGTTCATGTCAGAACCTTTGTCTCCTGTAGGCCAGATCCTTGCATAGCCTGTGCTCTTTGTACATCCTTTAGGAATGAGAACAGAGACATATAACATACAACCACCAAGTGCTTGGGCTAATATTCAAATACTTTTCAGAGTTCACAGAGCCCACACTAATATATTCATCATAGAAGGAAGTGCCAGTATGCCCACTAGGCTAGAGAGAACACAGCTTGCAATTAAAAATTTGCCCCAGAAAATTCCAGAGTGCATCACAGCTGAGTGGTTAACTAAAAGGTAACTGTAGTTGGCCCTTTTATCATCATCTAGCAAGAGTTATTTTTGTTTTCTTATTTATCTTCTGCCTTGAGATGATAGGCTGAATAGCTGGCTCCCAGTTGTTCTATTAATTAAACTTCTTTCCATTCCCATTTTGTGGCAATAAACATGGGCATCAAGATAGAAGCTGCCACTCAAATTCTTTTCTGAGTTGTTGGGAAAAGCCTATTCCACCATTTATATTAATGAGAGGGTGGGTGTCAAATTAGGAGACCTCCTTGATGTTATTTCACATGTCATTTATACAAATTAATGAATATCAGCGATTCATAGAATGGATGAGGTTTTGCAAATGATGGCAAAGAAATGCGAAAAGCAGAAGAGCATTTCATGAGCAATTTTAACTAAATATATGACATCAAAAAACAGCCTCCCAAGGAGAGATACGATTGAGTGTCACTGTGAAATTATACGGAAAAAAATTGTCTGGGATTGCCAGCTTCAAAGCCAGAGCAGCAATGTTACCATTTCCTGGTGATTTTCTGTACAATGGAGCAATTAGACAAGTATAAACTGGGCTGGGTTAACACAGTATTCTAAGTAATAGACCCAGACCGTCCAGCTGCCTAAATTGATTAATGGTATGCAAACGGAATTTACAGACTAGAGTCATCCATTTTCTTCCTCCAGGCTGTCTGTCTTCCTAACCTCACTTCTTGCTTTAACTAAAATGAAGAGAAACTATTAAAAGCATGAGTTAGGCAGTAAATCACTTTTTCTTATTCAGTCTCAGCTTTCCGAGCTATGATTCAAGCCATCAAAAGTCTATCTCCAGCCTATAGAGAACTGACATATTCATTGTAGCGTGTCACTCCTCAAACTCTGCTGCCATCATTTCAACTAACCTTACTTTAAAATACCGTCTGCATCAGCTAGAACCCCTAACAAATGGAGCGCCTCATCACCATACTAATTGAACGAAAAATGTGCCATGATTTAAATACCTATTGCTTCATCATCTCCCCAGTCTTTGGCTTCCATTTTGTTAGGCATGAAGTTGGTGATTAAATCCAGTGCATAATTATTAGCAACAGAAGAACTGTTGTCTCATCTTGCAGTTTCCTGACCAGGTGCAAGCTCTCCGCTCTTTACTGAGCATGTCTGTCAGTCTTATGAACAATCCCAGCAGAATAAGTGACTGATTTCCTCTTTATAATCACAGAGGCGCTTTACAGTAAATTGTCACACTAGACCTCTACTGCTGAATGGCATAATGAACATTTCAGTGTGATGAAAAGTTTATGTATTGAAAAGGGATGTCACGGTTAGAACTAGGACACTGACGTCTTTTATCAATACACCTACCCCAGTTGCCTCCCACTACATCGGCCTCTGTTGCTTTTGACAGTTGTGTAAAATGAGGAAAGGATTACAAAACAGGGTGTACGAAACTTGTTTACAAGTTCTGGCTTTGAGTGAAAGTAAAAAAGAGTTTTGCGTGGGCCTGCAGTCCTGTGTATAGGAGGGGAGTTGTAATGGAGACTGATTTACAAGGAAGAAGGAGTACAGGATGTGTTTGGAATTTGGAAAAAGAACCCTTTAAAAGCACATTTCAGAGCCAAACAAAATGAGCATGGTTTACTTTGGATATGAGCTGTTTGAATTTTCAGCATCCAAACAGCTGTATTTGTCAGCCAAATTATGAGAGAATATAACCTGTTTGAGTTTGATGAAAGGTACATTTGAAGTGCTTGTCTTCCTCTACCTCCCATTAGAATCAAAATTTGTACCTAGTTCCTCTCACTTCTCCAAAAATAGAAGCCCTGGGTTATGAAACTCTCACATTTTGGAACTTAGAACCCAGATATCTTCAGATGTGATATAGACTCTGCTAGTATATTCCAAGTGCGGGCTTTTGCCCATATCAAGGACGATGTACTCCTTGAAGTGTACTTTCCATTACATCTTCCTCTTTTGAAAGGTTTAGCCTTACTGATAATCATTTATGTTGACATTAAATTAAAAATGTGGAAATCTTCTAAAGCCCAAATACTGACTAGGCAAAGTTTATGCTCCCTTTCTCAGACCTCTGTGCATATCCAAGGATTTTGAGGGTAAATTCATTCTCCATTCCCAAAATGTGTTATGCTCCTTCTTCTGAACTGTGAGATTACTCTAATTTGAAGATATGAAAATATATATATAGAGTTATATAAACACATACACACACAAAGAACTTTGACTTTCTAATTTACATTTTAGAAATTTAAGTCCTTGACAACTTAAACATGAGTAACCTAAACCTCTGTCGACTGATTTTTTTGGTTATTTTAACTACTAGAAGTAATTTTATCACCCAGAGAAGTATTGAATGTTCACAGAAGAGTAGATCATTGCTGGGTGATTTTTGAGTGAATCTCCTAAATGAGAATTCAGATACATTAAGCTATGGATTCTCACATCCTGCCCCCCAAAAGTTTAATATACTATTTTTAATGTCACATCTATATCCATTCAAACTTTGAAAAACTATCCTGTGTCAAACTCAAAGGCAATGGTATATTAAATGCCAGAGAACTGGATATAAAGATGAGAGAGTCCTGATTTGACCATTCATTCAACACATTCGTTAATCATCTGTGGAAGGAGGTGTCATGACTTCAGGGTTCTTTTCAATTTTAAAAATCCCATGAACTGATTCTCTTAGTGCTTTGCAGATGGATAATACAAGATGCCTGCCCTCAGTATGCTTAGAATCTGCTTGCTAATCACATATTGGAAAATATCACCAGGATAATAAATTTCACTGGCACACTAATATTAATTTTAACTTGGAAATGGCAATACAATGGCTGACAAATATCTGTTGATACAGAAAAATGATTTGCTACAAGGTAGACTTAAACCAAAGAGAATATATTTTTGTGTGACTATGTACAACTTCTGTGGCAATGAATATAATGTATTCTTTTATTTTAAATGAATGTACTTCTTGTTATGGGAAAAGCAATGTTTTCAAGGATGATCTTAAACTCAGCAGTGTATAGGATGCATTAGACCTCGCTGTAGATTCTCAGAAATTATTGGAAACAGTGATTGGTAAATATTTAATAAAGAAAGGGGGAAAGATATGATTAAAACAGTGGCTCACTGAATGTGTGTTTTTAATAGAGTATAGAGTATATTGTGAATATTTGTGCCTTGATATGTGCTAAGGTATAAAAAGATGCTTACTCCTTGGAAGGAAAGTTATGACCAACCTAGATAGCATATTAAAAAGCAGAAACATTACTTTGCCAACTAAGGTCTGTCTAGTCAAGGCTATGGTTTTTCCAGTGGTCATGTATGGATGTAAGAATTGGACTGTGAGGAAAGCTGAGTGCCAAAGAATTGATGCTTTTGAACTGTGGTGTTGGAGAAGATTCTTGAGAGTCCCTTGGACTGCAAGGAGGTCCAATCAGTCCATCCTAAAGGAGATCAGTCCTGGGTGTTCATTGGAAGGACTGATGCTGAGGCTGAAACTCCAATACTTTGGCCACCTCATGCGAAGAGTTGACTCATTGGAAAAGACTCCGATGCTGGGAGGGATTGGGGGCAGGAGGAGAAGCGGATGACAGAGGATGAGATGACTGGATGGCATCACCGACTTGATGGACATGAGTTTGTGCAGACTCCGGGAGTTGGTGATGGACAGGGAGGACTGGTGTACTGCAACTCATGGGGTAGCAAAGAGTCGGACACAAGTGAGCGACTGAACTGAAACTGAGCACAAATAGATGATTTGAGGTTTTTAAATCAACTCTCACATGACAAATCTTATGAGCCTTGTTGATATCTGCCCCCATTGTTGTTGCTGTTGTTCAGTCACCAAGTCATGTCTTATTTCTTTACAACCCCATGGACTGCAGCATGCCAGGCTCCTATGTCCTCAATTATGGTGGTACAAAAGTCATTTCATGACATATTACATGTTAACAATTAATTTGATCCGTGTTTACACTATGATAGGAAGGAAATGTTCTGGCCAGTTGCTGAGGGTAATGGCCCTCTGAGGAGACATCACCCCTAATCCATCCATTAACCATCAGTAGTATGAGCCAGAGAAGTGGGGAAATTTCCACTTGACCTTTAGATTTGAGTCAGTTCTAATTGGTCACTCAAAGAAGCATCACTTTTCAGATGGTTGCCATAGGGCAGTGGCCCTGATTTCCCCAAATGAGTGGTTCTCTCTTCCTCTTCCAGTGGTTTGGACCTCAGTGTTCCTACTTTGCCCACTCTATGCTGTTCTGATGGGGTTAGATCTGCTGTGTCCCATTCCTGGCTCTGCCTGCCCTCCTCAGGGCCAGTGGTGGTCAGATACAGACCCCTGAGATCGCTCCCCTTCTTGTTTCCTCCAGAGGTCTTACAGCATGGACTCACTGCATTCCCTTTCTCAGAATCACAGCATGGTAGTGTAGATGTATGTCAGAGGATCCAGGAGCAGCTAGCACATAAGTCATGAGAACAGGGAGGGACTGCAGACTAGGCTGAGACACAGTACAGCAACAAAAGCTCAACTTTTGTGAAAGAATGAGTGCTTATGGTCTATCATGGCTCTGGTTGTTTATATTGAAGGGTGAATGAAAGCTTCTTTAAAAGAGCAAAGATTCATTACTTTACTCCCACTGCATGTAATAAATCTTTGTGAAAGAGACAAGCCTTGAAAGAGTGAAAGAGAGAGAAAAGGGAAACCAATTTCTTAGGCATAGCTGGTATATATAGAACAGTAAGGAATACCTTGCCTTACCTTTGGGTGGATGGGGGTCCTTTTGCTGACTTTCCGCAAGGACACAGAATTGACAAGGACTAGAATTGTCTTAGGGAGCAACACCCACCCAGACTCTCAGATCATACTGTTTCCTTATGAAACCAATAGGAACTAGGTTTTGGAATAGGCAAAACTGATAATGATAGAAACCACTCATTCATTCAACAATAAATAACCCTATCTGTGCTAAGATCCACTTCTAAGGTCTAGGAATACAGGAATGAAACAAATAGCTTCTGTTTCATATTAGGCCTGTCACTAAGCAATGACATGAATAATAATATTAGGCACTACCAAGTACTAAGAACAAAAATTAAGCAGATGAGGAGAGGAACATTATGTGGGCATTATTTTAGATAGCAGGGAAGCCCTCTTTGAGGAGGTGACATTTGATCAGAGGCCAGAATAAAATGAGGAAGTAAAGCCATATGAAGACTTGGGAATAGGAGTGCCAAGCTGAGGCCCCAAGGCAGGACTGTGCTTGGCATTTAACAAACATCAGGGAGGCCAGTGTGGCTGCGTAAGACTGGATCAGGGAGTGAGAATAAAGAAGAAGATTGGAGAGTTCCAGGAACCAGTCTCCAAAGCTTTGGCTTTCATTTAAATGTGATAGGAACCATTGGAAGATTTTGAGCAAAGAAGCGAAAAGATGTAATTTACTTTTGAAAAAAGATCAGCCTGGTTTCAGTGTGATTAATAGACTATAAGGGGTAGGAGTATGAGCACAGAGAACTTGTAGGTATTTCAGGAGAAAAACAACAGTAGCTTCATATCACACACCTCACATTGGCTCAGTCAGAACAAATTCTCAGTCTCGTCTCCCTTTCCTTTTCCTACCAGAAGAGATGAAAAGCCAAATGCTTGATGTCCTAGAAGCCCTTGCAGCTCTCAGTTGTTCTGACCAATGAGATAGAAATGGTAGCCTGCTAAGAAAACTTTAGGGAAATCTCTGTTTTTTTGGCAAGAAGGACAACTGATTTGGTTGACATGGGTTTCCTGTCCTGTTCTCTTCATGCTATCCGCTTCTTCCTGCCTGGAATGTGGACATGGTGCGTAGAAGTATAGTAGTCAGTTTGTGACCATGAGGCAATAAGATGAGAATGAAAGAGCAGAAGACGAGAAAGAGCCTGTGTCCTCTGTGACATCATTAGACCACTGAGCCAGCCCTGGACTGCATACCTCTGGATATTCTAGACATGAACGTAATAATGAGCCTCTNACTGGATGGCATCACCGACTTGATGGACATGAGTTTGTGCAGACTCCGGGAGTTGGTGATGGACAGGGAGGACTGGTGTACTGCAACTCATGGGGTAGCAAAGAGTCGGACACAAGTGAGCGACTGAACTGAAACTGAGCACAAATAGATGATTTGAGGTTTTTAAATCAACTCTCACATGACAAATCTTATGAGCCTTGTTGATATCTGCCCCCATTGTTGTTGCTGTTGTTCAGTCACCAAGTCATGTCTTATTTCTTTACAACCCCATGGACTGCAGCATGCCAGGCTCCTATGTCCTCAATTATGGTGGTACAAAAGTCATTTCATGACATATTACATGTTAACAATTAATTTGATCCGTGTTTACACTATGATAGGAAGGAAATGTTCTGGCCAGTTGCTGAGGGTAATGGCCCTCTGAGGAGACATCACCCCTAATCCATCCATTAACCATCAGTAGTATGAGCCAGAGAAGTGGGGAAATTTCCACTTGACCTTTAGATTTGAGTCAGTTCTAATTGGTCACTCAAAGAAGCATCACTTTTCAGATGGTTGCCATAGGGCAGTGGCCCTGATTTCCCCAAATGAGTGGTTCTCTCTTCCTCTTCCAGTGGTTTGGACCTCAGTGTTCCTACTTTGCCCACTCTATGCTGTTCTGATGGGGTTAGATCTGCTGTGTCCCATTCCTGGCTCTGCCTGCCCTCCTCAGGGCCAGTGGTGGTCAGATACAGACCCCTGAGATCGCTCCCCTTCTTGTTTCCTCCAGAGGTCTTACAGCATGGACTCACTGCATTCCCTTTCTCAGAATCACAGCATGGTAGTGTAGATGTATGTCAGAGGATCCAGGAGCAGCTAGCACATAAGTCATGAGAACAGGGAGGGACTGCAGACTAGGCTGAGACACAGTACAGCAACAAAAGCTCAACTTTTGTGAAAGAATGAGTGCTTATGGTCTATCATGGCTCTGGTTGTTTATATTGAAGGGTGAATGAAAGCTTCTTTAAAAGAGCAAAGATTCATTACTTTACTCCCACTGCATGTAATAAATCTTTGTGAAAGAGACAAGCCTTGAAAGAGTGAAAGAGAGAGAAAAGGGAAACCAATTTCTTAGGCATAGCTGGTATATATAGAACAGTAAGGAATACCTTGCCTTACCTTTGGGTGGATGGGGGTCCTTTTGCTGACTTTCCGCAAGGACACAGAATTGACAAGGACTAGAATTGTCTTAGGGAGCAACACCCACCCAGACTCTCAGATCATACTGTTTCCTTATGAAACCAATAGGAACTAGGTTTTGGAATAGGCAAAACTGATAATGATAGAAACCACTCATTCATTCAACAATAAATAACCCTATCTGTGCTAAGATCCACTTCTAAGGTCTAGGAATACAGGAATGAAACAAATAGCTTCTGTTTCATATTAGGCCTGTCACTAAGCAATGACATGAATAATAATATTAGGCACTACCAAGTACTAAGAACAAAAATTAAGCAGATGAGGAGAGGAACATTATGTGGGCATTATTTTAGATAGCAGGGAAGCCCTCTTTGAGGAGGTGACATTTGATCAGAGGCCAGAATAAAATGAGGAAGTAAAGCCATATGAAGACTTGGGAATAGGAGTGCCAAGCTGAGGCCCCAAGGCAGGACTGTGCTTGGCATTTAACAAACATCAGGGAGGCCAGTGTGGCTGCGTAAGACTGGATCAGGGAGTGAGAATAAAGAAGAAGATTGGAGAGTTCCAGGAACCAGTCTCCAAAGCTTTGGCTTTCATTTAAATGTGATAGGAACCATTGGAAGATTTTGAGCAAAGAAGCGAAAAGATGTAATTTACTTTTGAAAAAAGATCAGCCTGGTTTCAGTGTGATTAATAGACTATAAGGGGTAGGAGTATGAGCACAGAGAACTTGTAGGTATTTCAGGAGAAAAACAACAGTAGCTTCATATCACACACCTCACATTGGCTCAGTCAGAACAAATTCTCAGTCTCGTCTCCCTTTCCTTTTCCTACCAGAAGAGATGAAAAGCCAAATGCTTGATGTCCTAGAAGCCCTTGCAGCTCTCAGTTGTTCTGACCAATGAGATAGAAATGGTAGCCTGCTAAGAAAACTTTAGGGAAATCTCTGTTTTTTTGGCAAGAAGGACAACTGATTTGGTTGACATGGGTTTCCTGTCCTGTTCTCTTCATGCTATCCGCTTCTTCCTGCCTGGAATGTGGACATGGTGCGTAGAAGTATAGTAGTCAGTTTGTGACCATGAGGCAATAAGATGAGAATGAAAGAGCAGAAGACGAGAAAGAGCCTGTGTCCTCTGTGACATCATTAGACCACTGAGCCAGCCCTGGACTGCATACCTCTGGATATTCTAGACATGAACGTAATAATGAGCCTCTAAGGATAGTGTTCAGTAAACCTTCTGTATAGGGTCAAATAGTAAATATTTTAGGCTTGGTGATCTAGATAGTTTCAGTCTCAACTACTCAGTCCTGCTATTGTAGACATGGACAGTATGTAAAAGAATGACAATGATTTCACTCCAATGAAGCTTTATTTATCAAAAATTAGATGGTAGGCAAGATTTGTCCTGGGAGAGGGGAGGGGCATACTTTGCTGATCCCTGACTTAAGCTACTGCAGTTGAGTGTTCTATGACTTTCAACTTCAGCCATTCTTAATTGATACACATCAATCAGGGTGGCAGGCACCTATGGAGGTGGCAAGAGGTGATTGATTCAGAATATATTTATTGTCGAGGAAGACACCAAGTTTGGGGGCTTGAAAAACTTAATTGAACAGTTGTGATATTTATTGAGGTGAGGAATGCTAGGGAATATTAGGATGGGGAAAGCTGGTGGAAAGCAGTAATTTTGGTTTGGATATGTTAAGTTTGAAATACCTACTTGCCATACAGATGGAGATATCAAGGAGGAAATTTAGGGGGAAAATCCGGGCTAGAGATATAAAAGTAGGAGTGACTATTGCGTCACTGGAATTAAAGCCACAGGACAAGATGAGATGACTTAGGGAGTGAGTGCAGATAAAGAAGTTCAAGGATTGAGCTCTAATGTAGTCTAACATTTAGAGTTTAGGAAGAAGAGAATGATTTAACTAGGGGCATTCAGAAGAAATAGCCAGATATTTAGGATGAAAACAATGAGAATATGATTTCCACTAGAATCCAAATGAAGAAAATGTGTTAAGTTCTTTAGAGAGATTAAGATGAGTATTAAGAGTGTATCATCTGACTTGGCAACACAGAAATCATTAGGACCCTGATCAGGGAAGCTTGGTAGAGTACTGGAGACAAAACCATAATTTGTGTGGGTTCAAAAACAAAGGGGAAATAAGCAACTGGAAGCATCAAAATGCAAATTCCTTTAAAGAGTTTTCACATAAAGATGAGCAGAAAGATAGGCTATAGAAGAGGATTACTACAGGAGATCAGAGTTTCTTTTTTAAGATGGGATATTGTGGCCTATTTCAATGCTGACAGAGATCATCTGTTAGAGCTCCAGTCACGATATACTAGGTAAGCGGGACTTAATCTTCCACTTAGAACAACTAGAAAAGCTGGAAAAAAATTTAAGTCTGTTTAAAAGCATTAGCTAAAAGCAAAAAAAAAAAAAAAAAAAAAAAAAAAAAAAAAAA
>SJYA01000590.1:325122-376281 GCA_006410615.1 Neotragus moschatus
AAAAAAAAAAAAAAAAGACAATGAAGAAACAGGGCTAACATCAAGGGAAAGACAAATCTGGGGAAGCAAACCTAGCATTTGGGGTGTTTCAATCCTGCTGACCTGTGCTGATTCAGAAGAGATGTCTGAGGTTGAGCAATGCCTTTGAAAAACTCATGGTACCAGGAGAACAAGTGAGAGTTCAGCTTTGATACCACTGTCCTTCCATCCTGCAACCCTTGAACTGAGACTGAAGGTCTATATCCTAGGAGTAAGTGTGAAGTGGAAGTAAACAAGTGCTCACATGGATTGTAGTCTACCTTTGGGTATCTTAACTCCTGAGATGGATGAAATTGATGGTTTGTTAATGTCTACTGAAAATTGACAGAAGAGAATGAAAATCTTCACTAAGAGAAGATAAAACTATCCAGGATTCAAATACTTTCTCAGTTTTCCAAACTGGAAAGTCTGAAAACAATCAGAGAAAACCAGACTCATGAGAAAACAAAACAAAATAAAATAAAAACCAGCACAAACAACAGATAATGGAAACATACCTACTGAAATTCTAGATATTAGAATTATCAAAAACAAAGTTTAAAAATAATGTACTTATAATGTTTAAGGAAAGTCAAACCGGAGATCTGGGAATTTTTTAAATGCCATAGTAGATTTAAAAAAGAACCAAATAGAAATTCTAGAGGTAAAAACACAATAACTAAATTGGGAAACTCAGTAAATGGGTTTAACAGAAGATTGTATAGAACTAAAGAGAAAATTATTAAAATGAAACATAGGTCAGAAGAAAATTTCCAAAATGAAGCACAGAAAGGAGACTGGAAAAAGCAAAAAAGCAATTATGGTGAGAATAACCTACATATGTGTAACAAATCTAGAAACTTGATTTATGAAAATAGTGTTATAGCAGTTGATAGAATGGTCTTTTCAATAATTGGTTACTGGGCCATTTAACTATCCATATGAAAAAATTTTTCACACCACACACACACACATACACACACACACACATTCACAAAATTAAAGGAACAAAAGACTAAATAATAAAACATCTATAAAGTAACATAGGAGAATAGCTTCATGATATTGCAGAGGCAAATATTTCCCAGAGTCCTCAAATCACTAACCATAAAAAATAGATTGATAATTTTGACTACATTAAAATTAAGAACTTCTTAATCACATGATTGAGAGTAAAAAATCAAGCCACTGAAAGCAAGAATATGTGTGTAACATACATAACTGATAAAATGTTTATATCCAGACTATAGAAAGAATCCTACACCTCAATAAGTAGACAGACAACTTAGTAGAAGAATGTTCAAAGAAATTTGAACAGATGCTTCATTAAAGAGGGTATCCAAATGGTCAATGATTATTTGAAAAAGGCTCAACTTTATTATTAATAAGGAAAATTAAATTAAACCATATTGCTATACACTCATCAGAGAAATTAAAATTAGAGACTGCCAGTACCAAGTATTGGCAGGAATATTGCAAAACTTGAAACCTCTTAGATTGTTAAGAGTGAAAATTATTTGTCAGAATTCTAAAACTGAAACTGTGCATATCCTTTGCATATGCTTTGATTTAGCAATTCCATTCTTAGACACATACCTCACAGAAAAGCTTGCACATGTATATCAGAGAAATGTATAAGAATCTTCATAGCAGCATTGTTTATCATAACCCCAAACTGTGAATAACCTAAATGTCCACCAATAGTATAGCAACTAAATAACAAGTATAACGTATAAACAAACAGTATGTTTCTGCAATAAAATACTATAACAAAATTAATGAAATACAACTATACATAATAAACCATGAAATCTCACAAACATACTGTTGAGTGCTCTGCATCTCAGTGTGTTGGCTTTTCCTTATAGGCTAGCTGTTCTCGCGGCACCAGGATGGCTGCTACTGTTCCTGCAGTCATCAGTTTCTGAAAAAGATAAAGACAGATCACTCTCTTGTGAACTTTTTAAAAGTGAGGGGGATATTCCCAGGAGCCTCCACATGCTTCACCTCATATTTCACTGACCAAAATTGTATCACTTGCCCACTCCTAAACCAACCCTACTGAAGGAGAGTGAAATTATCCATAATTGGCTTGGATTAATCAATATTCTTCCTCTAGGGTGAGGATGTGCGTGGACGTGGGTGTTAAATCCAGGTTCCCCTGAAATATGTGGCTGACTGACACTTGAAAAAAATCAAGGGTTTCCTTAGCAGGATAAAATAGTTATTTGGGGTAGGTAACCACCTGTGTCTACCAAGTGATAAAACTGAAAATCCTAGACCCATGTCAATTGGGTACAGGATGGAAAAAGAGGAGAAAAGTAGGAGTAATGGGGCATAGACCTTTTCTTATTTAAAATCAGCTATGAAGGCAATCATGAATGGTATGTCTATGGGCTGGACTTCCCAATTCCTTGACTAGTTAATGCTAGGGTAATCAAACTGTTTGTTGACATTGTGTTACACAAAACAGTAGATGCTTATTTTAAAAATATATGTAGAGCAACAGAATATTTCCATTATCTTCAGCATAATATCCTTTCCTATACTGTTTATTGAATATGATTTGGTACCAAACTTTGCCAGCTCAATCTACATGTAAATATAGAATAAACATCCAATCTAGAAATCAAGTCTGCTCAGAGACCAGTGAAACGTGTACTGCCTTCTGTTAAGGTGCCATGCTGTCAGATTTGAAAGGATCCTGCTGAAGAAAATAATCTATAGACCTTGTTTTCCCTGCTTTATTTTATTATGTTGGTAAAACTCTGTTGCCCATTATTTTCCTCCATCTGTTTCCAATCACTGATTTACTGACATGGAAGTGAACTAATCAGTGACCTTTCAAGTACATTCTATATGCCCCTTGCAATTGAAAAACAGTTTGAGGATACACTTATGGTCATTATGTACAAATCTCTTTTTTTCCCCACTCAGCTGCTTTCAAGGCACATGCTCTATTATATCAAACATACTGGTAAGTACACTCTGAATAGGTTTGAAAATTGGTTAAAATATATCACTCTAATCTCACATAATGCATGTGCAATAGTACAGCCATGCCATTTTGATCATTCTGTACAAATACCACAGAAATTGATTACTAAGAATTAACTGAACTCCCTCTGTGTTTGAGTTGTCTCTTAAGAACATTGAATTAGGTAGCTTTCCTTAACAACAGAGTACAATTCTCAGGGAGAGTCAAAGTGCTTAAAAATAGTATAAATCTTTTAGTCAGATGGGTTTTCTGTGAGATACAAGAACTATCTCAAGGAAAATCAGAACAGAAATATAAAAAAAAAGGGAATAAAAGAGTACCAAATTATTGAGGAGACAATCTGGGTTGTTTGGAGATATATTTAGATAAATCCTGATCAATCCTCTACTAAGCAGTTTTTTAAAGAATTGCTTAGCAGAAGTTTTTTGTGACTACTAAGATTGCATTTTCTAATTGTCTCCGAGGAGGAAAAAGCAATGGCACCCCACTCCAGTACTCTTGCCTGGAAAATCCCATGGATGGAGAAGCCTGGTAGGCTGCAGTCCATGGGGTTGCGAAGAGTCAGACACGACTGAGCGACTTCACTTTCACTTTTCACTTTCACGCATTGGGAAGGAAATGGCAACCCACTCCAATGTTCTTGCCTGGAGAATCCCAGGGACGGGGGAGCATGGTGGGCTGCTGTCTATGGGGTTGCACAGAGTCGGACACGTCTGAAGTGACTTAGCAGCAGCAGCAGCATTCAGAGGACTAGTTCATTAGATTAGCATAATTAGACACTTTAATATTATGGGGTCCTTTGGAACTAACAGCTGCCCTGGAGGCCATTGATAAATGTACAAATGCACAGGGCAAGGGTGATATAAAGAAAATTTGAAGTAGATCTCACCAGTTTTCTCTGGACTGGCAGGAAAACCTGAGTCTTAGGAACTTCTGGCAACTGTGGGGAGAGTCAATATTCTGTCGTAAAGAGGCAACTGTTCAGTTGGCTTGTACCTAACCTCCACTCACACTCTCCTCTCCTCAGGACCAGTGTCTCTGTGGTCAGCCTACATGTCCTTATGGACAAAGGCATGGTTAGAAAAATATAGGTCTCATTCGATGCTGTTTCTCTTTCCACATCTATAGAAGATTATACTGATTACTAACCCTCCCTCCGTCTCTGGTCCCAAGCTCAGATGAGACCTGAGATGAATCCTTTGCTCCAAGACCTCAGGTGGACTCCAGTGAACTGGAGATTGACTCAAAGACTTTGCTTTATGATTATGATTTGTATTATCTTTATCATTATTAGGATTATAATAATAAGCAAACTACTTGAATTTACCTTTTATGTTCTCTTTCCCACCTGCTGTTGTTTATGTATTGGTTATCTGAAACCCTGTATAAAATTCTTACACTGTATTTTTGAATTTGCTATTGAATTTATTTTAAGTCATTGACTTTTGTCCAATTAAAAACCCACTAATGTACTTGTTCCCATTGACATCTGTTTACCCTGCTCTTAGATACCCATGGCTTCTTACTATAACCTTTATATTTGTCTTCAAAGACACACGTCCAACCCACTGGGTGATCGTCTTGTGGAGAAAGCTCCATTTCTCTGCCTTTAATGTCCCACTGGCCCTGCAATTCACCTGGTCTCCAGAGACCAAAACTTCTAGCTCAGAGGGATCAGTGCTGCCTGGGAATAACAAAAAAGGTTACATTTAATTTTGGCAGAAAGTGACTGGATAGTTTTGCTGAGCATTCAGGCAAGCTGGAGTTAGAGGTTATCATAGAAGAGGAAAAGTGTGTCTGTGGCCAGCCTGCCATTTGCCTATTCAATATCCATTATGCCCTTTCTTTCTCACTAACAAGCTCAGTTTGCGTTTGGGTGCTGAGGTGTGCGTGTGCGTCTGTCACTTCAGTCATGTCTGATTCTTTGTGACCCTATGAACTGTAGTTTGTCGGGATCCTCTGTCCATGAGATTTTACAGGCAAAAATACTGGAGTGGGTTTCCCTTTCCTACTCCAGGGGATCTTCCCCACACAGGGATCAAAACTATGGCTCTTGCATCTCCTGCATTGCAGATGGAATCTTTATTGCTAGCACCACCTGGGAAGCCCATATCCCCAGCTAAAATGTGCATCTTCTAAGACCCCCTCTGGTGGGGGCTGGCTTCTCAATGACAACACAAGTTGAGCTACACACAAATTCTGGCCTGGCAACCCCTATGTTATTAGTTGTGAGAGAGAAACTAACCTCCAACCTTATTTGGGTCACAGCAGCTGTAGGGTCACTAGGACTTTTCTGTTGGTTAGGGTTGAATGTAATCCTAATAGAGTAGGATTTCCTGATGACCTCAGCTCTGTTAACATTTCAAACTGGATAATGTGTCCTCGGGCTGTGGGGTGTAGTGTATATTGTAGAAATACTGAGCAGCATCCCTAACTTCTACCAACTTAATGCCAGTAGCACCGTCTAGTTGTGACAACCAAAAATGTCTCCAGACATTGCCAATTGTTTCCCAGGGAGACAAAATTGCTCTCATTCCTGGAGGCAGAACCCCCAGAAAGTGCAGATGTATGAGTTTATCTATGTCCTTGAGCCATTTGAGTTTATGGTGTTTTTGTGTGAACGTATCACTGAGTATTTGCAGTGCAGCATCTAGTTTCCTTTTTATAGCTTCAGTGTTTTATTCTTTCAATTTTTTTTGGTTTTTCTGTGACATTTACAAGCTTTAACACTACCTTTCCGAATTGCTGTGCATTTTCCATAGTCAGTTACTATTGCCTCTTCTCAAAATTTAGCATAACTATCTTTATTTAAAAAAGAAAAATTCTGCTTTGCTCTCCCCTAAGATACCTCAGTTATTTATATTTAATTTATTAGAAATTTAGAATTTAACTTTTAAACCATGAGGAATTATACATATTTTATAAATAATAATTAATATTTATTTGTGAATTTCTGAAAAAAATCAACTACATAAATTAAACTAGGTCATATTGTCTTTAAGAAGTTCCACAGCTTGATTAATTTCTTGATACGATTCCTGTTCCTTATTGTCTCTTACTATTATTAGTAATAGCAGATACATTTATCATGTGATGTAAGCAGGTAAGTGGATTGAATGAACTTGAGGTTACCTGGTTCTACCCGGGTGGCAGAGCATACAGGTATGTGCCTTCCCAGCAGACAGCACCTTTGGGCAGAAGTAGCCCCAGGCCAGGTGGCTTACGAGCAGAGTATAGGCTTTGAGTCTATTCAACCCCACTAGGCTTCTGGGAGAAGGCAATGGCAACCCACTCCAGTACTCTTGCCTGGAAAATCCATGGACGGAGGAGCCTGGTAGGCTGCAGTCCACAGGATCACACAGAGTCGGACACGACTGAAGTGACTTAGCAGCAGTAGCAGGCTTTTGCCAGGGAGCCAATCAGTGTATTGAATGTCCAGCATAATTGTATGTAGTGGCCTATGGGGCCCAGAACACAATTTGTTGAAATGGCAGTTCTAGAAGGCCATTTTGGCTTTTGTTCACTCTGAGAAAGAAGTTTCAAAACAATGCCCCAGGCTGTTGTTTCACAAAGTTGGCACCTCTAGTTAGGATTAGGGCTTCCCAGGTGACTGGGTGGTTGTGAACCTGTCTGCCAATGCAGGAGATGCAGGTTTGATCCCTGGATGGAGAAGATCCCCTGGAGTAGAAAATGGCAACCCACTCCAGTGTTCTTGTCTAGAGAATCCCATGGATAGAGGAACCTGGCTACAGTCCATAGGGTTGCAAAGAGTCAGACATGGCTGAGTGACTGAGCATGCATGCACTCTGGTTAGTATTAATTTCTGGTTTCTAGAGTTCATGGGCGTCCCAATTTTATATTTTTAAAATTATAGACACAGCTTCTACATAAGGGGAGAAGTACCCTGTCACTTCCACATGTTATCACTAGGTTAATCAGTTTTATAAAACATCTGAAAAGTTCTCTAAACTGCTCTTCAAAATTGTTCTTGTCCTCTCTACTATTTTTGTAATGAAAACAGAAATTTCTTCTCAGTGCTAAGGCACCTCTTAGCTATACCAAATGGATGTACGTTTTTGTTTCTCATGAAATTAATAAGGAATTTTCTATCTTTGGGCTTAATACTGTTACCAAAGTCTATGCTAAGCAGAGTGACTGATAAAATAATATTTATTTGTTTAGATGCCATCTGAGAGCATAATGATAATATTTGCTTAGTTGCTTCAGTCGTGTCCGACTCTCTGCAACCCCATGGACCATGGCTTGACAGGCTCTTCTGTCCATGGGATTCTCCAGGCAAGAATACTGGAGTGGGTTGCCATTTCTTTCTCCTATAATGATGATACCCTAGAAAATTATTGTAGACAAAGAGTAAGCTATGAGTTTCCTCTCCAGTTACCTGTTATGACAGGCTCTTATGTCCATAGGATTCTCCAGGCAAGAATACTGGAGTGGGTTGCCATTTCTTTCTCCTATAATGATGACACCCTAGAAAATTATTGTAGACAAAGAGTAAGCTGTGAGACTCCAGTTACCTGTTTCTTATTAAATAGAATATAAACTATCACATATCTACCATAGGGAAAATGAAAAAGCATATTAATAAGATTTTACTGCTCTTGCAATATAGAAAGAAAATCTAGAAGGACCTCAGAAACGGAGATCTGAGATGTTTTATTTCAGAAATGAGATATTTAGAAAAAAATCTGCAATAATTTTTACTGTAGGGTGGAAGAACACTGGGGAAATGGCTCTTCTTGTGTGCCTAGGAATGGTCCTTTTACAAGGTAAGATGGGGCCTTTTAGGGCCTGGACTCCTCAGAAAGCAGGTTTTTTGTTTGTTTCATAAACAAATTTAGAAACATGCACTTGGCCAATCCAACTCCAAAATGAATTTAGTCCGAATGTGTATAGAGAAGTTTCAAGGAGCTGGTTAGAAGTTGGTGGAAATGGGAGCCCATGACTCAAGCAAGGCAAGGGTGTCCTGTGACACAGAACTTCAGGGGTTACTCACGTAGGTCAAGGGAGTAGTTAAGGGTGATCTTAGCCACGTTACTCAACCTCTGCCTCAAAGGATTGAGGGTAAACAACAACAGGTCGTGTATGTGAAGCACTTAGCACTAGACTTGGCACATAGTAACCAAGAAATGGTAGATAAATGGAGAGATTCATTCTTTTAAGTTTTTGAAATACCTACTTAATTAGAACACCTGCGGGAAAGGTGTAGGAATCTGCATTTTTTAATAAGCCCATTAGCTGAGGCTAATGCACCTGAGTTTTGAGAGCTATTGGTTAACCAGGTTCATTCCTACCTACCACTGGCTCAGAACCCTCTCTTAGAATCCACTTTGAAGAGTTAATAACCAGCAATGCTGTGAAGTTTTCGAATTCACTGCAGCAGATCTGGAAATCTAGAACCTGGAAAATAAATATGGAAACCAGACTTTCAAGTAGCTGTGGATGAGGTGGTTTAGGACAATGAGTTGCTTCACATCCATCTTGTGGAGCCCTGGGACGTAGACAAAGAAAGTGGACTTGGCAGCCTGGCTGCCCCACCCCAGCCCTGAAGGCACCACCAGGACAGGAAACAGCAGAGTCTAAGGTGCTCTAGAGCTGGATCTGTATTCCAGCAGGACACAGATGACATGGCTTCTCTGACAAGGGACATACAGGGCTGCCTGGAGCCACCCCAGGTCCCGGTTCATCCACTCCAGGGCAGTTAGGTACTAATCTGAACATGGGCTTGCTTGGTTTAAGACAAGCCCTAGGGAAAGTAGAAGTACCTGTATAACTAACTTCTCTCTCAAGGGAGACAGGGACCCACTCCATATTCTCCTTCCTCATCTATCCGTCTTCTTACCAGCCCCCTCCAGAGAGGCTTGTTTTAACTAACACAGCTATGTTAATACTAAAAATACTAATTGCCTTCTGACAATGGCAGTTTTTTATGCTAAGCCCTGTGCTGGGCTTAGCTCTTTTTGTCCTAACAACTGCTACAAATCTTAGCTCTTTTTGTCCTAACAACTGCTCTATCAGATAAATATTCTTGTTTAAGATGTGGTGAACTGAGGCTCAAGCATGTTAGATGGAAGCTCATTCCTAAGTGACAGGCAGCATTCCAGCCCAGGTTTCCAACCCAGACCCCTAGCATTCCAACCCAGGTCTGTTCGGTTCCAAAGCTTATACTTTTTAAGTTTGACAGTGCATCTAATTATATTTATTTATTGACCTGCTGATTATTTGCTTCTACCATGCAGCAAAATGACACACATATGCAAGCATGCACATGCACACACACACATGTAAAATTAAATAATAAACTAGACCTACCGCAGTGTTATTTCAACACTAGCCTTTATTCATGTTTATTCAAACAATCTTGTTTATATATTTTGAACCTAAAAATCAGATATATTCCTCAACAAAGGAGTTTCACTTTTCTTTCTCATTTGTGAACGCGTTTATCTGAAGAGACAGCAGCAGACAAGAATCTTTGAAACTGAAACTGTCCCAGAAAATCTAGGACAAATAAATAGTTGCTGTAAGCTGTCAATATAAAAAAAATATTAAAAGGACTGATGCCAGTCATCATTGCCAATTGCTTAAAAACTGTGCAAAACACAATTTTTCTCTTCCTCTTTGTCATTTATTCATTTTTTCCCAAAAGAAAGCATAGATGTGTTTTCTTCCTTAGAAATAAAAGTCAGAAGAAAAGGGACAATTAACCACCAAGAAGAATGAGTCAGGATTCATAAAGACACAGAGAAGCCCGGGACACAGATGGTCATTTCTCCCAGAATCCTCATGAAAAAGGACAATGCATCTGCAGACGCGTCGGGCTGATGGGATGATGAACAGCAGACACCCGAATGAAGGGAGGATGGCAGACATAGAAATCAAATACAGTTTCCTTATAAAGCAAAACAGCAAGGAAATTAATGGTTTATTGAAAACAAAGCAGCAGTCTGGTGAATGCTCTCAGGAAAGCCTCTCCTCCAAGCCCAGAGCAAAGCAGAAAATCCAATAGGAAGTTTTTATCATTTAATGGCAGGAAGGGGCTGTTAGTATCCAATATGCCAAGAGGTACACCAAACAGAAATATTCCTTAGATTTGTAATTAACTCTTCAAAGTGCTAAGTCTATTTTTTTTTTAATGCCTCCTGACAGTTTAAGGGTGGGAGCAGTGCTTTTTTAATGTACAGCTTATCAAGATCTACCAGACACAGAGAAGTTGTCCAGTTAATTAACATCCTGGGAAACTGCTTTAGTGAAGAAAGGCGAAATGGGCAGTTTAATTACATAGGCATATGTACCCTTATTTCTCTAATTTCTCAATTAATGAGTCTACAAATAGCTTGGAGGAGACTATTTCAGTAGCCTAACATCTCAGNATCTACCAGACACAGAGAAGTTGTCCAGTTAATTAACATCCTGGGAAACTGCTTTAGTGAAGAAAGGCGAAATGGGCAGTTTAATTACATAGGCATATGTACCCTTATTTCTCTAATTTCTCAATTAATGAGTCTACAAATAGCTTGGAGGAGACTATTTCAGTAGCCTAACATCTCAGCAGGAGACTTTGAACCTGTTGATGCTGACGTTAAAAATAAATGCAAGTTGTGTCTATTGCTTTCCATCTAGAAAATTATTCCCCTGTACAAATGAGGTTTTAATTAAAATGACAACAACAAAACAACTATTGGGAACAGAGAAGTATTTAAAGTGGTCTCTCTCCTTAGGGGACTATTTTTGGATTAACCAGCATTATTGTTCAGTTGCCAGCTGTGTCTGACTCTTCGCTACCCCCTGTACTACAGCACACCAGGCCCCCATGTCCCTCACCATCTCCTGGAGTTTTCCCAAGTTCATATCCATTACACTGGTGATTACATTACAAGGAAATACAGGGTTTTGGGAAAGCATGAATGTACAGGCATCTGCAGAATGACAGGATATACATGCTTTACTGATGAAGAAGCAAGGCAATATCAATCACTGATTTCTCCTCAAAACAAAGTGAGAAATGTACTGACTCTTGGCTTCTCTGGGATTAAAGACTCTGGTGCATTTCACTGGAGTGCAGATACTTAACCTGACGATGAGAGATAGCTGTCAAGGTTTTAATTTAATATGATTGTATTTTACCTTGTAACCCTATGTTCAAGGTCCTATACAATCTGGAAGAAATAAACCCCATGATTCCATGCTTTTATTCACTGGCAAAGTGGAGATCACTTTCTATGGCAATATATTGGAAACAACTGTTTTCTTCTTTATTTTTATACTTTTGCAATAGCCATGTCACATTTGCACAAATTGGTAATCCAGTTGGTGAGTGTTACAGTTGCCTTTAGGTTAAATCTGATAACAAATATGTTACATTGAGCACATACTCACAGGGGCCTTTCATGGTATGGAGAAAAGGGAACCCTAGTGCACTGTTGGTGGGAACATATTGTGGTAAATAAAACAGGCCAATCCAAGAAGGTTTATTTAATTAACATAAATGAAATAAAATATGATAAAAGAGTTCCTGATTTATCTTAAATTCTTATGCTTGAGGAAAATCTCTCCTACTAAAAAGTGCAGAGAAGAGCTTTATGCATTCTAGAAAAGGCCTCCTTGGTATGTTGAGGGGCTTCCATAGGACCGTTCCTCCTTATGTCAAAGGACATATCAAAACATCTAGCTTCCTTTTCCTTCATGTGTTTCTAACAGATTTTTTTATCATTTGTTGTAAGAATTGAGAGATTTTTCCTCCTAACTCATAAATCAAAGAAAGTGAGAGGAGAGAAATAGGGAGAAGAAAAGAAGAGGAAATAAAAAAGTAGAATGCCTTGAGATTAGATTAATCAAAAGTGATAACAGAAAAAAAAAAAAAAAGAAAGGGGAAGTAACTTGTACATTTTGCTCTCTGTAATGAGGAAGTGTGTGCATGCTCTATAGCTCAGTCATGTTGAATTCTTTGGGCCTGCATGGAGTATAGCCCACCAGGCTCCTCTGTCCATGGAATTTCTCAGGCAAGGATACTAGAGTGTGTTACCATTTCCTCCTCCAGGGGATCTTCCCAACCCCAGGATCAAACTCACATCTCCTGTATTGGCAGGTAGATTCTTTATCACTTGAGCCACCTGGGAAGCCCATAATGAGGAAGGTGGTGGGGGTGTGTGGCAAGTGGCTACTCAAAGAGGTGGGAGGAGTAAGAGAAAGAGTTTCAGAAGATGTAAGGGACATCCTGATATTATAGAAGTTTAATTGCATGGCAGGTTATGGTCTTCAGAGGTGACTGTCAACATCTCTCATCTCACATGCTCTTCTCCAGGGTGATAACCTTGCCAGTCTCCCACTGAGGGGAAGAGGACTAAGTCTCCCCTCCTTGACTCTGCATGGGTTTATGATTCACTTGTCACCTATAGGAGGCAGTCGAAGTGATGCTGCCTGATCTCTGAGTATAGGTATTAAAGGAGATGCATCTTCCACCTTGTCTGCTGGGATATCTGCTTTTGGAGTCCCCTGAAGAAGCCACATGGAGGCTCTCCTGTTGATCGCCCCTGTCCCAGAACTAGACATATGAGTGAAGAAGCCTCTAGATGATCCCAGTTCCCCTGCTACTGAGTTACCCCCAGACAGTCAAGGCCTCAGACATCATGGAGCATGAATGAGCCATCTCTACCCTCCTTTTTCTAAACTTATGACACACAAAATTGTGACTGTCATTTTATAACCACCAAGTCTGGGGTTATTTGCAGCACAAATAACTGAAACAAACAGCAACTCATTTTTATTGGAAACTGTTGCCCCTCTCCCTATTCTAACACTGTTTGCAAACCTAGGCTTATAATACCCTTGCCTTGGAGGAGCAAGGATATTGTGCTCAAGCAAAACCTTCTATCCTGGGGAAATTTGACACACTGCCATCTAATGGCAAAGCCCTTTGGGTGCCTAGACTTCTTGACTCCTTAGTGAAATAATGTTTTATCTATGTAAAGAAGGTATTTATGGGTAAGGTGAAAGGGCTGAACAATTTTCAAATGAGAAGGAATATGAATCAGAATACAGTTAGCATCACCCCAACTCACCAGCCAGATAGCCAATTCTCAATCCCAAATTCATTTATAGTCTGTGCTGGAATCCACCAGTGTCACTCACTGCCCCCACCTCCTCAGAGAGCCTGTTCTGCCTTTGGACCTCTCAGACTGGTAAACACTATTCCTAGCATTGAGTCCAAGCTGTCTACTCGTAGTTTTTATACTTTGGACTTAATTTTACTCTATAGTTCAGTTCAGTCACTCAGTCATGTCCGACTCCTTGCGACCCGATGAATCGCAGCACGCCAGGGCTCCCTGTCCATCACCTACTCCCAAAGTTCACTCAAACTCATATCCCTCGAATCAGTGATGCCATCCAGCCATCTCATCCTCTGTTGTCCCCTTCTCCTACTGCCCTCAATCCGTCCCAGCATCAGAGTCTTTTCCAATGAGTCAGCTCTTCGCATGAGGTGGCCAAAGTACTGGAGTTTCAGCTTCAGCATCATTCCTTCCAAAGAACACCCAGGACTGATCTCCTTCAGAATGGACTGGTTGGATCTCCTTGCAGTCCAAGGGACTCTCAAGAGNCAGTTGAGCTATTTCAAATCCTGAAAGATGATGCTGTGAAAGTGTTGCACTCAATTTGCCAGCAAATTTTACCCTATAAGCTCATGTCTAATCTCTTTTTCATAAAAACTAATAGAGAATAAATACATAGAGAATGTGAGATCAAATTGTTTTGTGCAGACAGCAGTTAAGTATATATACATGGATTTTTTTCTATCCTCTTTCCACCCCCAAGCTTCTCAACCATTATAAAGTGTACAGTCCAATGGCATTTAGAACATTCACAATGTACAACCGTCACATCACTTCTATCTAATTTCAATATGTGGACTTTTAAATGTGCTTTTTCTTTCCAGCCTTCTTCATTACATTTCCTATCTTTAAGAGTTCCTCTTTTCTCCCCAGAGCTCTCACTTCAGCACTCCATTTTTGGAACTGAACCAAGTTGATAGCAATATGGGAGAAAAAAGTCTTTGACTCCTGTCTTACATTATACTAAAAAATCAAATCCAGATGAAGTCTTCATCATGGTTTTCTTTCAGGAGTATAATTTCTGATAGAGGTCATAAAAGGCACTCCTGGAAAACTAGGCACACTTTTTATCTTGAGTTCTATCAAAATTAATTAGGTGTATTTGATTTGTAAATGTGCATCAAAGTTACTCTTAAGATTAACTCACTCTTCAATATATATGGTGTATTTCAACAAACTTTTAAAATCTGGATATTGGATATAATACACCATACTTCCCTTTATACACACTTTAGCCTTTATAGATGGGTTAGGCAGTGGACATATCATCTGACCTCTACAGCCTCTAGGGAGAAAATTACTCTTACTTAATTGATTTCTCCAAACTTAGCATCTAGTCATATCACCCCTCATTTGTAGCCTTTCCATTACTTACAGGAGAAAATGGAGAACTTCTCAGCAAGAAATATAAAAACATTCATTTCCTAGTGCCATCTTTGGTCCCAGCTGTATTATATCTGCCCCCTTCAGTGTCACATTCCCCCACCTGCAGTTCACTCCTCTCTACTGAATGGGCCAGTCCTGTGGAAGTGCTCCAAGTGAGTGGTATGTCTGCATCTTTGCTGTCCCCCATATGTAACAAAACCCCTTCACCTCACCTCAGCCTGTCAGGCTCCTACACGGCCTTTAAAGACCCAGTTTATATTATCTCTTTGTCTCCCAAAGCTTTTTTGATGTATCAAAGAAAAGCAGAGCCTTCATTTTATACTACCACTTTGCCTTATAGTAGCAAAGTGGCATTTTATTAGTTTTATATGTAACATGCATAAGCAACACATTTAACCCTTTTAAAAAATAAAACTATTTCCATTAGGTGAGTCTTCTCTGATCACCTCTCCTAACCCACATTCCATCCTCTCTCATGAGCCCAGAGACAACCTCTGCTGTGAGTTTGGTGTGAATCTCTGGGGACTTTTCCTCCAATACTCTATGTTTCAGAGATCTATCTGCATTGATATATTTAGAAATAGACCCTTCCTGTTAATTGCTGCTTAAAATCCTATGGTATGCATAAACCATATTTTATTTAGCATTAATCATATTGATGGACATTCAGTTTGTTTCCAATTTTTTTCTAACCCAACAATGCTACAATAATCATTTTATTTCTGCATCTTTGCACACATATGTGAGCATTTCCCTAGAGAGCTGCTGGAAATTGGACTTGCTAAGTCATAAGATATGCAGCAGCTTTTAAAATAATTCTATCAGCTAACTAGATTGGGAGCTGTTATTTTTGTTTTGTAACCTTGAGCTTAGCACAAGGTCTGTCATGCACGTACCCTAGGACCTGGCAATCCTACTCACTGTAGTCATGACAAGGGAATGAATCAACAAATGAACAGATGAATAAATCAATGAATGTCTTTCAAGGAAATGGATTTGGCTCAGCAAGTATTGATATGAGAGTTCCTGCCAAAAATGTGAGAACTAATGAGGATCAATTGCAGGGGAAAAAGTAAAAATAAAACTCTGAAATGAAGCCACACTAAAGAGGGTGGTAATGCATATTAAGAAGATTTTAAGGAGATGAAGTAATGAGACTACAATTTTTAGGGGGCAAGACCTTGCCATGGTATCTAACAAATAATGATGACAAAACTTGGCCTTGGCAATGACAAAGCCTAAAGCAGCATGCTGTGGACAATGAGGCAGGAGCTTAATGTCCCTATTTCTATACTGGTACCTGGAACTCCAGCCCTGTTCTTTATGGCTCTGATGACTGGTCATGCGTTCCAAGAACAAATGAACATGAGTGGATGTTTTCTCAAATGTTCTCTGATGTTTTCACCCTTTCCACTTGCTCTGTAAACATTTAAAAATAAATTACCCAAGAGGATGCTGATGGAATAGCCTCTTCCTGGTGTAGGTGCTGCCTCCAGTGGGAGAGACAGTACACAAGGAGAAGGTACAACATGCTCTGTGATCACAGCCAGTACACTGGATTCAGTGATCCAGTACACTGGATTTTGCCAAGAGAGGGTAACAGACAGGCTCAGGTGTCCCTGGCCTGAGAGTTTCGGAGTCTCAGGTGCAAAATCGAGTCCTTGTTCATTAAGTTAGCACTACTGACATTTGACCAGATAATTCTTCGGTGGTGCTAGAAGCAGGCGGAGGCTGTTGAGCTGTCCTTTGCATTTTAAGATGTTTAGCAGTCTCCCTGGCCTCTGCTCAGCAGATGCCAATAACATCCCCCAGTTGTGACTACTGAAAATGTCTCCAGACGATGCCAGATGTCTCCTGGAATCAAAATTATTTCCATTCGAGAGGCACTGCTTTCACTCCACTTTCCTGATTCCTTCAAAATCTTTTTAAGATTCATTTACAACACTGACATTATTATTTTAATATTGACCTAGCATATCTCAGTTTACAAGATCAGTTTTACAATAATTTTCCTAGCATATGCTGTATGGCAGAGGGTTTCCCCATGTACTACCACCAACAATAACTGACGATGTTCGGGAGATAAATATGCACCCTGCTTTGTACTAACTTCTATTCTTTTATATCATTTAATCCATAAAATGCTCCATTGAGTACTGTTATTAATCCTCATTTTATGCTTGAGATGCTAAGGCACAGAAAGGTTAAGCAGCTTGACCCAGGCTACAGAGTGCTTGTAAGTGGCAGTGTCGGGATGTGAACACTGGCAGCCCAATCATCAGAGGAAATTTAAACAAAGGAATCATCTTTCCATTTATTCAGAAAAAGCTATTGAACAAATGCTTAGAGTCAGACATTTTGCAAGGTGCTTGGTTGCAAAGATGAATACAATTTGGCTTTTTGTTTCACTGCCCAATGGGAGAGACAGATAAAAAAAAAAAAAGTCACGTTCATACCAGATGATTGATGTTTAAGGTAGGTACAAATTAAGAATACTGTGACATAAAATTATTAACTCTAAGACTTGATCTTAAGCATTAACTTTTAAGAATTTAAGTTCTTTTAACTTCATGTGATGAATTTCAGGGCTAGAATGTGGGTGCTTGGCTTCCCTGTCAAAGGCTCTAACTATAATATTAAACCAGATCTTCCTGCTTTTCACTACCAGTCCCCACAATCAGCTCCATCTCTGCCCAGTTATATTCTTTCCTATGATTAAGAGGCCGCTTGGATATGCTCTAACAACTACAGGTTATCACCACTGCAGAGTCCTCTCCAGTAAGGAGAAAAACTAGAGCTGTAGGAAATCTGTAGCTGTTAGGTTTGCAGCAAGAGTCATGACACTCAGTGAAAAGTCTGCCATTACCATCCTAGGTCTCCAGGGGCAAATGAAATGGACAGTGCTGCTGGAGCCTAGAGAGAGCTGGGAATTCCAGAAGAAGGGCCAGCAGGTCAGAGTGACTGCTGTGGGGAAACAGCCCGTGCTGCGGCAAGACCCTGGGTAAAATGGGGAATCAGATACCCTGACCTCCCTTTCTTCCCTCCCTCTGATCTTCCCCTGGCCCTTCCTATTTGACAAACCCAGCCAACAGCTGGACAATGAAAGAGGTTCGGTGACACCCTGTGTAGGTGTCAACTACAGATTGGCACTTAACAAGAGCATTTCCAAGCTTCCCCGGTGGCTCAAATGGTAAAGCATCTGCCTACAATGCGGGAGACCNCCCTTCCTATTTGACAAACCCAGCCAACAGCTGGACAATGAAAGAGGTTCGGTGACACCCTGTGTAGGTGTCAACTACAGATTGGCACTTAACAAGAGCATTTCCAAGCTTCCCCGGTGGCTCAAATGGTAAAGCATCTGCCTACAATGCGGGAGACCCAGGTTAGATCCCTGGGTTGGGAAGATCTCCTGGAAAAGGAAATGGCAACTCACTCCAGTATTCTTGCCTGGAAAATCCCATGGATGGAAGAACCTAGTAGGCTATAGTCCATGGGGTCGCAAAGAGTCAGACATGACTGAGCGAGCTTCACAGCAAGAGCACTTCCAATGACTGAACAACAAAGGCATTTGCCATCTGCCTCTACGGAGATTGAACCCCATGCTGCTATAGCTGTTGATCTTCAACAATCCCTGAGGGAGTTCAAGGTGAAGTGAAGCACTCTGCTCCAGGGAATCTGGTGGGATAGGTCTTTGGATAGTTGGATGTTTTTAGGAACAAATTTTATGATCTCAACCCTTGCATCTCCTCATATCTAGGGAAGCACTAAATCCCTTCATGGTAATTCAGATCCTCATGACTAACAAAAACCCTTTTGTAAAATGAGTGCTTCATGGTATTGAACTCCCCCTTCACCAAAACCTTATATATTGACTTTCCCCCACTGCTGCTTTGGAACAGTCTCTCAGAGCTATCTGAGATGCTGTCTCCTGGGCTGCAGTCCTCATTTTGCCCCAAATAAAACTTAACTCTCAAGTTGTTCATCTCTTTTTAGTCGACATAGGTCTGCCTCCAGCACTCAGAGTAGGGCAGCAAAAGACAGAGAATCAGTAGGATTCTGTGAAAATAAGGGTGATCAGCAGAAATGGGCACATATAGGGTGTGGTGGGCTGGGCATTGCTATTGGAGGAAAGGTCACCTGAGACATCTCCAGATTGGGTCCAGAGTAAAGCATAGTTGAAGGTGGGAGTCCAGGAGAGTTGCTGAAGTGGAAGGCCTGAGGATTAAAGAAAGCAAGGACACTGCAAGTAAGGGGAGGTCAGGGAAAGGGAGTTTTCCTGAAGGCTAAAAACAATTAGGATCTACTTTTAGTGCTCAGGAACTCATTTCCTAGAAATCCTTTGAGCCTTGCCGCTGAGCTGCTCCACATTGGGGACTGATAATCTGGTCCCATTTGGGATTCAAAGTCAATGACTTTTCAAGTGGCCTGGAATGAAGCAGCTTAGATTAATACCAAGCCACAGTCAGCTGCTACTGCTTCTGCTTTTTAAAAAATAATCCCTCAATCCTTGACAGGACTCAAGAAAGTCAAACTTATTGGACTGGTTCTCTCTAGGTGTGTTTTACTGTAGTACTTCTATTTTATGCCTTAACCACTGTCCCTCTTTGAAGGTTAGTATTTGGAACCTCAAAATCCAAGAGTTGACTGCTATTTTGTTTCCTTCTTTCTGTTCCCTAAGGGAGCAATATGTGTAGGAATGTCTAGATGGTTAAATGGAGGAGGGTCAAGAAGTAGAAGAAATTACTGAGAATGAAAAACAGATCAGTTACTATATATCAAGTTATGTTTTAATCACAGGGTGTTATTAGAAGGGCTACAAAGAACCTTGCTGGAAAAACATCTGGTGCCAAGCCATTGTCCAGACTTTATTCAGTTCCTCCCCACTCTGCAGCCAAATCCCACTTCTCCCTTTGCTCATGGTATCTGCTCTGCCCAGGATCTCCCTCCCTTGTCTCTCTTGTTAATTTCCCACTTATCCTCAAGGCCCAGGCTCCATTACATAAAACCTTCTTCAATCCCTGCCATCTATATGTTGTGCTTGTCTATGATCCCACTTTGTCCTTTGGCCTCATGTGATGGTTATTTGTATGCTTGTCTTCTCACGTCTACGAGGTGTAAGCTCGCTGTAACTATATCCTCTCCTGTGGATGATCTCATCTCTGATGAGACTTTGACTTTCATGAGAGTGACCATTTGAGTTCTGTGGTATCAAGCAACAGAAACAGGTTCTGGGTAGCTTAAATGAAAGGTAGGATTTAATGGAATAATACATTTAATCAAATAATTAGCAGAACAGATGAGCCACCATGTCTCTCAAAGGGGCAGCTCCAGGCCCCATGAATGACAGGAAAGTTCAGAGGACCTACTCTCCAATGCCCTGCTGGGAGCATGGCTCCACCCCTTCTGATCCCATGCTGAGTGCCTTTCAGTTCCCAGCTTTATGTTCCTGAGAACTTTACTAGGTCATTTTCAGCTGGGTGCCCCACTGGATCATTCATTATGAAGCCAGGGGCACAGAGTCATATCACACAGAAAATGTTGGGACCACCTCTGTGTATCTAGGGATACAGTCATGATGTAGGGGGAGTAGTGGTAGATTTCAAAATTTTGGCAGTTATTCTGCAATGTGTCTCTTTCAAAGTCAAGTAAGGGTGAGTTGAAGAGAACTGCAACAAATGCAGAATTAGAGAATTAAGACCCAGTTTTTAAGCCATCCTAGTCTCAGACACTCTAACCTATGGAAGCTGGTGCACATGGGGTCTTGCCTTCAGACAGTCCATCCATTAAAAAACATACTATTCCTGGAGTGTCAGGTGAGACAATCCTGCAAATATTAGCATACTTATACTGCTTATTTGTTTTTATCTCATTCATTCATGACTTTTACACATGAAATTATTTTGTACATGAATATACATGAGAACAGATTTTCAGTTGGATCCTCTGATTTCTAACTCCATGACTTAGAATTATTTGCTTAATGACTCTGAGCTTTAGTTTCCTCAACTGCTAAATATGAATAAGGTAATACTTGTTTGGGGGGGTGCCGGGGTCCAGCCCCGGCGGGTCCAGGGAATTCGAAGCGTGGACGGCGTTGGCGTCTTGGAAGTGTTTATTTATTAATAGAAGATTAGATTAGGAAGAAATAGTGTAGTAGGAAAATTAAGTGGAGAAAAGAGGCTGAATAACTTGGTTTACGTGGAAAGCCAATANCTTGCCCATCGGATTTCTGCCACGTGACCGTTTCACGGGTGGGATTCCCACGCTGGCTCCCGGCAGGGGGGCCAACTGAGAGGATATTTGTGTAAAGTTCAATGCCTGTAGTTTATTTTTAAAGTCATAATAATTTTATAACTTCACATACACATATATTGTGCACTGATTGAAAAAATTACATAATGAATAAAGCCTACCGTGAGTTCAGTCATACGTTTAAAAGAATTTATATTTGAAAAATAATAGTATGTATAAGTTCTGTGAGTGTGTGCTCAGTCGTGGCCAATTTTTATGTATTGAGGTGCTCCTGTGTTGGGTGCATAGACATTTACAATTGTTATGTCTTCCTCTTGGATNGTGCACTGATTGAAAAAATTACATAATGAATAAAGCCTACCGTGAGTTCAGTCATACGTTTAAAAGAATTTATATTTGAAAAATAATAGTATGTATAAGTTCTGTGAGTGTGTGCTCAGTCGTGGCCAATTTTTATGTATTGAGGTGCTCCTGTGTTGGGTGCATAGACATTTACAATTGTTATGTCTTCCTCTTGGATTGATCCCTTGATCATTATGTAGTATCCTTCCTTATCTCTTGTAATATTCTTTATTTTAAGATCTAATTTTTCTGATATGAGGGTTGCTACTCCAGCTTTCTTTTGCTTCCCATTTGCATGAAATATATTTTTCCATCTTCTCACTTTAAGTCTATATGTGTCTTTAGGTCTGAAGTGGGTTTCTTGTGGATAGTGTATATATGGGTCTTATCTGTGCCTTGTCTGAATGCATCACATTCAGCCAGTCTGTGCCTTTGGTTGGAGCATTTAATCCATTTGCATTTAAAGTAATTATTGATATATATATATATTCCTACTGCCATTTTCTTAATTGTTTGGGATTGATTCTGTAGATCTTTTTCCTTCTCTTGTATTTCTTGACTATATCAGTTCAGTTCAGTTGTTCAGTCATGTCCAACTCTTTGCAACCCCATGGACTGCAGCACACCAAGCCTCCCTGTCCATCACCAACTCCCAGAGTTTACCCAAACTCATGTCCATTGAGTAAGTGATGCCATCCAACCATCTCATCCTCTGTCGTCCCCTTCTCCTCCTGCCCTCAATCTTTCCTAGCATCAGAGTCTTTTCAGGTGAGTCAGCTCTTCACATCAGGTGGCCAAAGTATTGGAGTTTCAGCTTCAACATCAGTCCCTCCAATGAACACCCAGAACTAATATAAGTTCCTTTAATATTTGTTCTAAAGCTGGTTAGGTGGTGCTGAATACTCTTAACTTTTGCTTGTCTGAAAAGCTGTTTATTTCTCCATTAATTATGAATGAGATCCTTGCCAGGTACAGTAATCTTGGTTGTAGAGTTTTTGCTTTCAGTACTTTAAATATATCCTGCCTTTCTCTTCTGGCCTGCAGAATTTCTGCTGAAAGATTAGCTGTTAAGTGTATGGGATTTCCCTTGTAGGTTACTTGTTGCTTCACCCTTGCTGTTTTTAATATTCCTTCTTTGTGTTTAGTCTTTGTTAGTTTGATTAGTATATGTCTTGGCATGTTCCTCCTTGGCTTTATCCTGTATTGGGACTGTTTTTGCCTCTTGGACTTGATTGACTATTTCCTTTTCTGTTGGGATCCTTTAATGGACTGGGACCTGGCGGTCTGGAGGTGATGATAAGAAAGTGAAAGAAAGAGGCTGATACTCCCTGGTTTATGCAGAAAACCAATAAAGTCCTTGACACAGGACTAGCATCTCTCATGAAGGCACTGGGCGCCCTCTCGAGGGGGGTGAAGGCACAGGGTGCCTTCTCGAGAGAGTCTTAGAAGCCCAGGCAGCAGAGTGAGCAAGACAGGTCCCTGCACTCCAAGGAATCAGCTGAAGAGAGTAAGAGAGAGAGAGAAAGAAAGAAAGAAAGAAATACATGGGGACCCAAGCTTTGATGGTGTTTTAATGATTTTTCTGTGAGTATATATACACTGTAGTACAAGAAGTTTCTTTCGTCAATGATAAAGATCAGAAAACCAAATGTACAGTAACCGTTACTAAGGGAACAAGGGATGATGATGATCACAAGATCAGGAGACAATCCATATCTCAGGAAAGGGGATCAAGGCTATGCAGTTTTGTCGTAAAGAGAATGTTTACTAAAGGAGATTCGAGCCTGTCTCACACAATGACCCCAGTTCCTGGGAGCAGCATGCTGTTCTGCTTAAAAAGAAACAAAGGACTTCTGAGAAACAGCACGTAGGAATCCTCTTGTTAAACATTCCCTAATACTTTTCCATTTTGGGGAAATTTTCAACTATAATCTCTACAAACATTTTTTCATACCCTTTCTTTTTCTCTTTTTCTTATTGGACCCCTATAATTCAAATGTTGGTGCATTTGATATGGTCTCAGAGGTCTCTGAGACTGTCCTCAATTCTTTTCATTCTTTTTACTTTATTCTGTTCTTCAGAAGTTATTTCCACCATTTTATCTTCCAGCTCACTGATTTGTTCTTCTGTTTCAGATATTCTGCTATTGATTCCTTCTACAGTATTTTTAATTTCAGTAATTGTGTTGTTTGTCTCTGTATGTTTATTCCTGAATTCTTCTACTGCTAAGTCACTTCAGTCGTGTCTGACTCTGTGCGACCCCATAGACAGTAGCCGACCAGGCTCCCTCGTCCCTGGGATTCTCCAGGCAAGAACACTGGAGTGGGTTGCCATTTCCTTCTCCAGTGCATGAAAGTGAAAAGTCAAAGTGAAGTCACTCAGTCATGTCCGACTCTTAGTGACCCCATGGACTGCAGCCTACCAGGCTCCTCCATCATGGGATTTTCCAGGCAAGTGTACTGCAGTGTGGTGCCATCACCTTCTGAATTCTTCTAGGTTTTTGTTCATTGAATCTTGCATTTTCTCCATTTTGTTTTCAAGGTTTTTGATCATCTTTACTATCATTATTCTGAATTTTTTTCATGGAGTCTGCCTATTTCCTCTTCATTTATTTGGACTTCTGTGTTGAACATGACTGAGTGACTTCACTTTCACTTTAGATGAGGCATCCTGCACAGGGTGCTACTGGTGATTGGATGATGCTGGGTCTTGTATTCAGGTGGTTTTGTTTGTGTGAGTTCTCACTATTTGATGCTCCCTAGGGTAAGGTCTCTGGTAGTCTAGGGTCTTGGAGTCAGTGCTCCCACTCCAAACACTAAGGGCTTGATCTCTTGATCATCTGCACAGATCTTTTCTATTTGAGTTCAAGCTGACAGAGAAGTCATCATATCATTTTTCTGATGATTCTCCACTGGAGCTGCCAGGCTCCCTCCACCTTCACTCTAGGAGCCCAGGACTGCCTAAGCACAAGGGAAAGCCACCTTCCAGAAAGGCCGATTCTTTGTGACCCCATGACTGTAGCCCCCAGGCTCCTCAGTCTATGGGATTTTCCTAGTAAGTATAGTGGAGTGGTTTGCTGTTTCCTTCTCCAGGGTATCTTCCTAACCCAGGGGTTGAACTCACATCTCCTGCATCTCCTACATGGACAGATGGATTCTCTCCTTCTGGGAAGACCCACGTGTAAGTACCAGGTATTATATCTGGGGTCCTTGTGAGGTCTCAGATGTCATTAAGTTATCTGAGACCTCTGGGGCTTTGTGAGCTGCAGGCTAAGGGTAGCTGCCTTGTGTGTATTATTCTTCCTACCTTTTGGCTGGGGCACACATATTAGGAATTTCTCATAAAATGAGGGTCAACCTTCCGACCACCTCAAGGAATTTTGGAGGCAGAAGCTTCTACCCTCATTCCCACCTTGGGTAGGTAGAGTCTCACAGCTGGGCCCCTGCACTCTTACTCTCATTATCTCTGAGCCCCTCATCCACAAGCCAGGGTGTGTAACCCACAGAGTAAGTTTTCTGAGACTGGGTCTCCATGACCCCCAGAAGTGGCCTGCAGCTCTAGGGTTGATCTGCCTGCCTTTGCTTTCAGCCTCAAATCCAAACTGCATTCTCCATCCCAATTTTACCAGTTAGAAAACTCATTTGGTCCCCAAATGGCTCCTGCATCCAGGTCTGGAAGCAGATGCTATCAGTAGTATATCCATATCTTGTTGGCATGTCTACCTACTGAAGGCTGCTACTGTGGGCACTTGCGACTCTCTGCCCATGGACTGTCAATATGTACAGAAGGAGTTATTAGGTTGGTGTAAAAGTAATTGCAGTTTTTGCATTGTTGAAATTTGCTTTTTGATATTGGAATACATTCTAAATAAATGTGGTTAGGTTATATATCATTTTAAGTGCATTTCTCTATATTTTTTGCTAATGAGTTATTACTTGCTGTTTATTTTATATTTATTTTAGACTATGGAAATGATATTAGACAAAAAGCGACCTTGAGCGATTTTCTTATTTGAGTTTCAAAATGGGTTGTAAAGCAGTGGAGACCATTCACAGCATCAATAGTGCACTTGGTCCAGGAACTGTTATAAACCATACAGTTCAGTTATGGTTCAAGAAGTTTGGCAAAGGACATGAGAGCTTTGAAGATGAGGAGCCTAGTGGCTAGCCATCAGAAGTTGACAACAATAATTGAAAGCCATCATTGAGGCTGATCCTCTTAAAACTATAGGAGAAGTTGCCAAAGAACTCAGCACCGACCATTCTATGGTCTTTCTGCATTTGAAGGAACTTGGGAGAGTAAAAAAGCTTGATAAGTGAATGCCTTGTGAGCTGGCCAGAAATTTCAAAAAGAAATCATCATTTTGAAGGGTTGGTCTTCTCTTATTCTATGAAATAACAACAAACCATTTCTTGATCGGACGTGCAACAAAAAGCAGATTGCACACAACAACCAGCGACAGCCACCTCAGTGGTTGGACAGAGAAGAAGCTCTAAAGCACTTCCCAAAGCCAACCTTGCACCAAAAAAAAGTCATGGCCACTGTTTGGTGGTCTGCTGCCCATCTGAGCCACTATACCTTTCTGAATTTCAGCAAAACCATTACATCTGAGGAGTATGCTCAGCAAACCAATGAGATGCACTGAAAACCAACACCTCCAGCCAGCTTTGGTCAACAATAAGAGCCCCAACTCTTCTCCACAACAATGCCTGACCACACTTCACACAACCAGTGCTTCAAAAGACGAACAAATTGGGTTTTATCTCTCTTTACAAAGTTTTATCTTATCTGCTGTATTCACCTGACCTTTCACCAACGTCAGTGACAACTCTCACCAACCTCTCGCCAACCAGTCACCAACTCTCACCACTTCTTCAAGCATCTCTGCAACTTTTTTGCAGGGAAAACACTTCCACAATCAGCAGAGTGCAGAAAATGCTTTCTAAGAGTTTGGAGAATCCCAAAGCATGGATTTTTATGCTATAAAAAATAGGCACTTACTTCTCGTTGGCAAAAATGTGTTGATTGTTATGGTTTCTATTTTGGTGAATAAAGATATGTTTGAGCCTAGTTATAATGATTTAAAATTCACAGTCCAAAACCATATTTGAATTTGCACCAACCTAATAGTATCCAGGAAGCAGCATCAGGCACATTAAAGAGGAATTGGTGTCTAAATTCCTCAACTTCTCGCCATCCAGTGGGGAGAAAGTTCCTGCCTCCCAGAGATAACCCAAGGATTGAGGTCCAGTTGCCCTCAGTGTAATAGACTTGGCTACACACTTTGCTTCCTTCCCTCCCTGTCTTCCTTTCCCATGCCCATTTGTATTTCCTAGGATTATCTCCCAAGAAAAGTACTTAGACTCAAATCCTCAGTACTGGCTTCTGTGTGCGCCTGCTAAGTCTCTTCAGTCATGTCTGACTCTTTGTGACCCTATGGACTATAGCCTGTCAGGCTCCTCTGTCCAAGGGTTTCTCCAGGCAAAATACTAGAATGGATTTCCATGCCCTTCCCCAGGGGATCTTCCCAACCCAGGGATCAAACCAGCATCTCTTATGTGTCCTGCACTGGCAGGCGGGTTCTTTACCACTAATGCCACCTGGGAAGCTGACTGGCTTCTGGAAGAGTCCAAATCAAGACAAAGGTTGTGATTAATTGGCTCCCTCAAAGTTGCAGTATTATTTTTTTCTAAACAATTATGGATATAAAAATGTTTTCCAAATTTAACCATTAGCTTAGGGATAGAGCAAAGCTGATGAAAGGAAATTAGCATTAAAGAAAAAAAACCCGTAGGCATTAGCTGATTTACAATAGGTAGTAGAAATGAATGATAAAATCAGGCACTTTTCAGAGTTGGAAAGAACCTCGTCTATGATCTAATCTAACTTATTCATTTTACAGAAATGGCAGTGGAGGTCAGAGGTCCCACAGACTCACCCAGTGGAACTAGGTCTCCTTTGGAGTCTCCCAGCTCTGTGACCACCTGCTGCCTCAGACCCCTGGCCATCCACTGATGTCAGCATTGCCTGCCTGGGGTTAACTGTCATTTACCTGTGCATCATCTTTTGCTCTGCCAGCTGGAGATCAGGGCATGGTGCCAGGAGCCAAGGCTATTTGTTAGGTTGTATCAGTGAGGGTCAACTTATTCTACTGTTATGAAGGACCTGAAACTTCAGGAGTTGGACCAGGATTTGGAAGGTTGGTGGTTCAGTTCAGTTGCTCAATCACGTCTGACTCTTTGCGACCCCATGGATTGCAGTATGCCAGGCTTTCCAAGGTTGGTGGTAAGCCCACAATAATCCTATACAAGGGCCATATCATATCCAGCTCCAGCACTCCTCCCACATCCCAAAGAGCCTCCTATTCTTCTTCTGATTCACCGGCTACCTCCCCCACCTATAGCTGTGACTGTAGGTGGGCCCTGTATGTTACCCAGGCCCTAACCTTTACCCCAACTCCCTCCCTTCCTCACCCCAATCCAAAAGCTTTCAGGGGAAGCTTGTGTTTCGGTGCCTGTACCAGAAGTCACTTTAAATAAGCTTATCTTTCTATCCCCTGAAGCTTTGATAGGTTATTTAACAGCAGTAATTTGTCATTGACTGTGGGCAGTTTTGTATACATTCATCCAGCCTGGGGTTTGAGCTTTTTGTCCTTTTGTGGCTTGATCAAAACTTGAGGATTTTCCTCCCAGCTCACCTTCCTCCTTTCTCACAAACAGTGCCTAGAAGAAAATATTAATACATATTCTTAAATGATGCTGTCACCTGTCACTCAGAGGAAGGAAAAGAGAGCCAGAAAGCACTCACTGCTTGTTCTTGGGTAACAACTGGGACTTTTGATAGTTAGTATTTTGTTGGCCCTATAGGAAGATTAGTCATTAAATTTGATTTGTTGAGTAGTTTTGTGTTTCACTTATATGCTGAGAAGAGAGAGATGATAGAAGAGATTTGAGACTTGAGCAGAACTGCCTCTTAAAGCAGCTTCTTATCCTCAACACTAGTTACACTTTGTGAAGGATAATTCTTTGTTGTTGGGGGGCTGTCCTGTGCCTTCTAGGACACTCAGCAGCTTCTCTGGCCTCGATCCCAGGAACACTCCCTACCCAGTTGTGACAACCAAAAATGTCTCCAGACATTGCTAAATGTCCTCCAGGGGGCAATATAACCACTGGTTGAAAACCACTGCCTTTTAGGGGCACCTAATATAGTGATGTCACCCCACTCCAGTACTCTTGCCTGGAAAATCCCATGGATGGAAAAGCCTGGTAGGCTGCAGTCTGTGGGGTCGCGAAGAGTCGGACGCAACTGAGCGACCTCACTTTCACTTTTCATTTTCATGCATTGGAGAAGGAAATGGCAACCCACTCCAGTGTTCTTGCCTGGAGAATCCCAGGGACAGCGGGGCCTGGTGGGCTGTCGTCTATGGGGTCGCACAGAGTTGGACACGACTGAAGTGACTTAGCAGCAGCAGCAGCAATATGGACTGTGGTGTTGGAGAAGACTCTTGAAAGTCCCTTGGACTGCAAGGAGATCCAACCAGTCCATTCTGAAGGAGATCAGCTCTGGGATTTCTTTGGAAGGAATGATCCTAAAGCTGAAACTCCAGTACTTTGGCCACCTCATTTGAAGAGTTGACTCATTGGAAAAGACTCTGATGCTGGGAGGAATTGGGGGCAGGAGGAGAAGGGGATGACAGAGGATGAGATGGCTGGATGGCATCACTGACTCAATGGACGTGAGTCTGAGTGAACTCTGGGAGTTGGTGATGGACAGGGAGGCCTGGTGTGCTGCAATTCACTGGGTCGCAAAGAGTCGGACATGACTGAGCGAATGAACTGAACTGAACTGAACTGAATATGGCTGTTCTGATGCTCCACCACCAAATAACCTTCTGTTCCATTTCAACTTTTCTAGTAGGACTAACCCTTAATTAAGAAATTTCCATTTGTTGATTATCAGACATGATTCTTTAGCTGTACCTGTAAACCCCTATATTTGATATAAGGTGATATAGCTTATAAATTTGTCTGTGGTTAGTTTCTCTTAGGTGAGTCCCTCTTCCAGAGACTAATACATCTCAAAGCCAATTTTTTTAAGTTTCCAAATCTGTAAAACTGACAATCAAAACCTGCACCAAGGAACTTAGGCTGAAAGCCCTCAAACAGCAGCACAAATAACTTGATCTTACATCCTGAGTAGGAAGAGTGGGCTTGGAGAAAGAGACAAGGAGTGATGAGCAGATATCTAAGTTGAAGATCACATACTCTCTATCCCAACTTGGCATGACATGTATTTCTATAAACTAACTAGCTTGAATGAGATTGCTAAATAGGGGAATGTTGGCACTATGACATGGAGGTTGTGTTAATTCATGTGTGTTTTTTCCCTAGGGTAGGGGAGCAAGAGAGGAGAGAGACAAGATTTAAAACCATCAACAGGACGAAAGAGTGCTTTGCTTGGCTGTGGGACTAGAAGAGCACTTTTAGCCATGTAACATGGTCCATCTAGTCAAGGCTATGGTTTTTCCAGTGGTCATGTATGGATGTGAGAGTTGGACTGTAAAGAAGGCTGAGCACCGAAGAATTGATGCTTTTGAACTGTGGTGTTGGAGAAGACTCTTGAGAGTCCCTTGGACTGCAAGGAGATCCAACCAGTCCATTCTGAAGGAGATCAGCCCTGGGATTTCTTTGGAAGGAATGATGCTAAAGCTGAAACTCCAGTCCTTTGGCCACCTCATGCGAAGAGTTGACTCATTGGAAAAGACTCTGATGCTGGGAGGGATTGGGGGCAGGAGGAGAAGGGGACGACTGAGGATGAGATGGCTGGATGGCATCACTGACTCGATGGGCATGAGTCTGAGTAAACTCTGGGAGTTGGTGATGGACAGGGAGGCCTGGTGTGCTGAGATTCATGGGGTTGCAAAGAGTCGACACGACTGAGCGACTGAACTGAACTGAACTGAACATTGCATTCAAACAGAAATGCTTATCGTCACAGGAAAATAAAACATGGATATGTGTTAAAGGTATATCTATATCTTTATTTATATCTATATCTTAGCAGCTGCTGCTGCTGCTGCTGCTAGGTCATGTCAGTCGTGTCCGACTCTGTGTGACCCCATAGACAGCATCCCACCAGGTTGTGCCATCCCTGCGATTCTCGAGGCAAGAACACTGGAGTGGGTTGCCATTTCCTTCTGCAATGCATGAAAGGGAAAAGTGAAAGTGAAGTCACTATATGCCTATACAAATTAGCTAGCTTACAAATAGGTAATGAAGTACAGGGGAGCCTGGCATGTTGCAGCCAGTGGGATCACAAAGAGTTGGATATGACTTAGTGACTGAACAATAACAACAAATAATATTGTTAAAGGATGTTTTTGTTTAGTTAAAACCAGTGACATCCCTTGTAAAACTTTTTCTGAGTTTATAATCAGGTGAATATTCTCATTTTACCTTAAATTCTATGTTTTTTCAAGCTATTTTTTCCCTCTGAACTTGAACAGTTCCCATAAACCATTGTCCTAAACACTGATATGTTTTAAATACTGATAGATCAACTGCTGAAAGCAGGTCTTGTAACTTACAAGCTGATTGACAGTGTTCTGGTGGGCCCAGTATGATAGAGCCCGATGGAGTTTGTAGGACCATGTTCTGGCATGTCCCACGTGAAGCCAGATGGAATTAGTAGGACGGTGTTCTGATGTGTCCTGTATGATGGAACCAGATGGAGTTAGTAAGACCCTGCTTCATGAGGCATAGCCTGAAAGACACATGGGTGACTTTATTTGGTAATTAGAACAGTCAGGTACTCAAGGGAGAGGAGAGCTGCCCATGATAATTTCCAGTTCTGGGGGACCTCCTTTGTCCCAGATTCAATGCTTCTGCAAGCTAGAGGTCATATCCCCTTTTTATAGGAAATGTAGACTTGAAAGGAGTAAGTAACTTTCTCGGGGATTACACACTCCGATTTCCAAGCTCTTAATATTATATGCTATCAAGGAATATTGGAAGCTATGTATGAGTTTATAAAATTGGTATGAATAGGGAGAAGGCAATGGCACCCCACTGCAGTACTCTTGCCTGGAAAATCCCATGGACAGAGGAGCCTGGTGGGCTGCAGTCCATGGGGTCGCTAAGAGTCAGACATGACTGAGTGACTTCACTTTCACTTTTCACTTTCATGCATTGGAGAAGGAAATGGCACCCCACTCCAGTGTTCTTGCCTGGAGCATCCCAGGGACAGGGGAGCCTGGTGGGCTGCCGTCTATGGGGTTGCACAGAGTCGGACATGACTGAAGTGACCTAGCAGCAGCCGCAGGGATAAAGAAAAATAAAACAACATTATGAGGGAATGTCAAGGCCGACAAATAGACCCAGTGATGTCACCACACGAAGGTCCTGGTAAGCATGAGTACTAATGACTATAGACTTTCTACTTTCTTCTGTCATTTAGGATATAAGTGAAATTTAGTCAGTCCCTGGCTCTCAGAAAATCATGCCTGGATGACCAGAAAAAGATGAACCATGCTCCTATCTGAGCAATTCGTACAAGAAGCAGAGACTCATCACTGAGGAAATCTGGGCTTCTCTGGGGAAGGTAAGTTCATGTCTCTTCCCATCACATATATATTAATATTATGATGTAAACAGCTCCTGGTATCACACTCATCATGTCAGTTTGCTAAGCATCATATTTTCAATTTTATGGTCCAGATGGTGACAATCTGTGGCTAGGATGCTCCTGGGCGTTGACTGCAGGCAGAAAAGTTTCAGACAGGTCAGAAAAAGAGATTGTCATCCGTGTCAATATTTAAATAAATTCTTCCTGATGCCTGAAACGCTGCCTGGAGAGTGAACCCTTGATTAGCATACATTCTGTTAACCTGAATTCTCTACAAACTCTCTCTGCACATCTGTTCTTCACATATGATTGATAGTTATGATGAAGATGCTGTGGGATTTCAAGAGAGACTTAAAAATCACCCAAAAACGTTTAAATAAGGTTGACAAATATTATAGGGCTTAACTCACTTTTGGGGGGGTTCAGATTCTTAAAAATTGGTATTCTAGGAAGTAAAGCACATACAGTGATTTTCATAAACTACTCCGTGGTGAAAAGGACCTCTCCGGTTGATAAGCTTGTCTTAATTTCCTTGCTCTAATGTTCAGAAACTAGTTCTAAAGTTTTCCTCTTATAACTACAACCATGACAGTTCAAATTATAGAGTTGTAATAGTGAGAGAAAAATACAGTGATTCCTAGAAGGAAAAACAGGGTATTCTTTGTTGTTCATCTTCACTAAAAAAGGGATAAAAACAAAATACAGTTGAGAAGTTGGAAGTATGCACCTTGCATCATTGTGACAAAATGTGAAATTTAAGGGTCTGATGTTTGAGTTGGTGCCTTACAAATCCCTCTGAGTGATTTTCATTGTTTATATTGAATTGCAAATAAATTAATAAAGAGAGACATGACCATGACTACAAAGATAGCTTAGAAACCAGAATGATGCCTTCTTATCAAATGCAGATACTAAGCATTAAAACATACAAGGTTAGAAAGAAAATGATAAAGTGTCATTGTATCACTGACAAAGAAGAGTAAAGAGCAACCGTCTACTGCCTCAGCATCTGGAAGCACAATCCTGGTTCATTCCTTTACTTCTTTTTCTTTTTAAACACTGAAAAACAAATGTATGCAATAAGATCAGCAGAAATGGCCACAAGAAGCAGGGTTGGGTAGGAAAACCCGGACTGTAATTGACGAATTTCTGGAGGCTTAGTGTGTACAAGTCTGAGAGTTGAAAACTCCTGATGGACCCAGTCATATGGGGCCCTCCACAATATTGTGAGATTTACCTCCTGAAGGGTGACCAGATTCCCACAACAAATATGGGAGAAAAATTGTCTCATGTTTCCGGGAGAGGGAGGGAAAAAGAAACCTTTGTGAAAGACCCTAGAACATTTTATTCTTCTAAACAAGCCTGCCCTCAGTAGAAACTAGTTAACCAGAGCCTGACTTGCTGGGGAATTATCAGAGCCCTACTGACCTGGGGAAAGGAAATACCCAACTCAAGCCTGTTCTAGCCATCCTATTACATTTAAGGGGAGAAAAAAATTGAAAAGCACTTGTGAAGTTCAGAGTTTTACTTAGAAACCGAGACCTAATCACAGGACCAAAGAATGCTTCCTTTCCTCCGTATCTAACCACCACATCACTAAAGGCCTATTTATAGCAGGCTCCTATTGCCTGGTACATCATGTCTGGGTATCAAGAAAAAATTACAGGGTAATACACACAATTTGAAGAGACAAAGCAATCATCAGAACCAGACATGGCAAGGATATTGGAATTATCAGACCAAAGATTTAAAATATGGTATGATTAATATGCTTAGGGCTCTAATGGACAACGTGGATAGCATATATGAACAGATGGGCAATGTAAGCAGAGAGAAGAAATCCTAAGAAAGAACAGAAAGAAATGCTAGAGATCAATTATACTGTAACAAAAAAGAAGAATGCCTTTAATGGACTTCTTAGTAGACTGGACACAGCTAAGGAATAATGCTCTGCACTAGAGAATATAACAATTCAGGCTCCAGCCAAAAGATTGCTCTTGTAAGGCCCCTGGCTTTCTTAAAAACAGTTGACAGTATATTCCTCTCTTAACAGGAGAGTTTGGAGGAATAATTAGTAATAAACTGTGCAAAAGCTAACCACTAATCTTGAAAAAAATTTTTCTTGGCAACCATTAACTTTAAGCATGTACTTCTGGCAAAGTAGTACTTTTTTGTGTGTGCCAGTAGTATTGGCACTTTTTTCACCAGAAAAGTGCCACACTTTTATCTGGGATAAGTAATAAAGGTCATATGTGCTCAGATAATGTGCAATATAAGCATTTTCTTTGACAGAAGACTCCTGGAAAAAATTATATTTAAAAAGACTAGTTTGTTCTGAGTAAATATATTCCACCATTTGTCTTCCACTGAATGCAGCTGTAAAACCTGGAAAGAATGCAGTGAGGAACTGTTGGAGGGCTCTGAAAAGCAGTACTGTTTAGAGGAAATTTACACCATTAAATCCTTACATTGGAAAAGAAAAAAAGTTCTTTAATCAATAAACTTTCTTCTTAAGAAACTAGAAAACAAGAGCAAAATAAAACCAAGTAGAAGAAAAGAAATAATAAAGAGCAGAAATCAATGAACTTGAAAACAGGTAAACTAGTGAAACAAAAGGTTGTTTTATGAAAGAGCAATGAAATTGATAAGGCTCAAATAAGACTGATAAGAAAGAAAGAAAGAACTTACCATTACCATAAGTGAAGAAAGGGAAATCATTACAAGTCCCACAGACATTAGAAGGACAATAGACAATACTATCAGCAACTATGCAAATATAAACTTAACAGCCTAGATTAAATGGAACAATTCCTCAGCCATGATAAAACAGATAACTTATAGTACTGTATCTGCTTTAGAAATGAATTTGTGGTTAAAGGCCTTCTGAAAATGAAATCTGCAGGCTGAGATTGGTTTCATGGGTGAATTCTATCAAAAATTTAAATAACATTAGTTCTACATACTTTCTTCCAGAAAACAAAAGAAGAGGGAATATTTTCTAGCTCATTTTATGAGGTCAGCATTTCTATGATACTAAAACCAGACAAAGACAATACAAGAATGCTACAGACCAAAGTCCCTCATGAATCCTCCTCAACACAATCCTCCTCAACAAAATACTTCAGTAATATCCATCAGTGAAATCAAATCCAGAAATGTGAGAGAAAGAACAATATGCCAAGGCAAGTGCAATTTGTCCCTAGAATGCAAGAGCAATTCAAAAAAATCAATCAAAGTAATCCATCAAATTAATAGTCTAAAGAAGAAAAAACACATGATCATATTCATTTGTGCAGAAAAAAAAATTGTAGAAATGTATATCCAAAAAAGTAAAGTTTAAAATAATCTCTGAGATATCATTTAGGCCATCAGCATTCTTTCAAGTGAGATAATATGTAATCATCTCAGCTAGAATCTATTGCTAAAGATGGAGATTCCACAGTCTCTCTTGATGACAGTCCTAGAACCAAGCAGCCCTGGCCTTCCTTTCCACCATCCCTTTCCTACCTCTCTTAGATTTCCTTCCTACCCTCTGTCTCTGTGTGTGTTCACCTTTAAACTTGGTACCAGAAAATATTCTCACGTCAACCACTGGATATGAGACAGAGAATTACTTGGTCCCAAGCTCTTTGCATTTTAAATCTATATTCTAAATATGGAATAAAAGTTTCTTTCTCCTTTTGAGGGATTTGCAGCACCTAGCAGAAAGGAGCTGTTTTAGGGACATCCTTCCAATACCTCTGAAGCCACTTATTTAGGCAGCTATTTGCCCATGGATAATATTAGCCCCATTGGTGGCTATTTGGCCTAAGGCTCTTTTACCTCATATCACAATTGACAGCCAGTGGAGGTCAGGGCTCTGTGCCTCCTTATTCATATTTAGCAGGAGAGAATGTTAACCTGTTCCTCAGCAATAGAATATAATGTACCATTTTCAGGAGACTCTAGAACAGATGGTTATCTCTAAACCAGTAACAATTGCCAAGGGAAGTAATGGGCTGAATGGCTTGGATTAATCAGCAGAGGGGAACTATCCCTATACTGTCTTTATTAGTAATGATGATTTTTGTACCTCCTAGCTGCTGCTGCTACTGCTGCTAAGTCTCTTCAGTCATGTCCTACTCTGTGCGACCCCAGAGACGGCAGCCCACCAGGCTCTCCCGTCCCTGGGATTCTCCAAGCAAGAACACTGGAGTGGGTTGCCATTTCCTTCTCCAATGCATGAAAGTGAAAAGTCAAAGTGAAGTCGCTCAGTCATGTCTGACTCTTAGTGACCCCATGGATTGCAGCCTACCAGGCTCCTCCAACCATGGGATTTTCCCAGCAAGAGTCGTACCTTCTAGATCCAGGTCCTAATCCTGGCTCTCTCCTAGCTAGTTTAAAGCTGATGATTTTTTGTTTAAAAGATGTTATCTATAAATTGAAGTTATCTATAAACAATTTGGTAGCTGGGAAGTACTCAGTAAAGGATGAGGTTATAACTATCCCAAGACCAGCTCAGTCAGATTCTAGTAATAGAAACAAACATGAAGGGGAAGCAATGCTGTGACATGCATGGTGCAATTTGAATGGGGAAAATAAGATATTTCTAATTCATTATTTTGAAAGGTAAAACTTGTACAAAAATATTTGTAGCCCATTAATCCCTGGATTATTGTTTAGCAACACCTAGTGTACAAAACAGATTAGAGAAATTGCTTCTCTGTCCACTCATATGTGTAGAAATACATTAGTAGGGACATCCTGAAAGTATCAGTCAGTCAGTTCAGTCGCTCAGTTGTGTCCGACTCTTGGCGACCCTATCCTGAAAGTATAGTGAGTCACAGAAATCTGCATAAACAAGGAGACTTGAATTTTATTTCTTCAGCCTGAAGGGGAAAATAAAAACTTTCTATAGCAGAGGATCCCAGTCTTGGCTTCCTTCCATTAGAATCATCTGTGGACCTTTTAAAAGCCTTGTACACTAGGCCATATCCCAGACTAATGATATCAGAAGTCAGAATGGGAGCCAATGGGTTATAATGTACTGCCAAGCTTGAAGGCTCATGCTCTCCAGGTATATGGTGCTTTTGATGATGGAACAAATCCTTACAGGAATGGACTACATTATTAAAGAACTACCATTGAAGTCATTGGGGTGATGTATTTTCGCAACTGCTAAAGACCCCTTAAAACCATACCCTACTGGGAACCTCAGAGAAAATATAGCCTCAAATGGTTTTTAGATGCTCTCAAGACAGCTGAATGAATATATTTTTGGTTCCAGTGAAGAAGTTAATATTTTTTGCCCCAGTAAGAGTTCCATCACTTTTTCTATGACTTGTCTATTTGCCACCAGTGAGTGAATTTTACATTCCCAGAATTGAAGGCAGTTGAGGAACATCTTGAGAGATGAAAAGATTATGCACAATAAAACAGAAAGCACTATGATTCAAATAAACATTTGTAAAACAAAGAAAGTCACTGTATCAACCTAAAGAGAAGAGTGTGGAAAGTAACTGTCATGAACATTTAATTTAAATGGAGAGCCTCACTTTCTCACTCATTGTCTTGCAGGAAGAAATACATATCTTAAATATGCCAAGATAATTTATACCTGCCTTTGTAACTGTGAATTTAAATAACAATGGCATTAGCTTGTCATCTCTAATTTTCTCACTTTCACCTCTTTCTGGAAGCCCACTTTAATATTTGTCAAATTCATGTCTTTTTAAGTAACTACTGTTGTTACAACTTAATCAATGGGTCTTTAAACAGTTTTGCTGAATTACGGGGTTAGTTTAATTGTACTAGAATTATCTGCTGTAATTCTACACATAAACCGAGGGTGAAATAGAAAACTTAAATCTTTTCTACTAAATTCTCACAACATTCTAATAGATAAAGTTATTACAGCAAACATTGTATTTCTAGAGCACTTCCCAACCCATTACAAAATGTTTTTTATAAGAAGAAGGATATTATCAATTTACCTTGAGAAAGTACTATGTGTTGCAAGAACTAAAAGAAGCAGAAAAGAATCCTCAATGGATGCTAAGTGGATATTTATATAGTCTCAAAGTTGTTGTTGTTCAGTCACCTAGTTGTCCAGCTGTTTTCAACCACATAAACTGTAGCACAGCAGGCTTCCCTGTTCTTCACTATGTGCTGGAGTTTGCTCAAACTCATGTCCATTGAGTCAGTGATGCCATCCAACCATCATTCATCCTCTGTCATCCCCTTCTCCTCCTGCATTCAGTCTTTCCCAGCATCAGAGTCTTCTCCAATGAGTTGGCTCTTTGCATCAGGTGGCCAAAGTACTGGAGCTTCAACTTCAGCATCACTCCTTCCAATTAATATTCAGAGTTGATTTCCTTTAGGATTGACTGGTCTGATCTCCTTGCTGTCCAAGGAACTCTCAAAGAGTCTTCTCCAGTACAGTTTGAAAACATCAGTTCTTCAGTGCTCAGCCTTCTTTATGATCCAACTCTCACCATAACTACTGGACACATAGCTTTGAGTATGCAGACCTTTGTCAGTAAAATAATGTCTCTGCCTTTTAATACGCTATCTAGGTTTGTCATAGATTTTCTTCCAAAGAGCAAATGTCTTTTAATTTCATTGCAGCAGTCATTGTCTACAGTGATTTTGGAGCCCAAGAAAATAAAGTCTGTCACTGTTTCCATTTTTTTCCCCATATATTTGGATGGGACCGGATGCCATGATCCTAGATTTTTGAATGTTGAGTTTTAAGCCAGCTTTTTCACTCTCCTCTTTCACCTTCATCAAGAAGCTCTTTAGTTCCTCTTCACTTTCTGTCATTAGAAAGCTGCCATCTGCATATCTGAGGTGGTTGATATTTCTCCTGGCAATCTTGATTCCAGTTTATGCTTCAACCAGCCCAGTATTTCACATGATGTACTCTGCATATAAGTTAAATAAGCAGGGTGATAATATATAGCCTTGACATACTCCTTTCTCAAATTTGAACTATCCCATTGTTCCATTCTAATTGTTGCTTCTTAACCTGCATACAGGTTTCTCAGGAGGCAGGCAAGGTAGCCTGGAAGAAAATTCCCTTCTCTTTAAGAATTTTCCACAGTTTGTTGTGATCCACATATTCAAAGGCTTTAGCATAGTCAAGCAGAAGTAGATGATTTTCTGGAATTCTCTTGCATTTTCTATGATCCAATGGATGTTGGCAGTTTGATCTCTGGTTCCTCTGCCTTTTCTAAATTCAGCTTGTACATCTGGAAGTTCTTGGTTCATATAGCAAAAGACAAAGGATAAAGGGAAATATATACCCAACTGAATGCAGAGTTTCAAAGAATAGCAAGGAGAGATAAGAAAACATTCTTAAGTGAACAATGTAAAGAAATAGAGGAAAGCAATAGAACAGGAAAGACTAGCAATCTCTTCGAGAAAATTAGAGATACCAAGGGAATACTTCATGCAAAAATGGGCACAATAAAGGACAGAAATGGTAAGGATCTAGCCAAAGCAGAAGAAATTAAGGATAGGTGGCAAGAATACACAGAACTGTACAATAAAAACTGTTAATGACCCAGATGACCAAGATGGTCTGGTCACTTACCTACAGCCAGACATTCTGGAATGTGAAGTCTAGTGGGCCCTAGGAGGCATTACTACCAACAAAGCTAGTGGAGGTAATAAAATTCCAGCTGAACTATTTCAAATCCTAAAAGATGATGCTGTTAAAGTGCTGCACTCAATATGTCAGTCAATTTGAAAAACTCAGCTGTTGCCACAGGACTGGAAAAGGTCAGTTTTCATTCCAACCAAAGAAGGGAAATCCCAAAGAATGTTCAAACTACTGTACAATTGTGTTCATTTCACATGCTAGCAAGATAATGCTCAAAATCCTTCAAGCTAGGCTTCGACAGTCTCAAAGTACCTTCCTACAAGTTACTTATTAATTTCAAGGGAAGAAAATAACATTGTAGTGGAAAACCTGGGAAACATCTAAACTGAGTAATCAAAGAAAGCAATGGAACAAACACAAATCTCATGTCTCCTGTTATGATGCACTGAGAAGGACATGACATCATCCTCTGGTCTTCCTACCTGATATACATAACTTAAGTCTAATCGTGAGGAAACACTGGGCAAATTCAAACTATGAGCACTCTACAAAATGTTACCAGTACTCATCAAAATTGTGAAGTTCATGAAAGTTTAAAGAGGTTTAAAACGTGTATACTGGATTTTTTCTGTAAATACACTAGAGGATAGTGTAATGATGATAATTTTCTGATTTTTTCATTTAAACAGTGATTATATAATGTCTCTCTTTCAAAGAAAAATGCAGCTTGAAGTATTAGGAGTAAATGCTGTTAACTTGGTTTCAAGTGTTCATTAAAAAATATACTTATATATTTTACATATATATATATGTATACAGAGAGAGGATGATAAAGAAATATTGGTAAAATACCAACATTTGGAGAATCTGGGTGAATGGTATTGACTCGTTCTTTGTAACTGCTGTCTTTTATGGCTGCAATTATGTTGAAATACAAGTTAGAAAATAAAGGAGGCAGAACTCTCCATGCTTTAAGAGCAATAAGATGCAAAGGCATAATGGCAGTTTCTGTAATGCTTAGCCATCTGGGACATCTGGAGAGTGTAGGAAGGTCCTGCTAAATTGGGAAAGACTTGAAGAGGAAAGCTTGACCAGTGCACAGTGGAAGCACAAGAGTGTAAATCTTCTTTTGATTTACAAGTCAAAGCACTGACAGTTTGTGCAACTCCTGGAGCATTGTAGAGATTTGAACTTGAGTTGCTATAGCCATTTTTCATCTTATACTTCCAATGTGTCTAGTCAAAAGAAAACACTGAGATTTTCTTCTAACACATCCTGTTTGGATTATATTAGTTAAAATAGTATGATTTTTGACACTGTGAGCTATATAAGGTATTTGGATCTCTAGAAATAATGTCACTTGCTGTTGCTATTATTTGTGAACATCCATGTAAATAAGTACACGATTCAATAAATAAGAATGTTTTACCAGTCAGTCATGGTCTATAGAGGGAGGCTTCCCTGGTAGTTCAGATGGTAAAGAATCTGCCCGCAATGCAGGAGATCCCAATTTGGACCTGAGTCGGGAAGATCCCCTGGAGAAGGGAATGACAACCCACTCCAATATTCTTGCCTGGAGAATTCCATGGACAGAGGAGCCTGGCAGGCTACAGTCCGTGAGGTTGCATAAAGTTGGACATTACTAAATATGCACACAGGAATGGTGTATAGGAATATACTCATAATAAAATGAATGAAATTACTGCTCTCTTCTATGTATCCGAATGTATTTTTATCCTTTTCTAGAGGTGAGCAGTCTTTTCTGTGCTCAACTTATTTTCTAGATGCTTAGAAAAGTTGCTTTCATAGAACTGACCGTAAAATTTGTTAGGAGAGATTATCTTAAGTGTGCATTTGTTTCAACTGCCTTAGTCAGAACCTGTAGGGACAAATTTCTGGATAAAATAGATCTCTATCCAGTGGAAAAGTGATTTAGCTGCTAATCAGTTGCTCATTGGTTCCACCTCTTGTGTGTTACCTTGACTCTGTATAGACTCATATCTCTTACATATCTTTCTCATCAAGTCATAGCTGTCAATATCATCCCAAGCTTAGTGTGTAAGTAAGATTTATGACAGAATATTTAGTTTAACAAATATGTATTATCTACTATATGCTTGGCTTTGTGCTAGTTTATATGAAATGTGTTTATGTAAAAAATCACTTAAAATGGAAACGAAAAAATATACTTACTTAGAATGGTAAGTCTCACATGCCACCTTCTATAGGTAGAAAGTATAGCTTCAAGTATCCACCAGATATTCGCCAGACCTGGACTAGAAGTTTCCATTCAGCAAATCGAAGGCAGGAGGGGTTACGTTAGCAGAGCAGGGCTGTAGGACACATAGGCCAACGCTATCATCAGTCCCATTAGGAGTGATATGCCCAGGGAGAGTAAAGTTAGAGAAAATTTTTTTCCTATTTGACTAAGGATAAGTCTCTAAGATTTAAATAAAATAAGGGAAGGTAAGTGGCACAACAACCCCAACCACCAATAGAAGAAATTAGGTGAGTTATAGAGAATACTTGGGCCCCAAGTGAAACTTGAAATTTTAAGTATTTATGCTTGGGGAGAAGATTTACTGCTCACCATCCTCCACTTCTCACCCCCTATCCCCCCCACTCCATCTCCCCCCACCATTAGCTAATTTTTGAAGGTATTTAAGTAGGAACTAGTGACAAATGAGTGCCCAAAACAGCAGATGTTACAGCTACACCATGAGATTAAACATGAAGAGTCTTCTCCTTTCAGTCCTATTGAAACCACAACACAATAAATGAGGTACATATTCAGAGAAAGAGGAGAATGACTATCTTCCTGTTTCCATAATGTTAGGCTTGTAGGCAGTGTACTTTCTGGGTAATGCCTCATGTCTTAAAAACAAAACACACACAAAAAAAACTGCTTGGGGCTATTGTGTCATCAGAAAATTATACTTACACTGTGTAATATGTGATTACTAAAAGCTCTCATGGCCATGAGCAGAGCCCTAGCTTGTTTATAGCACCTTTATTTTCTTGTATTTGTCACAATTTACTCTCATATGGAAGTGCATTTTTGATAAAGGTAACCGTACTATTTCATCCACAAGAAGGCTTTATCAGTAGAGCTATAATTGGTGAGTGGACCTCTAAAATTACTCATACATAGAACTATTGCATTAGTGTAGCCAGAATGCAAACCTACTCACCCGGAAAACGGAAATTACTTGGGGCGGAAAAGTCCTTCTGCTGTGGTAAGGCTGAACCTTTTTCTCATTTCAGCTTTCTTTCCCATTTAGCTTTAGTCCCATATCTCTGAAAAGCTCTGTTAATTTATTTTTAAATCACCAAAATATAATGACTTTAGGTACTTCTCCCAGAGTACCAATTCCATAAAATTTCCATATGTATGTACATTTTGTGGTCAACAGCCAAATGCAAACTTTAGTTACAGGCAATCTATGATGCTGCAAGGTGAAATTTCTCTCCTCGTTGATTAAGGAGCCAAGCCTTTTTCTCTTTTTGTTACAGTGGATGGAAGAAATAAGAGTAGCTCAGTTCAAGCCACAAGAGTTCCTTTATTAATCTTTTTAAAATTATTATTATTTTTACAAATTTGATTGGAGCATAGTTGATTTATAATATTGTGTTAGAATTCAGCAAAGTGAATCAGTTATACATATATATATATATCTACTCCTTTTTTCAGATTCTTTTCCCATTTAGGCCTTTACAGACTACTGAGTAGAGTTCCCTGTGTTATATACAGCAGGTTCTTATTAGTTATCAATTTTATGTATAGTAGTGTGTATGTCAGTCTCAATCTTTCAATTTATCCTTCCCCACTTACCAATTGATATCCATGTTTGTTTTCTATATCTGTTCTACATCTGTTTCTGTCTTGTAAATAAGTTCACTTGTACTCATTATTAAGATCCCACATATAAGCAATATCAAATGATATTCATATTTCTCTTTCAGACTTACTTCACTCTGTGTAACAGTCCCATCCACATATCTGCAAATAGTATAATTTCCTTCCGTTTTATGGCTGAGTAATATTCCATTGTATATATGTATCACATCTTCTTCATCCATAACTCTTTGATGGTCCATAACTTTAGATTGCTTCCATGTAAATAGCACTATTTCCATTGTAAATAGTGCTACAGTGCACTTTGGGATGAATATGTCTTTTTGAATTAAGATTTTCTCTGGGTAGGTACCTAGGAGTGGGATCGCTGGGGTCATGTGGTAGTTTTAGTTTTAGTTTTTAAGAAACCCCCATACTGTTCTCAATAAATTTACATTCCCACCAACAGTGTAAGAAGATTCTCTGTTCTCCACACCCTCTCCAGAATTTACTGTTGGTAGATTTTTTAATGATGACAATTATGACTAGTGTGAGGTGATACCTCATTTTAGTTTTAACTTGCATTTCTCTAATAATTAATGATGTTGAGCATCTTTTCATGTGCCTTTTGGCCATGAGAATGTCTTCTTTGGATAAATGTGTATTTAGATCTTCCACCCATTTTTTGATTGGTTTGGGTTTTTTTTTTTTTTTTTTTGTATTGAGCTTCATGGGTTATTTGTGTATTTTGGAAATAAATCCTCTGTCTGTTGCCTCATTTGCAAATATTTTCTTCCATTTTGAGGGTTGTCTTGTTTATGGTTTTTTTGCTGTGCAAAAGTTTTTAAGTTTAATTAGATCCCATTTGTTCATTTTTGTTTATATTTTATTTAGGAGGCAGATCAAAAAAGATCTTGCTATGATTTATGTCAAAAAGTGTTCTGCCTGTGTTTTCCTCTAAGAGGTTTATGGTGTCTGGCCTTACATTTAGGTCTTTGATCCATATGAAACTTATTTTTGTGTGTGGTGTTAGAGAGTATTCTAATATGAGACCTGGGACTTGATGTGGCAGACAAAGGCTTTAATGCCATAGTCTCCTGGGAGAAACACATGCCCTTGTTAAGAAACTCTCTCCCTTACATGTCTATCTTTTATCTTATATATTGGGTATAAATAAAAAGCTGCTTAAATCAAATTCCATTTTTTAGTTTGATTATTATTACTTATTTTTCCTTATATTTTAATTTTTTGGTAAATTCAAAAGGAATATATATATGCTACACACTAGAATAAATCAAAGATAGTTTGAATTCATCCCCACTCCTTTAAGCTAAGTAAAATAAACTTCCTCTTTCATGATCAAACAAAAATACAAGCATAGTGTGTTTTTTTTTCCAAATTAAACTGTGGTATATATATATATATATATATATATATATATATATGAAATATGTTACAGTGTCGTGATTACATATCACAAGATGATAACATATTTCATCTATCAGTATTACATGTATATTCTCTAGCTATAGCTATGCCTTATTAAAAAGTAACTGCCTGATATTCTATGCCCTATATTATGTACAGTAATTTAGTCCCCAATTTCTCTTTACTGGATATTCAGTTTTCATTCTTTTGCCAGTATAGTGTTGCAGTTAACATTCTTAAACATAAATTCTTACATTTTCTTATATTTATTTCCTTCTCTTAGGTTCCCCCAAAATGGGCTTGCTGAATCAGAAAGAATGAATACTTTCTTGTTCAGTTGCTAAGTCGCATCTGACTGTTTGCAACCCAATGGACTGCAGTATGCCAGGCTTCCTTGTTCTTCACTATGTCCCAGAATTTGCTCAAACTCATGTTCACCCAACCATCTCATCCTCTATGCCCTCTTCTCCTCCTGCCCTCAATCTTTCCCAGCATCAGGGTCTTTTCTAGTGAGTCTACTCTTCACATCAGGTGACCAAAGTATTGGAGCTTCAGCTTCAGCATCAGTCCTTCCAATGAATATTCAGGGTTGATTTCCTTTAGGATTGACTGGTTTGATCTCCTTGCTGTCCAAGATACTCTCAAGGGTCTTTTCCAGCACAGTTTGAATGGATCAGTTCTCCAGCACTCAGCCTTCTTTATGGTCCAACTCTCACATCTGTACTTGGCTACTGAAAAAACCATTGCTTTGACTAGATGAACCTTTGTTAGCAAAGTAATATCTCTACTTTTTAATGTGCTGTCAAGGTTTATCATAGCTTTTCTTCCAAGAAGGAAGTGTTTTATTTCATGGCTACAGTAGCTGTCCACTGTGATTTTGGAGCCCAAGAAAATAAAATTTGTCACTGTTTCCACTTTTCCCCCATCTATTTGCCTGAAATGATGGGGTCAGATGCCATGATATTAGTTTTTTGAATGTTGAATTTTAAGCCAGCTTTTTACTCTCTCCTTTCACCCTCATCAAGAGGCTCTTTAGTTCCTCTTCAGTTTCTGCCATAAGGGTGGTGTCATCTGCATATCTGAGGTTATTGATATTTCTCCCTGCAGTCTTGATTCCAGCTTGTGTTTCTAGCATTTCTCATGATGTACTCTGCATATAAGTTAAATAAGCAGAGTGACAATATACAGCCTTGATGTACTCCTTTTCCTATTTGGAACCAGTCTGTTGTTCCGTGTCCAGTTCTAACTGTTGCTTCCTGGCCTGCATACAGATTTCTCAAGAGGCAGGTCAGGTGGCCTGGTATTCCCATCTCTCTCAGAATTTTCCACAGTTTATTGTGATCCACACAGTCAAAGGCTTTGGCATAGTCAATAAAGCAGAAATAGATGTTTTTCTGAAACTCTCTTGCTTTTTCCATGATCCAGTAGATGTTGGCAATTTGATCTCTGGTTCCTCTGCCTTTTCTAAAGCCAGCTTGAACATCTGGAAGTTCACGGTTCACGTATTGCTGAAGCCTAGCTTGGAGAATTTTGAGCATTACTTTACTAGCATGTAAAGTGAGTACAGTAGTTTGAACATTCTTTGGGATGGATATTTTAAATATTAGTCAGTACTTTGCAGGGCTCCCTTTGTGGCTCAGATGGTAAGGAATCTGTCTATAATTCAGAGCTCCCAGGTTTAACCCCTGGGTCAGGAAGATCCCATGGAGAAGGGAATGGCTACCCACTCTAGTATTCTTGCCTGGAAAATTCCATGGACAGAGGATCATGGCAGGCTGTAGTCCCTGTGGCCTCAAAGAGTCAGTGGGCATGGTGGAGCAACTGACATTTTCACTTTTTCACTTCAAATGCCTTACAGTTCCATCCCAAAACATTATAAAAATTCAGCTTCAAACAGTAAGCTATGAAAGTATTTGACTTTCCACATTCCAGAAATCACTGGATCGTATTACTCTTTTAATTTTTATCCATGTCTGGGACGGGGTAATATCCGATGATATTAGGACATCTTTAAAACACAATGAGGCTTTCAGAGACTATGATATCCTCCCAAACAGTCACTTAAGCTGGTTAGAAAGATGTCTCACTAACAAAATTGGGACAAATTAGGCATCCAAAAGAGTAATAGCTGTAATAAATTGAAACATTTCATATAACATACATATGTATGTATATCTTCTTCAATTTCTTCATCAAAAGGCTATCAGGGACACCTGTAACTGAACAAATTGAATTAGTTTTTCTCACTCATTGCAGCAAGGAAGAGTATACACCATGGGGAGGCAAGGTGTGAGGGGGCAGTGAAGGAAGCACCGCAGGAAGGAAAAAGTCCATAGTAGTATAGACTTCTGGCTTTGGGTTGGTAATTTGGGGGCAGGTCCAAGGATGTTTGTTCTAGATTGGGTGTTGTCAGAAAGTGGAGGCAATGCTAGAATTGAATATCTCATAAATTTTATCTACAGGGAGGGCAGAAGAGCAAAAATAAAAGCTGAAATGGCTCAAGAAGCAGAAGTCACTCATACTAGCTGCCAGAGAGGAATGTTTGGTATTTTATGGATTACATGGAAATTTTGAAGTGGATGTTTTGTGAGACTATTTATTTCCAAGAGGAGAACATCATGGCTCTTCTGTAAGCATTTGGTCCATCTGTAATGACATGAGGCCTGGCTATGGTTTTTGGGTTATTCTCAGACATCAGGGGCTGCTTGATTTCCAGGTAAATAGGTAGGCAGAGAGCTAGGTGGATACAGAAAAAGAGAAAGCCATCTTTTTTAAAGTAAGAAAGAAAAGAGGAACCTCATGAGTCATCACTTGAGGTAGTTATTAAACTCACTTCTTCCTCTGAAAACTGCTGATAAAGCAGGAGGAATTAGTGAGTTTTCCTGCCTTTTTAGTATAAACTCTCTACAGATTTCCCCTACTATCCAAAAGCAGAGCATTCCCATGAAACCTTTCCTAAGCTGAAATGGTATAAGGTGGAGAAGCAATTACCTAAGGATACATCTTTCTAATGAGTGCACAAAATGAACCAAGATCAAGCTCAGATGCTTACAGACACAGTTCAAAGCTAAAGTGGCCTAACAGTGAGATACTGACTGTGGTTCCAAGAGAAGGAGCTTGGTGGTGCCGGTTTCACTGCTCAGGGTGTGCGCTGCCTCTGGAACCACTGGCTGTGAAACACACGAAATGTGTTTTCATTTTTCTCTTTTTCCCTAAAGGTGAAAACCCTCTTCAGATCTCTTTCTATTAGTCAAAACAGGTACCATTATAGATCTATCATAAAAGCGAAGTGGCTTAAAGTGAATTTTCAAAAGGCAGGAGATACCTGTATAGGGATCACCTTAATGAAGAGGGACAGGTCTTAGAGAGGAATTCCAGGTAATAAATGTTGTACAAATGATGAAAGGTTTGCCATTTTTCAACCCATGATGAAAAAATTCATTCAGGTTAAGATTATCACTAGATGCCAAAGCAATTAGGGAGAAGGTGAATGGAGAACTGTATGTTTAAATGTTGCCAGAATATCACTTCACAAATAACATACTGATGACAGCTGGGAAACACAACTTTACAGTGTAGGTTGAGGTTATTGCCACCTTGACCCAATGAATAATCCTAGAACCAGTAATAGTGGACATCAGACATTATCTGCCCCTGCTGGTATGGTGTGACCCCTGTGAAATCTTCTTGCCCAATGCTTAGCCTAAATCTCATCAAACCTTTAGATCTAAGTTCAGTTTACAGTGAGCACAGGGACAATAAGGAAAGCTACAAGGAAATAAGCCAGGAAGTGGGACATTCTGTGATTCAACTGGCCAGTCTCTCCAGCAGATCACTACCATGGAAAAAAGATGTGGGGATACCACTGAGGATTAAAAGAGACTCAAGAGACATAATGGCCAGATGAAATGATTTTTATTGGGTCACACTTTGGATGAATCAGTTGTAAAAGATACTTTAGGGTCAGTTGAAGAAATTAGACTGGGTATTAGATAATATGAAAGAATTACTGTTTTTTCTGCTAGTTGAAGAATATTGTGGTTATTTAAGGAAATAAGATATAGAAACTACAATAAATTCATTTATCAATTTGAGAAGTATAGTATGCCTCTTCATGTTTTCAGAACTTGTAGTATATCTCTCAATAATTTTTTTTAATTAATTTATTTTTTTTTCCCTCTCAGGTGTACATGAGTTCCCAATCTTGGACCCCGTCCCCCACCTCCCACCCCATATCAACTCTCTGGATCATCCCCATGCACCAGTCCCAAGCATCCTGTATCTTGTATCAAACATAGACTGGCGATTCGTTTCTTACATGATAGTATACATGTTTCAGTGCCATGAAAATTATAAAATTTTATAATTTTTTTACACATATGCTAAAACTTTCTTTTTCAACTTATATAGATAACTGTCACTATAGGGAATAAAGCACTCTTCATCCTCACTTTTTCTTAATCTAATTTAGTATTTCTAAGGCAGACAATTGCTTAATACATCAACTCACAATTCTTTCTTATCTATGTTCTTGGAAGCATTAAGAGAAGTCCAAGCATGAATGGAAGTAGGATATAGAGGAATGAGGAAGTAAATAGCATTTTGATATATTAATAGGTAAATGAAAGTTGAATCCTGACAGATAAGAAGGAAAGCTATCAGTAGAAGAAAAACATAGCTGACCTTCCAAAATAATTTGGGAAGGAAAAAAAAAAAAAAAGAAATAAGCCCTGGATCAAAAATAAAGTAAAATTACATATTTTCTAGAAAGAGGTAAAGTATAAATAGCTCATAGAAAAGACTATTAGCACAGATACATTTCTAGTCTAAGGAAATTTTAGAGTTGCAAAATTTTTAAAGGAAAAAGTAAGGAAATTAAATAATTTTAAAACAAAAGAAGTTATAAAAAGAAAAAAACAGAAGAAACTAGAATATGGTAACTGATAAAGATAAAAGCAGAAATCAACAAAATAGAAAACAAAAAATGGTAGAAAGGAAAAGTAAAAACAAAAGTTGATTCTATGGGAAAAATAATAAAATAATCTTCTGACAAGTCTGATTGAGGGTAAAAAGAACAAATATATACTATGTGAGAAATGAGAACATGAGATTGAATCAAGGATGCTGAAGAGATTATATAAATTAAAAGTTAACAGTATATATAAGTGTAAGGTAATAAATTTAAAAATCTAGGGGAAACAATTTTTTTAGTTAAAAAAAAAAGTCTACTAGAAGTGATTGAAGAAGAAATACAAAATTTGAACAGACCAATAGAGATGGGAACAATGCAATATTTATTTTTTTAAAAATTGGAACTAAAGGGTTTTTGTAGCTGAGCTCTATCTAATCGTTAAGAGAAAACCATTTCAATATTTAATTAAAGCATTTCAGACCACAGGTACTACAGCAAAATCTTAATATTAAAATCTAAAAAGTTAGAACATAAATACAGAAACAGAACTATTTCACTTATGAATAAAACTGTGGGATTTCACAATAGAATATTATCATATCAAAGAATAGTAGTGATGATAAAATAGAATTTATTCTAGAATGTAAAGATGATACTGTATTAAGAAATCAGTTGATATAATTCATTAGCAAATTAAAAAATAAAAACTTGATTACTAGATGCTAAAAAGATATTTGAGTCATTTCAAGAGCCATCCTTTGTGTTTTTAAAGAAAAATTTTAAAGAATAAAAGAAATATACAGTTTTAAATTGAAGAAGACTACCAAAAAAAAAAAAAAGGAAGCAAAGTTTTATTAAATGAGGGAATTTCAAATCAAGAATAGGAGAGATCTTTGCTACCACTACTATTATTGAATATTATTTTTCAAATTTTAATGAAAACAATAAGACAGGAAACAGAAATTATCAGTAAAGAGAAAAATCTGAAAATTACATTTTCATCATTAATATGATTATTTACTAAGAAAACTATCAGAAAGCCAAAATCTGTTTAAATTAATGACCTAATTGAGAAATTGGATATAATAATAAATTCCTGTTTTAAAATCCATAGTAATTGTCTGCCCCAGAAATGGTAAATTAGATATGAAAAGGTGAGTGTTTGGGACAAATGTTATGGTTCTCCTTTCCTTCTACACTCCCTCCCTCTCTCCCTTTCCAGTACTATCTATCAAAGTTTCAGTTCAGTTCAGTTCAGTCACTCAATTGTGTCCGACTCTTTGCAACCCTATGAATTGCGGCACACCAGCCTCCCTGTCCATCACCAGCTCCCAGAGTTCACTAAAACTCACGTCCATCGAGTCAGTGATGCCATCCAGCCAACTCATCCTCTGTTGTCCCCTTCTCTTCCTGCCCCCAATCCCTCCCAGCATCAGAGTCTTTTCCAATGAGTCAACTCTTCACATGAGGTGGCCAAAGTACTGGAGTTTCAGCTTTAGCATCATTCCTTCCAAAGAAATCCCAGGGCTGATCTCCTTCAGAATGGACTGGTTGGATCTCCTTGCAGTCCAAGGGACTCTCAAGCGTCTTCTCCAACACCACAGTTCAAAAGCATCAATTCTTCGGCGCTCAGCTTTCTTCACAGTCCAACTCTCA
>SJYA01000590.1:376853-452370 GCA_006410615.1 Neotragus moschatus
GTTTTCTGAATGTTGAGTTTTAAGGCAACTTTTTCACTCTCCACTTTCAATTTCATCAAGAGGCTCTTTAGTTTCTCTTCACTTTCTGCCATAAGGGTGGTGTCATCTGCATATCTGAGGTTATTGATATATTTCCCGGCAATCTTGATTCCAGCTTGTGTTTCTTCCAGTCCAGCATTTCTCATGATGTACTCTGCATAGAAGTTAAATAAGTAGGGTGACAATATACAGCCTTGAGGTACTCCTTTTCCTATTTGGAACCAGCCTGTTATTCCATGTCCAGTTCTAACTGTTGCTTCCTGACCTGCATATAGGTTTCTCAAGAGGCAGATCAGGTGGTCTGGTATTCCCATCTCTTTCAGAATTTTCTACAGTTTCTTGTGATCCCCACAGTCAAAGGCTTTGGCATAGGCAATAAAGCAGAAATAGATGTTTTTCTGAAACTCTCTTGCTTTTTCGATGATCCAGCAGATGTTGGCAATTTGATCTCTGGTTCCTCTGCCTTTTCTAAAACCAGCTTGAACATCAGGAAGTTCATGGTTCATATATTGCTGAAGCCTGGCTTGGAGAATTTTGAGCATTACTTTACTAGCATGTGAGATGAGTGCAATTGTGTGGTAGTTTGAGCAATCTTTGGCATTGCGTTTCTTTGGGATTGGAATGAAAACTGACCTTTTCCAGTCCTGTGGCCACTGCTGAGTTTTCCAAATTTGCTGGCATATTGAGTGTAGCACTTTCGCAGCATCATCTTTCAGGATTTGAAACAGCTCAACTGGAATTTCATCACCTCCACTAGCTTTGTTTGTAGTGATGCTTTCTAAGGCCCACTTGACTTCACATTCCAGAATGTCTGCCTCTAGGTAAGTGTTCACACCGTTGTTATTATCAGAGTCATGAAGATCTTTTTTGTACAGTTCTTCTGTGTATTCTTGCCACCTCTTCTTAATATGTTCTGTTTCTGTTAGGCCCATTCCATTTCTGTCCTTTATCGAGCCCATCTTTGTATGTAATGTTCCCTTGGTATCTTTAATTTTCTTGAAGAGATCTCTAGTCTTTCTCATTCTGTTGTTTTCTTCTATTTCTTTCCATTGATAGCTGAGGAAGGCTTTCCTATCTCTCCTTGCTATTCTTTGGAACTCTGCATTCAGATGCATATATCTTTCCTTTTCTCCTTTGCTTTTTGCTTCTCTTCTTTTCACAGCTATTTGTAAGGCCTCCTCAGACAGCCATTTTGCTTTTTTGCATCTTTTCCATGGGGTTGGTCTTGATCCCTGTCTCCTGTATAATGTCATGAACCTCCGTCCATAATTCATCAGGTACTTTGTCTATCAGATCTATTCCCTTACATCTATTTCTCACTTCCACTGTGTAATCATAAGGGATTTGACTTAGGTCATACCTGAATGGTCAAGTGGTTTCCCTACTTTCTTCAATTTCAGTCTGAATTTGGTAATAAAGAGTTCATGATCTGAGCCACAGTCAGCTCCTGGCCTTGTTTTTGTTGACTGTATAGAGCTTCTCCATCTTTGGCTGCAAAGAATATAATCAGTCTGATTTTGGTGTTGGCCATCTGGTGATGTCCATGTGTAGAGTCTTCTCTTATGTTGTTGGAAGAGGGTATTTGCTATCACCAGTGTGTTCTCTTGGCAAAACTCTATTAGCCTTTGCCCTGCTTCATTCTGTACTCCAAGGCCAAATTTGCCTATTGCTCCAGGTGTTTCTTGACTTCCTACTTTTGCATTCCAGTCCCCTATTATGAAAAGGACAATATTTGGAGATATTTATCTAGATTTTCTTTTGTGCATTTATATGTATATGTGTATGTTATATTCAGTTCACCCTTGCTGTTCTTTAGACGTAGATATTCAGAAATGCAGATATTTCATTTATTCAACTATGTTTATGGAGCACCTATCTGTGTACAGGTGCCAATTTAGGTGCTAAAGATATGGCAATAAACAAGACAGACAAGGTCCCTGCTCTCATTAAACTGATATCTAGTGGAGGCAAGTGAGTGAAAGTCCCTCAGTTGTGTCTGACTCTCTGCAACCCCATGGACTATACAGTCCATGGAATTTTCCAGGCCAGAATACTGGAGTGAGTAACCATTTCCTTCTCCAGGAGATCTTCCAAACCCAGGGATCAAACCCAGGTCTCCTACATTGCAAACTGTTTCTTTACCACTGAGTCACCAGAGAAGCCTACCAGCAAAGTCACCAGGGAAGTGGCAGAAAAATAGATGGTAAATAGCTAGATCACAGATAAGTAGATGGTGAATAGATACATAGATAGACTCATAGAGTAACTAAATAAGAAAACCATCAGATAGTGATAAATGTTATACAAAGAATTGAAATATTCTGATAATATTCCAGTTATCTATTACATGTGTATAACCATCTTTTATAAAGTTTAGTGGCTTAATAAAACCACCATTTTATTATATAACAATCTCGTGGGTGAGAAATTCAGGGAGGGCTCAGTTAAGTGTCTTCTCCATGTGGGGTTGTCTGGGTGATATTCAGCTGATGGTTGATCTTTTACATATATGTGGTGCCTGCAGAGGCTGGCTGGAAGGCTGGGATTGTTGACTGGAGAGCCTGAACATAGCCTGCCCATTATGGCAGTGTCCAAGGAAGCCAGGCTTATTATGTGGCAGCTCAGGGCTCAAAACAGGAATGTTCCAAGAGGCCCAGTCAGATGTTGCAAGGAAACTAGCTTCAGAAGTCCTACAGTTTCACTTTCACTGCATTCTATTGGTCAAGCAAGTCATTTTAGGCCAGTGCAGATTCCCAGGAAAGGATATTAGACCCTTCCTTTCAAAGTGAAAAATGACTTGGGTGATCAAGAAGGCTGACTGAGGAGGTAAAATTTAAGCTGAGAGCTGAATATTAAGAAGGATTGGACCCTGAAGGTACAAAGAGAAAGCTAATAGTCCTGTCAGAGGGAATAAAGAGCAAGGGCATGCTGTGCCTGAGAAACCAGAAGTGACTGGGAGGGCAGTGAGCAAGACAGTGGTATGAGATAAGTTAGCAAAGCTACAGGGGATCAGGTTATGTAAGATTTTGTAACCCTGGCTGAGAAGTTTAGATTTTGTTCTAAATGCTTCTTATTCCAAGAATCTATAGTACTAAAGGGTTTTTAAGCATAGGCCACTCAAATCCAAAGATTCTCTACAGAAGTGCTGGTCAGGGAAGAGACAAGAGCAGAAGCAGGGAGGCTAACAGGAATTTGCAACAGTACAAGAAGGGAATGAGCCATTGTGGCTGTGGGAAAGGACAGATTCAAGATTGGTTTGGGAGGCATTACTGATGAATTACATGGCTGGAATATAATAAAGTCAAAGATTCAAGAAAATCCCTACCCTGAAAGTTTTAAGGAATCTAAGAGCAGAAAACTACTCAGAAGTATCTTCTTAATTTCTCTTCTTTCAGTTCAGTTCAGTTCAGTTGCTCAGTTGTGTCTGACTCTTTGCGACCCCATGAACCGCAGCACGCCAGGCCTCCCTGTCCATCACCAACTCCTGGAGTTTACTCAGACTCACGCACATCGAGTCAGTGATGCCATCCACCAAGTCCTGTTCAATATACCTTCAAAACATATTCCCAGTCCTACTGCTTCTCATCACTTCCACCACTAGGTGCAGCTTCCAGCAACCTGGATTATTGTAACTACCTCCTAAGGGGTCTCCTGCCTCTACTCTTGTTCCACCTTGTCAACTTCCTTGAAGTGGTCAGCCTGATCTTTTACAAATGTGAATCATATCTCAGCTCTCAAAACTATCCAACTTCCTATCATTTAGAAAACAATGTAAAGTACTCACCGTGGCCTGCAGGGTCCTTCACCATTCAGTGCCTGGGTCTGTTAGCCTCACCCCCACTCTCCTTCTTGTCACTCTGCTAACACTGGCTGTTCTATTTGGATCACAGGGAGAATACAGCTGCCTCAGGGCCTTTGCACTTCCTGCCCTCTCTGCCTGGAATGCTTTTCTCAGAGTTATTCACCTGGTCGCCAACTTCATTCAGATATCTCCAGAGACACCTACTCTGACCTAAGTTCCTCATCCCCTCACTATCTAGCCTTTTAACCCTCTTTTATAAATCTTTATTGAACAAATACCCACCTGAAATTATATTTCATTTGTTTATCTGTTAAATGTGTATCTGTTATTTATTTAATATACATCTTGTCTATCGGCATGTAAACTCCATGGGGAAAGCAGGCTGACTCTCCAACTCATTGGTATATACCATATGCCCAAAACTGTGCCTGTGTAGTGACATTTGTAGAAATGAACAAAGGATAAATGTTAGCTATTATTATCATTGTTAATATTATTATGAGTCCCTTGTCATATGCTCTCTTTTTTTCCTTCTAAATACCTTCTTTTCATACCCATTGCTATCACCTGAATCCAGACCTCTCTCTCTCCACACATGACAACCACTGAAGCCTTCTTCCTGGGCTTCAGAAATCTAGTTGCTTTCCTTCTCCAGGCATCTGCCGTGTGACTGCCTGGTCACTTTTTCTGAAACACTGCCTAATTATTTCAAATCTCCTTTCTAACAGCCTGAGTCTAATCACAGTATAGCCTTCCAGTCATTTCCCTCATAGCTGGTCTCTCTCAATCTTCTTTTCCAGCTGCATTACCCATTACTTCCTCTTATGAATCCTCGCACCCAGACAGATTGTTATACTTGCTTGTCTATTAGTTGGCCTTTACCATTTGGCCCATCTATTTCAAACCTCCCCTGCTATTCAAAGTCAAGCTCAAATCTCACATCCTTGGCGACTGTCCCAGAAGCAAGCACACACTTTTCTATATATAGTCTCACATTTACTTCCCTATTTGGACCTTGTATTGGCTCAGTCTTTTATTATACTGACTATACACTTTATGTATGAATGTATAGGTATTCTCAGTCGTGTCTTCACATGTATAGAGCCAGTATGTCCAGTCTGTATACTTTAGCTTAAAATTTTAATTATGTCCACTTTAGCTTAAGACTCTCAGTTATATTCCTGCCCTGTCTCTTATTATGTGTACTTGGACATATTCTATAATCTCTCCAAGTTTCTGTTTCCATTTCAGTAAAATGGGGATAATAGTCTCTTTCTCATAGTGCTGTCATTAGAATTGGGTGAGTTCAAATGCAGTGCTTAATACACAGTGGGCCCCAGTTAATTGTTATTTCTTTTTGTGTTTCCCACAGTGCCACTTCATAGTATGGTTGATGGCTTTGCAAATAGGCAGGGGAATATCTACAGTAGGCATTATACGATCCACTGGTCATGTCCTACATATTTCATAAAGACTACTGCTTTAAAATAAATGTATATTCCCAGTGCTTTCCCATTCCTGTCTTGCTTTGGATATTATTGTTTTCACTTGACCGATGACACCTGAGTCCATCTGGGTGATTCTAAGCTCTCCCTAAATGTTCCCACTTCTGTGGGAGCACTAATCATGGTGTCTTTCCCACAGAGGGCATCTCAGTAATGCATGAGGAGGGGAATGAGGATAGGAATGACCACTTTTGCAACCAGATTTCTAGAAGGTAAATGATTCATGCAATGTGGTTCCAGAAATAAGCTTAGATAGAAGGGAAATGTAGCTGCCAACATCAATATAACCCCATTTATACCCACAGGCTAATGGTATTTGGAGCGATCCAACTTAGACTGAAATCATTTTTGCATATTGGTTTCTGTTTAGTTATTTTGTACTGTAGTTAGCATGGTAATCTGTCTAAATTTTAAAGCATGTCTTCCCCCCATCCTGTTCTATATGTATTTTATAAATTATATTTAGAGTAGAGGTCTTTGAACTTATTTTTGTGATATAAACTGCTTTGGTAGTCTGGTGAAACCCATCCTTATAAAAATGTTTTTAAATGCATAACAAAAACCATAAGATTCCAAAGAAAAATTTTCATACTGAAAAGCAATAATAAAAGCTTTTAGTGTTTTAATGTGATATAAAATATATGTGTGTATATATATGTTTTTATATTTATACTTAATACATTAAGTAATGAAATCTAGCAGTGGGTCTAATAAAGTGGTGTTCTAGTAAATACTACACTTTTGAAGTTTCAAGCACGGGGCTCTTTTGAAGTTTCCATATCAATTTTTATGTGATGTGAAACTTGTCATTTCTACTATTGTCAAAGTCGGAGGTACTGCTAACATGGTGGTCCCTGCCCACCTTGATAAATGAAGGAAATGGCAAATTGAAGTTAAAGATTAGTGATAACAGAGATGTATTTTTCATTCAAGTTCACATACATCCTAAATTCTATCTACAAACCTCTTATTAAGAACTCTTGCTAGAATCTCCTAAGCCCTCTCCCAACTGAAATAGTGACAAAGGCAGCATGAGACTAAACTGTCCAGATGTATAGTTTCACAGGAGTCAGATTATATCACACTTCCTAACTCCTCATCTCATACCATGAAAAATTCTAGATAAAGATTAATGGGCCAGAGAGGAAGAGAGAGAGCCACTCCATATTGAGGAGATGAGAAGAATGTTCTAGGAGACTCCAAGAGTCCTGAAGAGCTAAGTTGGCTCCAATCTTTCCCTGAAGCCATGGCCATAGTACCCCTTCCTCCACCCACAAAGTTGGCCTGTTACACACTGAGCATTCGGTCTTTGGAAACACATTCTCTGGTCAATGCCTCAGTCATCTGTCTTGTGCACTCCTCCTTCTCACATGGACCACCCATTAGAAGATAGGGCTTGAACATCTCCCAGAGTAGTTAAAGTTCTACCTTTTTGACCAAAGTTGACTGCACAGAATTGATGTGATATACGTAAAGATGCCCAGGCCAAAATAGAGTCTAAAGGGGACACTAATGATGATAGCTACAGAAAATACCTGAAAATTAAATACAATCCCCACCCAGATGGGTGCCAAGTTATTTAGAAGAGTTATAGTAGTTGCAGTCAGCTGTATACTTGGATACCTCTAGCTTCAGTAACACTGCAGGATTCTGGACAGTTAAGCAAATCATGGGAATAATTTACAGACTGAAATTATGCTTGCAGGTGTGGGCCTAGTAAAGCCTTGTTATTATCAAGAGTGGAGGCTCTGGCTCCAAGACAACTTCCTGGGCAGTGCTGGGCCAAGAGATAATGAAGAGCTGGCAGAAGATAGCATTTCAGTGGCTTGACCTCTCAGTCACTCTTGTGATCCCAGAGAAGCCACACCTATTTGAAGAGAGAATTGTAATTCTAGTAACAAAGATTGCACTTGTTCAGTCCTTTAAGGGAAAAGTGACATAGGGGCAGTGAGACATGTAGTTTACTACACAGGTCCTAAATTCTTTTCCACTCTCCCTAAGTGCTAGGAGATCTTAAGAGATTACTGGGGGAGAGAAGAAGATGAGGTTGATGACAGCATGGTGAGGCCTTCTCACTGGACCTAGCCTCCTTGAGTCCTCATGGGAACATGTGTGAAATTTTGTCTAACAGTAGACATTTGAGACCCTACATAAGAGGGGAAAAAAGAAGACTGAAGGTCAACTCCTCCATTTTGGATATGGGAGACTAGCACTCATAGGTAAAGTGATTTGACTTAGATGTGACATTTTAGGACAAATAATACAAGACTAAACTGCAGGTTTTCTGGTCTCTGATTATTGTGCTCTTTCCATTATTTAGAAAAAAGTCTGAGCAAATCACAAGCACTGTTTTCATCTTGGCCTTCATCGCTCAATCTCAGCAGCAGTGTTGAAGGATGAAGACCAACCTGGTGCAGATTGGACCAGGTTCCAGAAAGCACAAACCTAATAGGTACATATTATAAACTGGCTCACTCAAAACCCATTTGCATACCTTGTCTTCCTATACTATAAAGCTGGAAAGTTAAAACTTTCCTTCCCAGACTCCCTTGCAGCTAGAAGAAACCATGTGAGATCTGGAAACCATGAGAGGGAATAAGACATAAGCTCAAGTCAGCTGGTTCTGTCTCTTCTGACGCTTCTTTCTCTCTAACTAGAATATGAGCTTGATACTAGAGGGATATCCATCATCCTCAGGATGCTGGGCAAGCCCCTTGATGATATTTCGAGGTGATGTACTAGCCCTGATTTCCTTAAACCCAGACTTCTTCTCACCAGGGTAAAGAAATCCCTTCCTTCAGGGAGTAAGTCCATACTCATTAGATTTTATGGTACTTGTGTCGAGCATAACCCTAACTCGTATCTCAGTCTATGAATCAAAAGTGGACTCAAGGATGGCAAATATACACTAAAACAGATTTCAGCAGGGTAAATCTATGTGCCAACTGAATTTAATTTTGAATGTTATGTAATATGAGCCAGCAAATAGATCCAATTAGAGAAGGTAAGAAAACTGTCTAGATATGAAATGCTATTTGTATGATGTGTCTTTGAAGGCATACAGCGTGACCTGTGGATATGACTTGGTAGGATAACTCTCCAGCATTAAATAATCATGGAACCATGATTCAAGAGCATCATTACTTATTTGGGGCCATCTATCCTTGTTCCTCTTGTAAAAATGAAATAAAATGGCCACCAGAAGGTGTGGGCAAGGAAATACTGAGGTGAAAACATGTCTGCAAACCAGACTGCTCTAAGGATGTTGTCACAGTGGGGCCTGAGGTAGCTTATGGCCTGTTGGAATAAGAGGGGATAAAGCACAGCCTTAGAATGAGATTAGAGAACTTTGGTTTCTAGGCTCAATTTTGTCCCACTGGAGACAATTATCTTATGAGGTGATATTAGCTGTAGCATTAAAGTTTAAAGAATAATGTTCTCATGGGGAGACTGCTGTGGGTTTCTGAGTCAGAGAGAATTCTCTAATGGTTTGATGATAGCAGCTGAAGGTACATAGAGCATTACTTCCTTCATTTATTCTTGAAGGGCTTCTTACTTAGTTTTGTGTTAAACAACCTCCACCAGGGACCAATAAGATAAAAAAATAAAATAAAAAGGACAGACTGAATTTGAATTGAAAAATGGACTTTGATCAACTAAAATAAATGTTTCCAAATGTAAAATCAATAAATATTTTAATTTCTCAAATAAGAAAGGGGGCAATTAAAAAAGATAAAATTTAGAATATCATGCAGTAACATTCCTTGGAAAGCTTGTAAACTGATCCATTCTTATGGTACTAAAATATATTTATAAAACCTAAACATTACTTCCCAATACTGCAAAACCCTCAGATTTCTCTAAAGGGAAAAACAGGTATTTTAAAATTTGAACTCTAAAGTTTTTGAAAGTAAAAAGAACTTTCCTTGAACTAACACTGAATCAATTAGAAGCAAGGGTACCTGAAAAATACTTCTGATGAGCTCAGCAGAGTTTAAAAGATCTATGAAAACAGACTTCAGGTAACTCCTATCAGCTTAATTAAAAAAAAAAAAAAAACAGGAATTCTCTAGCCTTATTTTGGGTTCATTCATTAAATATGCTATGCCTTGTGGCTCAGTTAATTTTCACTTCCCTGGGATTCCAGTCCTATTAAGGATCAAGCATGTATTTTCACTTTGGAAAGAGCCCCTTCATCCTGTCTTGAGGCAAGATGGAGGGACCAGAAATTTAAGTGGACACATTCATCAGCCTAGCCTCAGGTAAGCCTCTGATCCACCACTCACAGAGGTAGCCCCTCTGCCTCATCCATAAAAGTACACACCCTCTTTCAGAAAACATGTTCTCTCATTCATTACTAGTCGAGACATCTTTGGGGAAGGAAATATGGCAAGAGCTATCAACATTTCAAATGCATGCTTTCTTTGACCAAGAAATTCCATTTCTAGGAATTCAACAGTTGCATGTGACTACATGGGCAAAAATGAATATCCAGTTACTCATTGATATATTTTTTGTAGTAAAAGGAGATAGAGGGGGAAAAGTAAATGTTCAGTAAGAAAAGACAAAGTAAATAAATTTTCTTCTTTAGAAGGATGTCAGTATGTCTGGATGCAGACTTGGGGATAGTCTCTAGTTCAAACTCATCACACCTAGATGGTGCAGCAGACGATGGAAACAATCTGGGTCTTGGTGACATAACTGAACTGCAGAAAACTTTTAGTAGAGATGCCCTATCTTTTGGCTTCTGATTTTGTGAGATTATAAATTTTCCTCATGATTTTAGACAACTGAACCTGATTTCTCTTACTTTAAGCAAAATCATTCCAAGAGGGTATCCTATGCAGAGGAAGGTTTGGAGAAAGGCCCTGAGATGATGCTCCTATAGGTAAGGTGGCAGGAGTTCCATGGCTCTGTATGCACTGTCACACTTTGAGACACCAATTGCTATCCAAACATCTTATATCTCTAATAATGGTCCCCTATTTCCCACGTGACCATTTTCCATCAGTTTAAATGAACCCACAGAAGTAAGTAGATGAGGGGAAACACCTCACAGAGGCCTGCATTTCCCATCTCTGAGACTCAAAAGACCCAATCTGTGGCAGCTAAATTCCTGACTTAGCATTGTTTCTGCCATGGTCCCATTCAGAGTTTTTACTTTTAGCTCTCAGGATCTGTTCCAGTTACTTCACTCAGAAAAGAATTACTAAAGGGTATGGCCACAAGACTGGAAAAGGTCAGTTTTCATTCCAATCCCAAATAAAAGCAATGCCAAAGATTGCTCATACTACCACACAATTGCACTCATCTCACATGCTGGTAAAGTAATGCTCAAAATTCTCCAAGCCAGGCTTCAGCANGCGTGCTGCGATTCATGGGGTCACAAAGAGTCAGACATGACTGAGCGACTGAACTGAACTGAACTGAGACTCTTTGGGAATAAGTGCTAAAAAAATAGAGTCTAGATGGAGCTTCAATAAACAACCCCTCAAATATCATCACAGAAACAGATAACCAAGAACACTGCTATCTTTGCCTCAGTCAGGAAATTGCAGAATCTGGAATCTTCCATCAGGGCCATCTGCTCCAGGCCACTCTGTTCCTGATCTGTTTGGGTTAGGAAGAGGATATTCACACTTGTTTTCCTCCCCACATAACTTATTTCTTTCATAACTCAAGGTTGTTTATAACTTTTATTATGTTTAATAATATGCCTGGAGAATTAAACATCTATATTCAGTTTTGAAGCTTCCCTGGTGGCTCCAATGGTAAAGAATCTGCCTGCAATGCAAGAGAGCTGGGTTCAATCCTTGGGTAGGGAAGATCCCCTAGAGAAGGAAATGGCAACCTCCTCCAGTATTCTTGCCTGGAGAATCCCCATGGATAGAGGAGCCTGATATGCTACAGTCCATAATGTCACAAAGAGTCAGAGACGACTGAGTGACTAAGCCCAGCATTCAGATTTGAATCAAGATCTCAAACAACTGGGTCTGAACTAAGCCACATCTGAACCCTAGTAGCAAGTGAGGTTGGGAAGCTACCAACCTGCCACTGCCAGCCTCTGGAGTCCTGGGAGACTGGAGGTATCCCACAGCAGGTCTCCAGGAACATCCAATCCACAATATCCATGGTGCCCAAAGTGGAAACAATATAGCTTTACACCAAAAGTGGAACTATCTTCAAACTCAGCTCTATCAGGAATGAAGATAAGACTCCTCAGTGAGCCTACCAGGTAGTCAGTGCTATCACCTGAGAGGCAAGTTGCTCTACATAGCATTTTAATCAGCTACAAAAAAAAAAAAAAAAAAAAAAGAAATCAATACTTTCCTAGAAAGTCTGCTTTCAATGTTGTAAAATGTACTCTTATCCCTACAATCACTTTTAAGGTTCTTTCTTCAGCAAAGTAAGCGTTCTGCTATTGCACAGGTTGTGACTAGAAGCATGGGACTTGAGTTAATAATAATAACAACTTATTAGAAACTGTGGTGAGAAAAACACAAAGCCAGCGTCAACTCAGCATTGTGGGTGCTATTTTGGAATCTTCAGTTTCTTCCCACATATGCAAAGTGGAGGAGAAAATTGCAGCAATTATCAGAATACTTTCAAATTTTAAAAATGATATTTTCCTGCAATTATCTAGATATTTCAGATAAATTTGGGGTAATTTTTGTCCAAACAGTCTTTATAATTGCCCAAATTCTCTTGCATATGTACTTTTCAGTTCAGTTCAGTCACTCAGTCATGTCCGACTCTTTGTGACCCCCTGAATCGCAGCACGCCAGGCCTCCCTGTCCATCATCATCTCCTGGCATTCACTCAAACTCACATCCATCAAGTCGGTGACGCCATCCAGGCATCTCATCCTCTGTCGTCCCCTTCTCCTCCTGTCCCCAATTCCTCCCAGCATCAGAGTCTTTTCCAATGAGTCAACTCTTCACATGAGGTGGCCAAAGTACTGGAGTTTCAGCTTTAGCATCATTCCTTCCAAAGAACACCCAGGGCTGATCTCCTTCAGAATGGACTGGTGGGACTTCTAGACACTGCTAAAAATACATAGCAATCAAAGCAGTGTTGTTGGTAAACCCTGTTTCAATTTCACAGAGATGCTGGGAAAGAAATACAGGAATCAAGAAACTTCTCTTCTCTCAAATGTAATAAAATGCAGAAAAATCTATAAGAATAGCAAAAAAAAAAAAAAAAAGTCAGAAACATCCAAACTATGGAAGAAGCACAGCCTCATAATGTCACCATTTTAAAATAATGTCTGTTGATAAAAGATTCTAGAAATTGACCATAGCTTCTACTTGACTGCTCCAGAAGCTGAACAATGGATAAAAATGTGAAGAAATAAAGTCCTGGAAAAAATGAACTCTACCTCTCATTTGGAGGGTAGTGGGCCAATGGCGTGAGGGATGAGATTTGGAAATGAAGCTCAGAAGAAAAGTATCAGGAATCTCTTTAAGTGGTTGGCTGTCTCAGTGTGAGAGAAAAATGACTCATTCATTAGAGATGGGAAGAACTACTAAGAACTGGCACTTTGTTTTACTATCTAAGAGAAACACAGGCTATAACTAGTAAAGGGACACATGTGATGAATTCTTAGTTTGTGTATTTTTTTGTAATGCCTTTTCCACACATATCCCAGAAGGAAACAGGGGACACAAATAGAGAAGAGGGGAGGAAATTACCACTAAGGCAGCTTGTCTTTGAGAAATGAAGAGGCACTGGATTTCCCCAGCATCTGGTGAACAACCTAAAAACCAAAGATTTTTATCACTGGATCAGATGCACCCTTAACTAATCAGAGTAAAACTCAGTACAGAACTTTTAACTAAGTCACAGCAAAAGTCTTCAGTGACAAAGCCCTCCAACTGTGATACCCACCGCTCTGGTTCCATCCTCCCACTCCAGACTCCCTTGGTCCCATCCTTGCCCCCTCCTCAGACAACTGAAGAGCAGATGTAACACAACCCATTAATACAACAGCCTAAGTTAGGCCTAAGAGAAATGCAAAGAAATTGATTACAAGTAGAAAGATAAATACAAGACTCAAATAGAGGTTTTCCTTATCTTGGGAAAGATACTCCTTTCCCAATTTGGAACCAGTCCATTGTTCCATGTCCAGTCCTAACTGTTGCTTCTTGACCTTACTGCATACAGGTTTCTCAGGAGGCAGGTAAGGTGCTCTGGTATTCCCATCTCTTTAAGGATTTTCCACATAATTTTCCGCAATATCTGAAAATAAAAAAGAATGAAATAGCAAAAGTAATAGAGGAAAAAAAGTAAATAAAGTCAAGAATTAAAAACTGAGTTCTAATTAGGAATACTTTTGACAGCAAGTAGCAGAAAACCCAGCTAACAGTGGCTTAAACTATGCAGACATCAATTGTTAAGACATCCAGAGATAGGCAGTCCCAAAACTAGTTTGGCAGCTCACTGATTTCATCAATAATCTAGGCCTGTCTGATGTTTACATTCTGTCAGCTTCCATATATTTGCAATATTGCTCCTCATGACCACAAGATGGTTGCCATAGCTCTAAGATTCACAGCTGCATGCAACAGTATTCAAAGCAGAACAAGAGAGGAATCAAAGCAAAGGATATTCCTCTTCCTTTTGAGAAAGTAAATACTTTCCTAAAAGCTCTCAGCTTATTTATCCTGGTATTTCATTGGCCAGAAGTGGATCATATGTTCACTCCTAAAGTAATCACTGGCAAAGGCAAGAGAATGTCATAAATCCATCCCTTGCTAGAAATATTAATGTCAGAACTAAATTGGGATCTGTTAGCAAAGAAGAAGCAGGAGTGGCAACTAGGTGGGCAGTCAAAATAACAATCATTATTAAATTCACAGTATTCTAATTTGTTATGAGAATCACTGTAAGAAATAAAACAGATCATACACTTTCTAAACTGCTAGAAATAGCATATAAAGAAACTACCATAAGTTCCAACAACACAAGATGATTCTGCATATGAACATCACCAAATGGTCAATACCAAAATCAGATTGATTGCATCTTTGCAGCCAAAGATGAAAAAGCTCTATACAGTCAGCAAAAATAGGACTGGGAGCTGACTGATTCAGATCATGAACTCATTATTGCAAAATTCAGGCTTAAATTGAAGAAAGTAGGGAAAACCACTAAACAATTCTGGTATGACCTAAATCAAATTCCTTATGATATACAATGGAAGTGGCAAATTCAAAGGATTAGATCTGATGGAATGCCTGAAGAGCTATGGACAGAAATTTGTAACATTGTACAGGAGGCAGTGATCAAAGTCATCCCCAAGGAAAAGAATTGCAAAAAGGCAAAATGGTTGTCTGAGGAGACCTTACAAATAGCTGAGAAAAGAAAAGAAGTAAAAGGAAAAGGAAAAAAAGAAAAGATATATCCATCTGAATGCAGAGTTCCAAAGAATATCAAAGAGAGATAAGAAAGCCTTCCTAAATGATCAATGCAAAGAAATAGAAGAAAACAATAGAAGGGGAAAGACTAGAAATCTCTTCAAGAAAATTAGCGATACCAAGGGAACAGTTCATACAAAGATGGGCACAATGAAGGACAAAAACAGTATGGACCTAACAGAAGCAGATATATTAAGAAGAGGTGGTAAGAATACACAGAAGAGGGGCGGTCCTAAGATGGCGGAGGAATAGGACGGAGAGACCACTTTCTCCCCCACAAATTCATCAAAAGAACATTTCAACGCTGAGTAAATTCCACAAAACAACTTCTGAATGCCGGCAGAGGACATCAGGCACCCAGAAAAGCAGCTCATTGTCTTTGAAAAGAGGTGAAAGTGTGTTGCTCAGTCGTGTCCGACTCTCTGCGACCCCGTGGACTGTGGACTATAGCCTACCAGGCTTCTCCACCCATGGGATTCTCCAGGCAAGAATACTGGAATGGGTTGCCATTTGAAAAAAGGTAGGAAAAAATATAAAAGACAAAAAAAAGAGACAAAAGAGGTAGGGAGGGAGCTCCCTCCCAGGAAGGGAATCTTAAAAAGAGAGAAGTTTCCAAACACCAGGAAATACTCTCACTGCCAAGTCTGTGGTGAGCCTTGGAAGCACAGAGGGCAGCATAACAGGGAGGAAAAATAAATAAATAAATAAAACCCACAGATTATGAGCCCAACGGTAACTCCCTCAGTGGAGATGCAGCGCAGACACCTGCATCTGCCACGAGCAAGTGGGGGCTGGGCAGGGAGGCGCGGGCTGCATTGCTTTTTAAGGATCAGGCCCTAATGCCCCGAGGGTAACCAGAGCAAACTAACTTGGGCTAGCAAACCAGATTGTGGGATAGCTACAACACAAAAAGCTCTAACAAAAGATACCGCCAGGACCACACACAGAACAAAGGACAGAACAGAATTAGCCAGCTGCAGACCATCCCCCTCCCGTGACAGGCAGCCAGAGCCAGAAAGGCTGGAAGGGGGCAATCACAGCCCCAGAGAGACATTACCTATGAAACTGCAAGCAGGCTTCTTTGCTAACTAAGACTTCTTAGGGTTCTGGACAGTCATCATCCACCTGAGAAGGTGTGCCAGTTGTACACCCAGAAAACTGAGCAGCAGGGATGGCAGAGGCATAACTCACCAAACACCTGAGCTACTTGGACCTGGAAAGGGCACAAAACGCAGGCCCAAATGAGTCTGTGCCTCTGAGGATAACCTGAGTGCCTAAACCTGAGAAGCTTAGACCTGGGAGGTACATGCAGCCCAGGGCCAGCCTCAGACAGTTCCTGGCAGAGCAACCTAGACCCTGAGGTGTGTGTGTCATGAGCAGGGGCAGGCCCAGTGTGGCTGAGACACTACGAGTACACACCAGTGTTATTTGTTTGCAGCGTCCCTCCCTCCCCACAGCACAACTGAACAAGAGAGCCTAAAAAAAAGTGTCCATCACCACCCTCCTTGTGTCAGGGCGGAAATCAGACACTGAAGAGACCAGCAAACAGAAGAAGCTAAAACAGAAGGAACCGCCTTGGAAGTGACAGGTGCAATAGATTAAAACCCTGTTGTTAGAACCGACTACATAGGAAGGGGCCTATAGATATTGAGAAATATAAGCCGGACCAAGGAACTATCCAAAAATGAACTGACCCCACACTGCCCACAATACCACCAGAGAAAGTCCTAGATATATTTTTACTATTTTTACGATCATTCTTTTTTTTCCCTTTTTCTTCTTTTTTTTTTACTTAAAAAAATTTTTAAGTCTTCTATTACTCCTTTAATTTTCATTTTTATAACCTACTATTACTTTTCAAAAAAAAGACCCTATTTTTAAAGCAAACTTCATATATGTATATATTTTAATAATTATTGTGACCTTGTTTTTTTTCTTCTTCTTCTTTTCTTTAATATTGTATTTTTGAAAATCTAACCTCTACTCTAGATTTTTAATCTCTGCTTTTTGGTATTTGTTGTCAATTTTGTACCTTCAAAAACCCAGTCTTCAGTATCCGTTTTTACCTGAGAGCGAGATTACTGGCTTGAATGCTCTCTCCTCCTTTGGACTGTCCTTTTCCTCCACCAGGTCGCCTCAGTCTCTTCCCTCCCCCTTCTCTTCTCTACCCAACTCTTTGAATCTCTAAGTGTTCCAGACAGTGGAGAACACTTAGGGAACTGATTATTGGCTGGAACTGTCTCTCTCCTCAGACATGCAGATGACCTCACCCTTATTGTAGGAACTGAAGAGGAACCAAAGAGCCTCTTGATGAAGGTGAAAGAGGAGAGTGAAAAAGTCTGCTTAAAACTCAGCATTCAAAAAACTAAGACCATGGCATCCAGTCCCATCACTTCATGGCAAATAAATGGGGAAACAATGGAAACAGGATTTGGGGCTTCAAAATCACTGCAGATGGTGACTGCAACCATAAAATTAAAAGACACTTGCTATGACAAACCTAGACAGCATATTAAAAAGCAAAGATGTTACTTTGCCAACAATGGTCTGTACAGTCAAAGCTTTGGTTTTTCTAGTAGTCATGTATGGATGTGACAATTGGACCATAAAGAAGGCTGAACACTAAAGAATTGCTTTTGAACTGTGATGTTGGAGAAGACTCTTGACAGTGCCTTGGACTGCAAGGAGATTAAACCAGTCAATCCTAATGGAAATCAATCCTGAATATTCATTGGAAGGACTGATGTTGAAGTTGAAGCTGAAGCTCCAATACTTTGGCCACCTGATGCAAAGAGCTGACTGATTAGAAAAGACCCCGATGCTGGAAAAGACTGAAGACAGGAAGAGAAGGGGATGACAGAGGACAAGATGGTTGGATGGCATCACTGACTCATTGGACGTGAGTTTGAGCAAGCTCTGGGAGATAGATGGTCAATGACAGGGAAGCCAGGCATGCTGCAGTCCATGGGGTCACAAAGAGTCAGACATGACTGTGCGACTGAACAACAACAACCATAGGTTATAAAGCAAAAGATAGCAAACAAAAGGAAATAACCTATGTCATTAAAGATATTAACCCATATCATTAAAGCAGTATGGTACTTGTATTGATACCTGTATAGACAGAAAGACCAATTGAATAAAACAGAAAGTTCAGAAATTGACACAGATACTTATGGAAATTTATTACTGTATGCATAAAGGTAACATCCCAAAGCTATGGGAAAAAAAATTACAAACTTTTCAATAAGTTGTATGAGGAAACTAATAGGATGTCTAAAGAAAAATAAATTTGAAATCCTAATTTATTCACCATACCCAGGATAAATTTCAGGTCTTAATATAAGAAGAGAGAGAGAGAGAAGGGAAAGAAGGAAGGGAGGAATAAAAGAAGGAAGAAGTTATGAAAGTACAAGACAAATAAAAAGGGAAAATTCTTTTTTTTTTTTTTTTAATTATAGAGCAGGAATTGGCAGTATTTTAACTGGTTGGTCACATAGTAAATGGGCTTCCCAGGTGGCACCAGTGGTAAAGAATCTGCCTGCCAATGCAGGAGGCATAAGAGACATAGATTCAATCCCTGGATTGAGAAGATCCCCTGGAGTAGGGCACAGCAACCCCCTCCATAATTCCTGCCTGGTGGGCTACAGTACATAGGGTCGCAAAGAGTCAAAAACGACCATAGCGACTTAGCACACATGCATGCACATAATAAATAGTAGCTGCAACTACAAAATTCTGCCACTGTAGCAAATGAGCATAGCTGTTTTTCAATAAAGCTCTATTTACAAAACAAATGAAAGGCTGGATATAACCCTTGAGCCATATTTCACAAGCCCCTGATATTGCATGTGAAAAGTGTTTTAAACTAAGACCCAAACTCAAGCCACTAAAAAAAGTTGATACATTCAACCACAAATTCAACACTTCTACAAGGTAAAAACAACACATTCAGTTTAGTTCATTTGCTCAGTTGTGTCCAACTCTTTGCGACACCATGAATTGCAGCACACCAGGCCTCCCTGACCATCACCAACTCCCAGAGTTCACTCAAACCCATGTCCATTGAGTCGGTGATGCCATCCAGCCATCTCATCCTCTGTCATCCCCTTCTCCTCCTGCCTCCAATCCCTCCCAGCATCAGGGTCTTTTCCAATGAGTCAACTCTTCCCATGAGGTGGCCAAAGTATTGGAGTTTCAGCTTCAACTTCAGTCCCTCCAATGAACACCCAAGACTGATCTCCTTTAGGATGGACTGGTTGGATCTCCTTGCAGTCCAAGGGCTTCTCAAGAGTCTTCTCCAACACCACAATTCAAAAGCATAATTCTTCGGTGCTCAGTTCTCTTCACAGTCCAACTCTCACATCCATACATGAACACTGGAAAAAAACAACACATTAAGGATAGTCAAAAGATAAAATGATAAACCACGAGTAAATAATTGCAACTCATTTCAAAATGGGATAAAATTCTTAATATATAAAACTTCTAGAACTCTCTCCATTATTATTTGCTCTTCCCTCAGTATTCCCTTTAGCAGGCCAACCTGCTCCTTTTCCCAGTCTTAAAGTCTTAAAAAACCTTTCTTTTGACCCCATTTCTCTCACCAATTACTACCTCATGTTCTACTCCTTGCAGTGAAACTCTTGGGAAGAATTGTCTCCAAGATCTTTCCTCTCTTTCTCCTTTAAGCTCTGCTGGTCCACCAAAACTGCTCTAGTCAAGATCCCTACATTGCTCAAGACAGTGGTCAATTTCAGCCTGTATCTCAATTGACTTTTCAACAGTACATGTTGTAGATTAAAAAAAAAAAATTCCATAAAAAAAAAAAAAAAATTGCGTTTGACTGTGAGAACACCAAGCATCAAATTCTTGGTTGTCCTCTACATACTTTGTCCCTCCTTTGCAGGCTACTGTGCTCATCCCTTGTCATCTCCTGAACTTGTCAAATTTCACTCACTGCAGGACTCCACTGGGGGCTCTTGTCTTAACTGGGTTCCTGGTCAGTCTTACAAATTGTCACAGCTTTAAACGTCACCTAAAGGTAAATACCTCCTGAATTTAAGTCTCAAAGCTAGATTACTCTCCTTTACTCCAGATTCCTACTTACACCTGACTTCTCCCCTTGCAGTCTAATAAACATGAAGATCTTGCCATATTTTCAACTGAGCTCCCAATGCCAAACTCAGATATACTCTACCCAAGGTTACTTCCCTTATGACGGAAGGCAACCTCATCCTTTTAGTTGCTCAGGCCAAAATATGTGGGACCATCTCCTCTTTCTTTTACACTCTTCACTCTATCTTTAAAATATATCTGGAATCAACCATTTCTCACCTCTCCTCTTCTACCACCTTGGTCATAGTCACCATGATGTCTCATTGCATTACTCTGCTAACCTCCAAACTGGCTTCACTACTGCTGCCCAGGCCCTCATCAGGTTCTCAATGCAGCAGCCAGAGTGATTCAGTTAAAAATAAGTCAGATTATATCCTTCCTCTGCTTCAAAACCTGCAGTGAACTCTCCAATTCGCTAATGGAAGTGCCAAAATATGTACAAAGCACTCTAAGATCTTTTCTCTTCCATTTCTCTCTAACCTCATCTTTTATTATTCTTTTTCCCTCTTACTTTGCTTCAGCCCCAGCAGCTTCCTTCCTGATCTTTGAAAATACCAGGCACATACCTGCCCTAAGGTCCTTACATCAGGCTTTCCTCTGCCTCTGAGGCTCTGCTCCTGTCATTTGCATGGCTCACTCCCGCACTTTCTTTAAGACTTTTCTCAGTGAGATCTTCTCAATGAGATCTGCCCTGACCACTTGTGTTATAACGAGAAATATATTTAGTCTTTGTTCCTGGTTCCTAGAACAGAGTTCCTAAAACCCTTGTTATTTTGAGTCATAATGGGTGTTAGGTGCATATTTTGTTCTAATATTTGGTCTTTAACTCTAGTTCCTGACACAGGAACTTCTAAATCCTCTTAACTCTCCAGAGTGATGAGGGTGTCTTTTGTATGCTAATGAGATGATTGGTGTCTGGAAGGTCCTAGAAGGCTTCAGGTTGGTGGCTGGTCACAGAAAATCAAGTCATAATTAGAGGCTTGGAACTTTCAGTTCCTACCTCTCAACCTGCAAGGAGCGAAGAGGAGCTAGAAATTGAGTTATCACACCTTTGTGATGAAATCTCCATTAAAAAAAAACCCAAACTGTGGAGCTCAGTTTCCAGGTTGGTGATAACCTGGAGGTGCTGGGAGGATAATGCATGCAGAGAGAACATTGAAATTTCATGGTGCCCCTTTCCCATACTTTGCCCTTCATTTGGCTGTTCATTGTGTCCTTTACAAAATCCTTTGTAATATACCAAAAAATTTCAGTAAATGTTTCTGTGAGTTTTGTAAGCCATTCTACCAGATGTTTTATGAGTAACTGGTGGCTTGTGGGAACCAAGTCCAATATAAATTGGTTCAACCTGAACCAATTTATAGCTGGTTGGCCAGAAGTAGAGTTGACAATCTTAGACTTAAGGTTGTCATAAGAAGTTGGGGGCAGTCTTTGAGACTGAATCCTTAACTTGTGAGAGCTGCACTAAGTCTAGGCAGGTAACGTCAGAACTGAGTTTAATGGTAGGACATACCATAAGTGACCACTGAGAACTGAAGGATTGCTTGGTATAGAAAAACTCACACANTCCATCACCTCCACTAGCTTTGTTCATAGTAATGCTTTCTAAGGCCCACTTGACTTCACATTCCAGGATTTTTGGCTCTAGATTAGTGATCACACCATCATGATTATCTGGGTCGTGAAGATCCAAAGGACCCTCAAATTGTGATTTATGCCAAGTTGTGTCCAACTTTTTGTGACCCTTTGGACTGCAGCCTGCCAGGCTCCTCTGTCCATGAAATTTTTTAGGCAAGAATACTGGTTGCCATTTCTTCCTCCAGGGCATCTTCCTGACCCAGGGATAAAACTCTCTCTCCTGTGTCTCCTGAACTGCAGGCAGATTCTTTACCAATGAGCCATTGAGGAAGCCCCTTATGTAAAATATTAAAGTTCTAAACCATATGTCTGCATACTTTCTATTGGCTTCCCTGGTGGCTCAGGGGTAAAGAATCTACCTGCAGTGCAGGAGATGCAGGTTCAATCCCTGGGTTGGGAGGATCCCTTGGAGAAGGAAATGGCAACCCAGTATTCTTGTCTGGGAAATGCCATGGACAGAGGATCCTGGCAGGCTATGGTCCATGGAGTCACAAGAGTCAGACATGACTTAGTAATTTAACAACAAAATACTATCTATAGAAGCCAGAGTAAATATTTTTGATTTTGTGGGTCAGGATTACAACCCCTACAGTAAGTCATAATTTCTCAACTGTGCCATTGTAGCAGGAAAGTGACCTTAGACAATATGTAAATAAATGGGCATGGCTATGTTCTAGGAAAACTTTACTGATGGAAGTGGCTCAGACTACAGTTTGCCAACCACTATTCTTAATAATAGGCTCCTATGAAACTCAGTTTCATAAAAATATTTCTGATCAAGATGTATTCTTTAGGGGTCAGTTTAGTGCTGGGAATCACACTAGGGATACATAAATAAATAAAAAGTGTGTAGTTCCTTCTCTTATGGCATTAATAGATATTAACAATATCAATATAATAACCAGATAATGCATTCAAACTGTAGCTAGGGGTAGTTAATAAACTCAGGGTCCTCTGAATTTATAATAGGGGATCTAATCCAGCCTCAAGGTTTAGGAAAATCTAAAGTGACGTTTCAGTGTAAAACTAGAAGGATGTGTAAGTGTTGGCCAGGTAGAGAGTTGAGAGAGAGGATGTCTCAGAGGAAGAATATAGCACTATGAAAACCCAAGTTGAAAGGTTATTTAAGGATCAGAAAGGAAGCCCATGGGCAGGAATATAGGGAATGAAGGAGAAAGTTAGGTTAGATAAACCTAAGAGGTATATAAGGCTCAAAATATGTGAGTCCTGCATTTCAATTTAAGGATTCTGAAAATATTTTGGACTTTCTATGAAATTTAAGAATTAGGAATTTCAGAATTAGAAAATTAGAAATTTATGTTCATGGACGCTCTACTTTGGATGATCTATACTAGTGGCTTGATCAAGATTTTCTGATTTGGACATTTAGCCCTGGATTCCAGGTATGAGCCCTTAGCTGGAGGCAGAGATTTCAGACTCATAAACCATGGAAGTAGATGAGTTCACTTGTTTAGTGTGTGCAGAATGGAAGGGTTAAGGATGGGGCTCTAGTTACAGAAGGGAAAGTTAGCAGAGAAGACTGTGGTCAGTTCAGAGGGAAAGGAAGTGACCCAGAGGACAACAGTGAGGGCAACAGTCAAGAGAACTTAGATAACTAGTAAACGTCCTTGCAGCTTGCATTTCGGAGGGCTTACTGATAGCAGGTTCAGTAGCTAGATTCAGACAAACATATTGCCATGGTTTTATGACCAAACCAAAGTGAAGAAAAAGAGACAATGAGTATAAACATCTTTTTTCCCCCAAAGCCTCACTATGAAACTTCTACTTCTGGGTAAGAAATAAAAAGAGGAACTGGATTTGCCCTCCTGTTTGAATATCTAAAACACCAAACAAAAATACATGAAACAACATTCAAATACATTGGACATCAGGCAGCAAAGGACAGTGATCTCTTAGAGATGTGAAACAACTGAGGGGAGTTCTAGGACTGTCTCAGCCCACTGCATGAAGAAATTATCCAGGTTGCAGTGTAGAGGGGGAAACTGAAACAGCTGAAGTTTATGAGTAGAGTACCAGATAAGAGACAGAACACTCAAAATCTTGAGAGTGTCCAGCTCAAATATATAATGAATTGCTGATCAGATCGTGCACATGAAGAAATCACATGAGACCAGGAAAAGAAATGCTTAAAAGGATGAGAGGAAACAGTGTCCAGTGTCCACAATATAATCCTGTTCCAACAGCCAGAGGGAAACGCTTCATAATTCAGGGGACATAAGCTATCAATTAAAGTAAGAAGGTGCTTTCCTTGAAAGTGGGGAAAATTAAACCTAGACTAAAGCAAGCTCTGGGCACAAGTAAAAAACCTTAGATGCAATGGATCAAATTACTCCCAGTTTTTTAAACTGTGTCCCAGAACAAGGCTCAAAAAAAGTTTTAGGACTGTAAAAACATCCAACAAAACAGCAAGGTAAAATTTACAATGCCTGACATTCTTTCCAAAATTATCAGGCAGACAAAAAAAGAAAATACATGTCATAGCGAGGTAAAAATAAGTCAAAGTATCACAGAAGTGATACCAATGAGAAATAGTAAACAAATTATTATTAATGTATATTCAAGAAGCCAAAGAAAAGATTGGACATATTAAGACATGAAAGAAATAAAAAAGGATCCAAATTGAAATTCTAGAGATAAAACTATATGGTCTTTGTAGTGATTACACATTGCAGAGGAAAATATTAGTCAACACACACAAAGAGCAAAGCATACAAAAATAGACCAACAGTGAACTGTGGGACAACATATACCTATGATGTGACCTAGCCATTCTATCCGAAGCAGTTCCCTAAGCGAAATAAAAGCATATGTTGGTATAAAAGTATGTAACAAATGTTTATAGAAACTTTATTTGTAATAGTCCAAACTGGAAACAACCCTAAATCCATTAGCAGTTGAATAGATTTTTTAAAGTTTAAATTATATCCATTTAACAAAATCCTACTGAGCAATAAAAACTGAATTATTGATGCATGCAACAACATAGGTGGATCTGAAAACAATGATTCAGAATGAAAGAAGGCAGCCAAAAGATGCATACCATGGAACTGCATTGATACAGCTCCAGTAAATGCAAACAAATGTATTATGACAGGAAGCAGATCAATGGAGAAGGGGAACAGGGACAAGCAGGAGGTAGGGATTACCAAGGGACATGAGGAACCTTGATTGTAGTGATGACTTCACTGGAATATGAGTAAGAATATACCCAATGGAATATGCTAAATATTTGTAGCTTAGTGTTAGCCACTCAGTCATGTTTGACTTTTTGCAACTACATAGACTGTAGCCCACCAGGCTCCTCTATCCATGAAATTGTCCAGGCAAGAATATTGGAGTAGGTAGCCAATCCCTTCTCCAGAGGATCTTCCTAACCCAGGGATCAAACTCCGGTCTCGCCTATTGCAGGGAGATTCTTTACCATCTGAGCCACCAAGGAAGCTTCATTTGTAGCTTAGTGTATCCCAATTGTATCTCAACAAAGCCGTTAAGAATAAGCATAAATAAATGATTTTGAAACAAAGGAAAGAAATGGTTCAGCAGCTAGAAGTGCCTCTCTTTTTATCAAGAATGGAATCAGAGTTAGAAAATGTTTTGCTCTAACTTTAGCAAAAGCTCTTTCACATAAGCATTCCTGAGTAGCCCCAAGAGCCTGGCATTTGTGTTCCTGGCATATGTTTGTGTAATGTCGAAGAGGAAGTCACCTAAGTGAAAAGGATGTTGGTCTTCAAAACCTCACACACACACACACACACACACACACACACACACACACAGAGGATTGCTTGCTGCACGATAATTGATATTTAATTCAATGCTGTTAAAACAGCACAAAAACAACATGTCAGTTTAACAGAATCACTTGTCATTTAGCACGGAAATAACTTGTAACTTAGTGCTTTAATTCCTTAACATGCCATTTATTTAGGAAGATTCAGACTTCTAGAAGTATTCATTCAGGGAACTTTAAGACCTAATCCACTACATGAAATCCTGATCCTGTAAAAATAGTTTATGAATCTTTCATATTCATTCTGTAGGTTTAAAGCGATGGGAAAATTAATGATTTTTTAACCTGTTTTAATTAGAACCCACGTTCTCAATCAACGTTAATCAAACCTATTTGGCACTATTCAACGGCCAGCAGATAAAAAAAATTGCTGTTCATTTGACTACCTGGTCGATTTGGACCAAAAATTTTCGTTCGCGCTTTAAGGAGTCTCTCCGAACTTAAAACTCCGCTCTTTTTCACCAAACCCAGAAAGTGTCCCACCTCTGAGGAGTTCTCAGTCGCTACACACTGTCCGATACCGACTGGACTCCCAGTGTTCGGGCGAGTTCTTGGAGAGGGCCGATCTCCACCAAAACCTGAGAATAGGGACGAAGCCACAGAAGGTTTTGCTCAGTTCTGGAGGAGTGGGGCGTTGGGGTTCTCTAGCTCGGGACTTTGGGCAGGCTTCTGGGAGCTGCTTTAGGCGCAGGAAAATCCCGGCACCAAGTTATTTCCCCCGAAAGCACTCAGGAGTCGTGTCCGCGCCCTAGCCACACGGATCTCAGAAAGCCTTCACCACGTAGCGGATAGGGGTACTCCAACCCTGGTGGCCAGCTGGTGGTAGTCCAGGTGACGGGTGACAGAGATGATCTGGGCTGCTCTTATCTCTGGCAGGACTAGACAGGGCGTGGAGGACGGCAAGGTTTGGCCGCCGCAGGAGGGCAGGAACTTGAGCTTTGGCGTGGTCCTGGGCTCTCGGAGCGCGTTGCTGCGCTAGCATCCTGCTAGCTTCCCTTTCCTGGGGCCTGGCTGGCGCTGGCAAATTGGGGTGTGGGTGGCTCCCAGAGCCGAGGCTCGCGAGGCAGTAGCACCAGACCCCCTCCCTCATCCCCCGCCAACGGGGGCGGGAAGCTGCGGAGTGGGAGTAGCGGAGCGTGATTGCCGAGGCCCCTCCTGCCGTGGCGAGGGAGAGCCATAAAAACCCTGTTGCAACCTGCTCCGGACACCCCCTTCTGCCGGCTCTCACCCCTAGAAGAGGCGCGCCAGACTACTGAGCCCTAGCCACCCAGCCACGCCCGCCAGCCAGCCAGCCCGCCACCGTGAGTGCCAAGACCCTCTTACTTGACGCGAGCCGAGGGAGAAGGGGCGCCTGTGAACTTACCGGGGGCGCTGGGAGGGTCGCGCCCTGATCCCTAACTCCTATGCGCCGGGCTTTCAGGCACCTCGACGCGCGCTAGCCCCTCTTGGCGGCTAAATTCCACCTGCCCCTTCCTGTTCCTTCTGATGGAACAGCTGCCTTCTCCCCGACCCTCCTGGCTGCGCCGGCCCTCTGGGTTATCTTATGGTGGATAAGGCTGAAAAACACGAGCCCCATCCCAGGGCAGCTGGCAGTTTCCTCGAGGGTCGCCGCCTGGAGGGAGGTTTCCCAGGCAGCGCTCCGCGAATGAGGAATCCCCGGAGCTTGGAAGCACCGCTCCCTGCCGCCTCTTGGGATCTTTCGGATCCGATTTGAGACCCACCCGCGAGGGAGCTATTCTCTCCACTCTCCCTGCCAGTTGCCACCCGAGTACTGTTTGCCATCACTGTCGAGCTCCTGCAGCGGGGCAGACCAAAACTGAAAAAAGGGGAAACTTCTTCCTTTCCCTCTAACAGGGCGTCTGGAGAAGAGGGTAGGAAAGGGGTAAGTTCTCAGGGCAGGGGGAGGAACTTCTAATCTGTTTTTTAAAGTGTTTTAAATTGGCGCCGGAGCCTCCCCAGCTCAGCGCCTCTCACCGCCTCTGCTACTGGCTCTGCTACTGGACCAAAGTTGCTCAGAGTTTTCGGGCGGAGCAGAGGGGCTGGGCCAGAGCAGATCTTGACCTGAATCCACAGGATGGTCTCACCACTCTCTGCTCCCTCTGCGTGACTGGGTCGAGCGTAGATTGAAGGTTGGGGTGTAGGGGTCGTAGGAGTGGGACGGGCGCTGGGGCCAGAGGAGGAAGGTGCGGAGCGTGCGTCCTCTGAATCCCCTAAGCCCCCTTCGCTGCACCTTCGGTGTCCGCAGATGCTAGGTAGCAAGCGACTGGGGTTGTCCGGACTGACCCTCGCCCTGTCCCTGCTCGTGTGCCTGGGCGCCCTGGCCGAGGCGTACCCCTCCAAGCCTGACAACCCCGGCGACGACGCCCCGGCGGAGGACTTGGCCAGATACTACTCAGCGCTGCGACACTACATCAATCTCATCACCAGGCAGAGGTAGGTGGGCTGCGCGGGACTCACGACTCCAGGAGCGCCCCACTTGCACACCTGGAGATATGGGCATCTTGAAGGACAAGGACTTTTTCTTTTTATTTTTTTGTATCCCAGGGCCAGACGGCATCAGGCACATACTCAGCTCTCAGTAAATGTTTGCACAGGGAGCAACTGCCTCGGCCGGCCACTACTGTCACAAAATCCTGATCCCCAGACTCAGGTCCCCCAGTCTGAGTGGCTGACTGGCCATTTCCTCTCACTCATCCCCTTGTCTTTTTTGTCTTAGAGCAGTTGGGGGGCTGTTTGGAAACCTGGGTAGGAAAGTACCCAGTGAAAGGGGTCAGGAGGGCACTGGGAGGTGGCTATAGCTTAGAGGGCTGCAGGTATCCAGGAAAACAACAGCATAAACTAAGGAAGAAACAGCTGGGTCACCAAAGACATCGCCAGATTTTTCAACCTGCCCAGACTGAAGTGAAAAGACAAATAGAACTATTTTCCCCCTACAGTGTTTTATTTCAGTCTGAACCCCTTACCTGAAAATCCTGCTCCTAATAAGTAGAGATTTAGCATGAAAACATTGATCTAAAACGCTGAGACTTTCCCCATTTCGTAGCAGGTGAGTTCAGAAAAGAAAATGCCCACTTAGTGCTTTTTAAAGGAGAAACTTACAATGAGCTCTTCACTTTAGGATGAATCCAGGGATTACATGTAATTTGAGAAACTGTCATCTTTATTCTGAACCCCTAGAAAGCTAAAATGAAAGGCCACATTTCATTCTCAACATCAAATCTTAAGCAAGAAATCAAATCCAAACTATTTTAGAAGTGACATAGGATTTAAAATTTGTTTCCAAAATTAATTCATCTTAGTTTTGAATCATTCAACTTTTTAAATTACTGAGATCAAATGTCCTTAATAAGCTGAAAACAATGTGCTTTTTACAAAGTTTAATGTTATTTAACATATTTAAGTTATGTTTTTAAAGTATTACTTTTTGTTTGCTGTTTTACTATATTTCAAGGAATAGTTGGAAAGAATTCAAAGTGGGAAAGAATTTGTATTAAAGAAAACTCTAACTTTGATGAAACTTTCTGTATCATCAAAAAGCTTTTAAAGAACCAATTTATATGAAATTAGAAATATATGAAAGTGCTATAATTAAATAGCATTGGTTTATGATCCCTGAAGTCTGATACTTTTCATTAGTGAAAAGCAAGAATGTCTTATATCTTAATAGACCTTCAGAAAGTTAATTGCTTCATATTCTTGCTTATGCATCATAAAGACCAGAGAAAAAACTGTACAAATTGTTTTTTTTCCCCCCCTAGGAAAGACTTTGTTAGTTATTTAGTCCATTAATTATAGCATATAGTGGAACTTAGTTTTATAAAAATGATTGATATAAACCTTTACCATTGTGTAAAGCTTTGGCATTTCAAAATGTTTTCCTAGGCATTACTTTGCTCAGTCTTTACCTCAAAGCTTTGAAGTGAGTATAATTATCACCAGTTTATAGATCATGAAATTAAGGACATTTCATGAAAACTTTTTTTAGGGGTGATTATATTGGAGCCGTCCTCTTGATCTCTGGGTGCTGTCACTACTATCAGCACTTAGAGTGATCTTCAACACCTTTGGTGAGGAGAAAATAAGGGAAAGGACTAAGATTCAAGTTAGCAAGTGTTCCTGAAGCAGTTTTCTATCTCCTCTTAATATAAGTTCCTTCTTAGAAACACTGAGAGGCTCATAATCTGCACCCATCACCTCCATTCTATACTCTCATCATCTTCCCACCACACACATCCACTCATATGCACGTTTGTATTTTTGAAAATTATGTATATACACATACATTTTAATTTGGTATAGATGGTGCTGTGATATTCTCTTTCCTCCCCTTTTCTACTTGGTTCATGTTCTAAAGCTATATACTCCTCGTTCACAGCTTCCAAAGGTGGCATCATTTATTCTAGAGCATAGATCTACCACATTTTATTTTTGCAGTCATCTATATCAGTGGTTCTCAACTTGGGTTGACTTTATGCTCCCCAAGACATTGGGCAATGTCTGGAGACATTTTCAGTTGTCATAATGGTGGGATGGGGTGGAATGGGGTGGGGTGGGGTCGGGTGGCATGGGGGCTACTACTGGCATCTAGTGAGCAGGAGCCAGGGACACTGCTGAACATCCTGCAGTCCCTAGGACAGCCCTTGACAATAAAGAATTATCCAGCTCAAAATGTGCACGGTGCCCAAACTGAGAAACCCAGCCCTGGATTGGAGTTTCTTCCTCCTAGTCTCATTGCTACCATCTGGGGAACTTTTAGAATGTACTGACGCTGAGCTGCACCCCTGAGGAGCTAAATTAGAATCTCCCAGAGGGTGGGACCTGGGCTTTTTCAGAACCCCCAAGGTGATTCCAATATGTAGCCAGGTTTGATTTTCCTAGAGATGCTGTCTTTGAAAGATAAAGCATTGTTAAGAAGGAGAATAATCCAGAATTAATTCGAGATAGGAGAACAGTCATCGATGCTGCTCTGGGTAACTACTACCTTCTGACTACAAATTCTGCTATTGCAGACTTAGGTTCTCTAATGGTAAATTGGAGAAAATATTCACCAGTTCTTCAGTTCACTGGAGCATGATGAAAATAAACGAGTTAAGGTTGCCCAAGAGTTTTAGGATTAGTAAAATCAACTGATGAACAGAATAAATACATATAAATTGCTGCCTACAGTCTGATATCACAACACTAGAAAATCTTTGAGGAAATCTCACAAATGATGGGGGCGAGAGAGTTGGCTTTGCTTTTGTATTCCTTGAGTCCTTGCAAAGGAGCAATAATAGGAACGCTTTCCTCCAAATTTAGATTTAATTGTGCTTGATAGGCAGCTAACATATACTCTCTATCAGCTTTATTCCGCTCTTTTATCTGATATCTAATCAATCCACAGTAGACTATTTTTTTTATTTGTGAAAAAAGCAGCTACTGATGTCCAATGCTTTTTTCGAGAAAAGGAAAAATAATATCTTGGAAAAAAAAAAAACAACTTGGTGTAGATTTCTCAGCTCCTTTAGCAGAGAGAGACAGACAGACAAACAGACCAGGTCTTCACTCACCTGGAGCCAGCAGCATATACTACCCTGGCAGGAAAACATAACCTTGAATTCATATATTGTTCTACCCATACCCTGCTATGAGAGAAAAGAGACCAAGAACATTTCTATGGAGCGGTGGGTTTCCTTCGTATTTTCAGGGCAGATTAGAATCCTTCTAGTTTTTGGCACCCCAAGTAAACATGGAAAATATAGGACTCAGAATCTGTTGGTAGCTGTGAGAACTGATGCATTTCAGCAGCAGTAATGTGCATTTTTGTGTATCACTCTGTTGCTTTCAGAGCATTGTGACTTACAGTGGATATTCATCAAAATTCTAATTTTAGCAGGAGTTATGATTTTGTTGATGTTTTATATTTAATACCACAAATCTTTCTTTTCTAAAGGTGTTTATGGTTTCTCCAAATTTTCCTTAAAGGACTTTTACTCCCCCAACCCATTTTTTTTTTTCCAGATACGGGAAACGATCTAGCCCCGAGACTCTGATTTCAGACCTCTTGATGAGAGAAAGCACGGGAAACATTCCCAGAACTAGGTATGAAAAGATTTATGGGGGAACACTGTTGCAGAGCTCAAGGTGGTCAGGGAAAGGAAATCAGACAGGACTGCTGGAAGAAGGTGTTGGGATGGGGTCCTCCAGATCAGGTAAGATTTGGACAGAAAGAGTGATGGGGAACAGCGCACGGAGGACCTTTCTCTTCACATACTCATTTACAAATCTCTGAACTTATGGGATAATATTTTCTGATTCAACTTAATTTGATGCTCCTTTGAAATTTTCAAATATAAATGATTTTTGCCTCAAAAATTATAGAAAATTTCTAACTGGCTTAGATTGGGGAAGCATAGAGTATGCCCTAATACCTACATTGAAATAACCAACTGTCTGTCTTTGGCTGAGGTAATCTTTAGTTCTTCTAGTCTACGTAGAGGATCTATACATCTTTGGAAATGTTCCCTCCTTGCTTCACTCGAATCACGCTGGTTTTACAAAAAGCTGTAGATAAATCAAGGGGTGCTCCTGTTTACTTTTTGACTTATTTTAGTTCATCCGATGTCACATTGTAATTTATCACATTCAGTGAATGAGCATTGAACAACGTGTTATTCTTAGGGCTTGCTTGGAAACTTGGGGCTTTCTTGAAGTGTGAAGCTGTCTTAGGACAGGTGCCCTCTAATGTCTAGGTGTCAAACATTGGGCTGGGGTCATTCTAGGTAAAGACTGCAAGTGAAAAGATGCCTGCTCCTCCTCCTTTTCCATAGCTGGCTCTCCTGTCCCAGGCCCACTGTCCCTTCCCCCAGTAAGATGGCCTGTCTACCTTAAACTCAGAGCTCTACAACATCAAGAATCAAGCTCCTCAGAAGAGGTCACTAGAACACTTGCTCCGTGCATGAGACTGGCTTGTCACTCTTCATTGGGTTCTCCTTCTTCTTTTGTGAAATGGCCAGCCAGAGTGAAGGTGCAAGCCTAGAGTTGTCAGGTTTGTTTTCTCTGAAGGACACACAATTTGGATTGGAATAGAACTCCAGTGCTCTTGTCCCTGGTGGCACTAGCACAGACTTGAACAGCAAATGCAAGGGAAGCAGGTGGAAAACTCACAAGGGTGGTTTTCAAATACTATGCAATACGTGCTTTAATGTTTCATTGATAGGCCTATGATGTTTGTCACAGTAATAAGTTTACTGCTACTTCTAAGTCACTTCAGTTGTGTCCGACTCTGTGTGACCCCAGAGACAGCAGCCCACCAGGCTACCCCGTCCCTGGGATTCTCCAGGCAAGAACACTGGAGTGGGTTGCCATTTCCTTCTCCAATGCATGAAAGTGAAAAGTGAAAGTGAAGTCGCTCAGTCGTGTCCGACCCTCAGCGACCCCATGGATTGCAGCCAGGATATGCTATATCTACTCAGGATTAGAAATATAATCATCCAGACCGACCTACAGCCTTAACGCTGTTCTTTGTTTTGTGGCCCAAAGTTACATGGCTGGTGAATGAAATAGAGTTAATTGTACTCTGATTGACAGCTTCAATCATGTGCACTTAGAAGGAAACAAAACCTGACAGTCTTGAAATTGCCTGTAAAAGCGATTTCATTTAAAAGGGTTCTTTATAGTCTGTTAAACAGCATCTTACTATATAAAAAGCCTTGTAGGAAAACACAGGAAGCGTATTCAGAGTTGAATAACAATAACTGTCTTTTTACAGTTTCGTGTGATTTCTGTAGTTTTGATCTTCAGAAATATTGCAGAGTTCTTTGGCTTCTTTGATAAATACAGAGCCTTTTAAATATTCCCTCTGAGATTTGCCTGAGACTCCCCTTAACATGAGTAAAGCTACTCAGCTGGGTCTCTGTACATTATGCCACTGTCTCCCACTCTGATATTCTACATGGTCTCCTATTTAGAATGCCAGCAGCCTTTTCAACAGTTTCTGATCATCTTTAAGTTCTGAGCTCAATGTCTCACTCTCGCAAGCCTCCCAGGAAGTTAGAAGCTTCTCTTAACGTGCTTTGCTTTTTGTGTTTGACAGGCTGGAAGACCCTTCTATGTGGTGATGGGAAATGAAACTTGCTCTCCAGTCTCTGCCTCTTTTTCAACTCCCATTTCATCCTGTAAAACTAGAGTCTGCCAGTCCTCCCAATGCATGCAGCCCCTGTGCTCACCTCTGCAGTTTCCCTTTGTCGTCACTGTATATATGTGTGTTTAAATAAAGCACTATGCACTCAAAAGTGTATGCTCCTCAATGCAAAATCTGCAGTTGCAATAGTGAGAAATATTGGAAGTCATTCATTAAATCACAGTCTCCCTCAAGTAGCAGATTCAAGGTTTGTTTCACCAATATTAAAACAGTGGCTATGGAAGATATGAAGATATGATTTATGATGACTAAGACTCAGCTGTGGGGTGTGTGTGTATGTGTGTGTGTGAACAGCAGACATATATGAAACACTGGGCAGGGCAATGCTAATTTGGAACAATTTTGCTGAACTTCTCCCCCATTCACAGGGAATTCTTGTTAACCTTGTTAGCCTGTGCTGTCAGCAGAAAGGGTTGCTGTCTAATAGAACCTTCTGCAAAATGTCCTGAGTCTCCTCTATTGCGTATAGTAGTCACTAGGCACACATGACTTTTGAGCACTTGAATGTATCAAGTGCAAACAAGGAACTGAGTTTTACATTTTAGTGTATTTTAAATAGCCCTGTGTTTCCAGCAGCTACCATATCAGGTAACTCAGATACGCACATTTCCTTAGGCCACTACTCTTAGAATTTGAGTCATAAACAGAAACACACTGAGTAGGATAATTATCTTTTCACATAACATGGCGTATATTAATTTAGCTATAGGTTATTAAACTCCCCCTCTCTTTCAGGTACTTATCTGCATAGGCTTAATGTTATTAGATTCTTATGTGTAATTTCTAAATCAAAGAAATGGGTCTCATTCTATATTTGTACTTTGAACTACACTCTAAAAAATATGCATAAATATTTCTATATGATGTCTTAAAACTGCTTACCAAATCCCTGTAGCACAGCATGACTTAGGAATTGTATGGTATACAAGATATTCTGTGTTCATAAAGCATTCTAATGTTTTTCCAGTGCCCTTATGAAAGGAACCAAAAAGGCTCCTCATCCCTTCCGTCACACGAGGACATAGCAGGACAAGGGTTGGCTATGAATCAGGAAGCAGGCTCTTACCAGACATCAAATCTGCTGGTGCCTTGATTTTGAGCTTCCCAACCTCCAGAACTGTGAGCAGCAAATCCATGTTGTTTTTAATCCACAAAGTCTAGAGTAATTTGTGATAATAGCCCAACTGGATTAAGACATTCCTAATAAACAAAAATTCACTTTAAGAAATATCATAACGGTAAACTTTAAATTTTAAACTTGAATTGCAAAGCTACATTCCAAGAGATTCCAGAGTAGTATTTCTGAAACATTTACAGCCTGATAACCATTCTTGGGATGGGTTTAAGTGCAACATGTCACCCATCTATCATTGCAAATTATAATCATCTTCACTAGAGTTACAGTAAGAACAAATTCAACCTTCATTAATAAGATGACTATGAGCAACAGAGTCATTATGAAGTAAATGTATAAGAATTTATGAAGCTCTCCTCTGATCCTAGATTTATTTGACATTCTATGGGGTATAAATTGTGTATGTTTTTTGTATATGCCACTGTGTTTTCATTTTGATCCTTTCAATGCTCATTACACATTCAAGTAGAGGTTATTGCCCCCATTTTCACCAGTGAGGAAACTGAGGCCCAAAGAAAACAAATGACTTTTCCCCTCTCATTCAAGTTAGGGAGGTTTGATGGCAGCTGCTCTGTTTACAAACTCAGGCTGGTCTGGTGATGTTTCATGGAAGAAGTCAGTCAAGACCAGGTCACATATAATCTAATTAAGAACATAATCATGACACACTTAAAACAAATTAGAGAATAACAAATAGACCATGCAAAGGGCATTTAGAAGAGGAAATGAGTGTGGGCAGAATGAGATAGAAGAGACTTCACAGAAAATGTGAATGTTGAGCTGGAATTGAGTACATTCTGGGTAAGGTGACCAGTTAAGCTCCACACAGAGGTGGGTCAGCTCAGAGAGTGGCCAGGGTTGGATCAGTGAAGAAAAATCCCAAAACGACCACACTCATTCATCTGTTCATTCATTCACACACTTACCATGTTTTGAGCACCTAGAACCTATTGGGCATTACACTGAACACTGGGGATACAAAGATCAATAACAATTTCTCGGGGATTTGCCATCTAATGAGGAAGATGCGTAGTTATGGTGTATCGTTGGAACTGCAGAGGTGGCCCTGTTAGAGTTTGGTGCATTAGAGGCCTCCTTTCCAGTCATCATGTCTCCCTTTGCAGTTTCCTGACAGAAGAGCTATAGATTTAACAATCAATGGGCAAATGGAGAACAAAGTAGCTGATGGGCAAATATCCAGTGAGGTCAAAGGCAGGGCTGCCCTAAGCTAACTCAGGATGCCTGGCTGAAGTCTAAGCCTCCAGAGTAGCCCAGCCCCCACACCAAATCTCAGCTCCCTGGTGGGGAGTGCAGGAATAGCGAGGTTTGTGGCAGCTTCCCAAACGCACTTTCCTAAACAGACACACAGACAGGAAGAGCTAGGGACACTCATGAAACCGTGTTACCTCCTGGTACAATGCCCGTGCCCACGGAGCAATGTGGTCTCCAGAATCAATCAGAATAGCAATTCCATTCCAAGCAGATGCAGACAGTAAAAGAGAATAGAGGAGGAATGCCCAGAAGCCTCTACTAGCCAAGACAAAACTTGGGCTTTTCAAATTCAATACACTCAAAGCTGTAATTCCATTTCGGGGGCCATGATATCTCCTCGCTCTCTAACAGGGAAGTGGGCATGAGGTGTTTCAGGAACTGTGCAAGGACACCCATCCCAGGCTGGGAAGAGTGGAGGAGGAAGGTCAAATTTCCCGGAGGAACTGATGCTTGAGCAGAGGTTTGAAGGTGGAACACCAACTGCCAGATGAAGGATGCAAGGTAGGAGGTAGAGAACCTGCAGGTATGAGAAAACAATACGTATTTTGAGTAGTTTTAAATTATTCACATTTCCTCCACTTTGAAACTGACCATGTGCTAGGCTCAGACCTCTGGGTTACTATTCTAAAAGCAGAATCCCATGTAGGTTGGAAGCAAGCCCCATAGCCACCCCAAACCCTTTTCTCCCAGGCATTCCTCCCCTCCAACCCCACCTGTCCTTCCTATAGACTTGGCTCTGGGAGAAAACCAGCCCCCCTAATAGTATTCTTCATTTAGCCAAATCAGGACTCAACTTCTCAGCCTGGGAGTTCCTAATCAAAATCTTATGGACAGACCTACAAGTTCAGAGAATAAACATTTTAGAGCTGGTTCTACTCCCTAATTCAGTAGAGATACAATTCACTTTTGCTGTATTTTAATGGCCTAAATACCTTCCAGCCTCTTCCCCCTGCCTAAATAAGGAACAAGACAGAGGAGCAGATAAAAAGAGAGAGAAAAATCTGCATTTGTTTGGGACTTTCACATCATGATACAAAGTTTCTTCCCACTAAGCAAAGAGGGCTAACCAGAGCTGCTGTTGCTGCTGCTGCTAAGTTGCTTCATTTGTGTCTGACTCTGTGCAACCCCATAGATGGCAGCCCACCAGGCTGCGGCATCCCTGGGATTCTCCAGGCAAGAACACTGGACTGGGTTGCCATTTCCTTCTCTAATGCATGAAGGTGAAAAGTGAAAGTGAAGTTGCTCAGTCGTGCTCGACCCTCAGTGACCCCATGGACTCAGCCTTCCAGGCTCCTCCATCCATGGGATTTTCCGGGCAAGAGTACTGGAGCTAGGTCCACACAAAGCCTCCATGTGCCCTACTGATGGCGTGAAGCAAATAAGAGGACAGATAATCATGCCTCTCTTTCTAATATACCTGCATTTTGCTAACAAGAGAGTTCCAGGAAAACATCTATTTCTGCTTTATTGACTATGCCAAAGCCTTTGACTGTGTGGATCACAGCAAACTGTGGAAAATTCTGAAAGAGATAGGAATACCAGATCACCTGAACTGCCTCTGAGACATCTGTACGTAGGTCAGGAAGCAACAGTTAGAACTGGATATGGAACGACAGACTGATTCCAAATAGTAAAAAGAGTACATCAAGGCTGTATACTGTCACCCTGCTTATTTAACTTATATGCAGAGTACATCATGAGAAACACTGGGCTGGAAGAGGCACAAGCTGGAATAGAGATTGCCGGGAGAAATATCAATAACTTCAGATATGCAGATGACACCACCCTTATGGCAGAAAGTGAAGAGGAACTAAAGAGCCTCTTGATGAAAGTGAAAGAGGAGAGTGAAAAAGTTGGCTTAAAGCTCAACATTCAGAAAACAAAGATCATGGCATTTGGTCCCATCACTTCATGGGAAATAGTTGGGGAGACAATGGAAACAAGTGTCAGACTTTATTTGGGGGGCTCCAAAATCGCTGTGGATGGTGGCTGCAGCCATGAAGTTAAAGATGCTTACTCCTTGGAAGAAAGGTTATGACCAACGTAGACAGCATATCAAAAAGCAAAAGACATTACTTTGCCAACAAAGTTCTGTCTAGTCAAGGCTATGGTCTTTCTAGTAGTCATGTATAGATGTGAGAATTGGACTATAAAGAAAGCTGAGCACCAAAGATTTGATGTTTTTGAACTGTGGTGTTGGAGAAGACTCTTGAGAGTCCCTTGGATAGCAAGGAGATCCAACCAGTCCATTCTAAACGAACTCAGTCCTGAGTGTTCACTGGAAGGCCTGATGTTGAAGCTGAAACCCCAATATTTTGGCCACCTGATGTGAAGATCTGATTCATTTGAAAAGACCCTGTTGCTGGGAAAGATTGAAGGCAGGAGGAGAAGGGGACGACAGAGGATGAAATGGTTGGATGTCATGACCAACTCAATGGAGGTGAGTTTGAGTAGACTCTGGAAGTTAGTGATGGACAGGGAGGCCTGGCGTGCTGCAGTCCATGGGGTCGCAGAGTCAGACACAACTGAGCAACTGAACTGAACTAATGCTTAGATGGTTACTTAATACCGTGTATGCAACAGACAGTGTTTTTTCCGCNTGGATGTCATGACCAACTCAATGGAGGTGAGTTTGAGTAGACTCTGGAAGTTAGTGATGGACAGGGAGGCCTGGCGTGCTGCAGTCCATGGGGTCGCAGAGTCAGACACAACTGAGCAACTGAACTGAACTAATGCTTAGATGGTTACTTAATACCGTGTATGCAACAGACAGTGTTTTTTCCGCCCCCCTATGTAGATCATTGGAATCAGTTACAATGTCATCAGAATTCAACAAATACCTTTTCCATCATCATAAAAGAAAACAGCCTTTCAAATGAGATGTTTCAGTGAAATATTATTTTATTGCATTTTTTCAGTAGGAGGATTATTATATTGTCACAACTAAGTTATTGCCTTTTCTTCTGCCTATTAGTAAAATTAACACAGTGTGATATCACACAGAATCTTTTTCTCTTTTTAAAATTGGAGTGGAATAACATATAATTAATCACATGTCATCCAGACTCATTTTCTTTAATGTGCAAGTAAGAGTTATCAATTTAAATTTGTTCTAATGCTGCGGGATTGAGACGCTTGCAGTCATGGGAACAGGGTGATGATGTGAATGGTACCTACTCTGTTGCCTGACACACAGTATGTGTGTGTCACATACTTAACATAACTAAGATGTTATGAGGGCCAGTGCAGCCTGCAGTGGATTGGGATGACTAGGAGTGATCCTGGAGGAGCCAGAAGCAAGGTGATGTTTGATGAACAACCTCAAAGGATTCTTCATCATTCTCATCATTTTCCTGACCCAGGAATCCAACCCAAGTCTTCTACATTGCAGGCAGATTCTTTACCATCTGAGCCACCAGGGACTAGGTACTGTTTATGCAGGGCCTTGACAAAAGTAGAAGAGTTTTTGTAACAACAACTTCCCGGTGCTCTCAGAGTTATTGGTTAACAGACTGTAGTTTCTAGTGATCTTAGAAGGTCTAGTCACATTAAGTTATCTATAGTATCAAGTTTAAAAAGAACTTATTTTACCCTTGAATAGTGTGATCCTCGAATTCCCTTTCAGAGAATGCACCTTTGCATGCATGTGTGATAAGGCACCTTAGCTGTGTCCAACTCTTTGCGGCCCTATGGACTGCAGCCTGCCAGGCTTCTCAGTCCATGGCATTCTCCAGGCAGGAGTACTGGAGTGGATTGCCATGCCCTCCTCCAGGGGATCTTCCTGACCCAAGGATTGAAACTACGCCTCCTGGATTGGCAGGTGCGTTCTTTTACCACTAGTGCCACTTGGGAAGCCCATGGAATACCTTTTGGTCACTGATATTAATAATTTTTTCCTGGCTTTGAGTTTAATGATAATTTTGGAGTTCTCACAAGTTGTTAACACTTACATTGCTAGTGTATTGACATATTACAAGTATGTCATGTTGGCATAGTACACTTTTTACTAATGTATTGACTTTAATTTGGGGGGACTCTAGTTTGTCCTTAGGCAGATTATTTTGATATTAAAACTTGTTAAGGATTTGAGCCTTTTAAAAAAGCTATTTTATATACAAGACACAGATTCCTCTAATTCTCGATATAGTCCTAATTTCAGTATTCTTAGATTTCCCAGACGTTAATTGAGTTTGAAACTTTATTTGTTCAGTGTATTTATTTGAAATCTGATTTGACTCATTAATTTGGCTGCTATACTAAGATGTTATGAGGCAATTTAAAGTTGAAATGAGAAACTTTGAGTAGAAAATAAAAGCCACATTTTGCCCTTCCATCTCACTCAATGTATGTTTACTTGCTCAGTCATCCCCAACTCTTTGCAGCCCTGTGGACTGCAGCCCACTGAGCTCCTCTGTCCATGGACCACAGCCCCCCAGTCTCCTCTGTCCGTGGGATTTTCCAAGCAAGGATACTGGAGTGGGTTGCCATTTCCTTCTCCAGGGGAATTCCAAACCCAGGGATTGAACCCGGGTCACCTTACTTTTTGGATATTATCTTATTTTGATATTATCCACTAGAATGTGCATGCATGCTCATTTGTTCAGCCATGTCTAACTCTTTTCGACCCCATGGACTGTAGTCTGCAAGTCTCCTCTGTTCATGGAATTTTCCAGGCAAGAATATTGGAGTGGGTTGCCATTTCCTCCTCCAGGAAATCTTCCCAACCCAGGGGTCAAAACCATGTCTCCTGTGTCTCCTGCATTGGCAGGTGGATTCTTTGCCACTGAGCCACTTGAGAAGCCCAGTAGAGAGAACAGCATTGTTCAAATGATTTTTCAATTAATGTTTGTTGAGAGTAATTTGAATTTTATTTATTCTGATTTCTCTATCTTTTCTATCACAGGCAAGTCTTTTCAAATCATAGTGAGCTGCTAAGTCAACTAGTCTGTGAATTTCAATGCAAGAATAAGCAGTGTTGGCAGAACAAATTTAATGTAGTCATTCCTCCTAATAGACTGAATTATTGACTAAGTTATAATGGAGGCAACTGATCTCTGATGAGTTCCTAGAGTCCCAAGGATGTTATCAATTCCTGAGACATTTATTGAATAGTCTGTCTAAGACAGGTACTCTGAAAGTTTCCGAGAGTCATATAAAGATGAGTGAGACAGTTTCTCTGCTCTTAAAGACCTGGCAATTTATGAAGGAGACGGACACATGCTTGAGTGACTGCACTATAAGGTAGATAATGATTGAGATTTAAGTAGAAACACAAAGTAATTGCAATGATAGAACAGGGGAGGCTGAAAGTGTTTCCTTCCACTACTGTATGCTAGGGAGAGGGGGCTGTTATTTGAAGTGGACTTTGGTGAATGGCAGTTGTTCAATAGGTTACTCTTCATTACTGTGAATATCAAGGTTATTATTAACTATGTTATAGTCTTAGACAAAAGGCCGTGCAGATGTCCAAGCAATCTTCCCTGAGATAAATGCCGAGATGTCTAGGGACGTGGTGATTGGCCATCCATCTTGGAGTCAGCATTGATTATATAAATTGGTATGAATGGGAGGTGGGATGAGAGAATAAACAGCATGGAAGGGATAGGATGGTGTCTGATGTTCTTTTAATGCTCGAACTTCCACCCTGAAAATCAGGGATTCATTTGGGCAACAATGAGTTCAGTTCAGTTCAGTAGCTCAGTCGTGTCTGACTCATTGCAACTGCATGAATCACAGCACGCCAGGCCTCCCTGTCCATCACCAACTCCCAGAGTTTACTCAAACTCATGTCCATCGAGTCTGTGATGCCATCCAGCCATCTCATCCTCTGTCATCCCCTTCTCCTCCTGCCCCCAATCCCTCCCAGCATCAGGGTCTTTTCCAATAAGTCAACNTCAGTGTGTCTGCCCTCTGATGCCCTCTTGCAACACCTACCATATTACTTGGGTTTCTCTTACCTTGGATGTGAGGTATCTCTTCACGGCTGCTCCAGCAAAGTGCAGCCCCCATAGTTTTGAAAGAAATGATATTTTGGCAGAGGAGTGGCCACATTGGGATCTAAGTGACAAAGTTTAACAGAGAGAAGATTATTTCTCTTCTCCCAGACTCAGACCCCAGAGTAACAGCACCCACACACAGCTCAGTCAACTGTCAGACATCAAGTGCTGAGCCCAGAAATACAACAGGAGAAACTCTATCACTTGGCAGAACAGGCTTCTCATGAAAGGCTCCTGCATTTGTGGCTGACACTTGGCTGATCAGTTTTGGGGTTCGACTTGTAGGCTACCAATCATTCTGGTTTTCCCATGACTTCTCCAGGCCTGGCACTGAAAATCCTTCATTCCTAGAAAACCCTTAGGGAAGGCAAGGCAGCTAGCTGGTCACCCCACTTGGGAAACAGACTATTTGTGGTCTCGTTTTGAGGGAAACTATGCTCTGAGTGCTCTACTATGTACAAGTGAACATCTCAACCTGACATCTGCATTTACACACCTGAACACAAATACTTAACTGCATGCTATTTTCCTAATTGACTTTCCTAATTGACTCTTTGTGAGAGTACACCATTCTTTCTAGATCATTATAAAACATGATTTCAAAATATTCCCATGATAGAAAAGAACATCAACTGTGAAGATATTAAGAATGTTTTATAATTTCTAGACTAGCCACTTCCTTATTCTAACATTATGAGCACATTGGTTCTGTGAATGCATAAATATTTAATTTCATGGATAATTAACTCTTTATAAGAAAAATTATTTCAACTTGAAATCTTAAATGGCTATTTGCCTTCTGAAATTACAAGTTTTGCAGGTTTTGTTTTTTGTGACAAGAAAAAGAATGAGAGATCTAACATTTGTTGAGAAGCTGGTATAAACTTGAATTACTGTAATTATTTTAATCTTCATACAAAACATGAGATGCAAGTATGGCTGGCTATACCTTACAGATGAGGAAACTGAGGCATGGAAAAGTGAAACGAAACAAGGCAACAAAGCTAGTAAGTGTTGGAGCTGTAACTCCAACCCAGACCAGTCTGACTACCTGTGGGGATTTTAAATCATTGTATTATTATTCTCTCAGTAAAACTCCACCCTGCTGTTTTATTACATATAATCACTACGGTCATAAGGGTCAGGCAGCATAGAGAATTACTGAGCTGGATCATGGAGTCAGGAAATAATGAAATCCTTCATCTTTGGGCAGTGACTCCCCTCTATTCTCTAAATGCATATTGCTTAAAAGTCTAGTGTGTCTAATACTAATACAGCTATACTAGCTTTTCAGACATTAGTATTTACCTATCTTCTTTCATCCATTTACCTTCAACCTTTCTGAGCCTTCAAGTTCTTATAGCAAAATAAAGTTATTTAAAAAAATAGTAAGCTCTTTTACTATCAAGTTTAGGCTATTTACATTTACTATGATTATTAATGTACTTAGATTTATTTCTACCATCTGATTTTGTTCTGTTTATTGTGCTTTTGCTTTACTTCTTTTTTGCTGCTGTTGTTTTATGGAATAAATCATTTCCTTCTGCTTTTTTCCCTCTACCAGGTTACATATTATACTTCCCGTTGTTGTTTTTCAGTCACCCAGTCATGTCTGACTCTGCAGCCCCATGGACTGCAGCACACCAGGCCTTTGTGTCCCTTACCATCTCCCGGAGTTTGCCCAAGTTCATGTTCATTGCACAGTGATGCCATCAAGCTATCTCATCCTCTGATGCCCTCTTCTCCTTCTGCCCTTGATCTTTCCCAGCATCAGGGAATTTTCCAATGAGTCGTCTGTTTATATCAGATGACCAAAATACTGAAACCAGTTTCAGCATCAGTCATTCCAGTGAATATTCAGGGTTGATCTCCCTTAAGATTAACTGATTTTATCTCCTTGCTGTTCAAGGGACTTTCAGGAATCTTCTCCAGCAACACATTTTGGAGATATCAGTTCTTTGACATTCTGCCTTCTTTATGATCCAACTCTCACACCTGTACATGACCACTGGGAAGACCATAGCCTTGACTGTACTGACCTTTGTCACCAAAGTAATATCTGCTTTTCAACACACTGTCTAGGTTCATCATCGCTTTCCTGCCAAGAAGCAATCGTGTTCTGATTTCATGGCTGCAGTTACCATCACAGTGATGATATATTTTCTATCCTTTTTCTAAACAAGATAAAGAATTAGAATGAGCTCAACTCTAATAACCTTCCATTTTGCTCATTTGTCCTCCCAACTAGACATTATTATTTCTGTTATTCAGGGTAGTCAATGGTTATTTATATTTACCTATGCTTACTNTTTCATGGCTGCAGTTACCATCACAGTGATGATATATTTTCTATCCTTTTTCTAAACAAGATAAAGAATTAGAATGAGCTCAACTCTAATAACCTTCCATTTTGCTCATTTGTCCTCCCAACTAGACATTATTATTTCTGTTATTCAGGGTAGTCAATGGTTATTTATATTTACCTATGCTTACTTTTTTTTGATCACTGTTACTATGTTCAATGTACACCTTTTTATATTCAGTTTCCTTCTTCCTATTGTAGTATATGCTTCAGACACTTTTAGATAGTGTCTTGAAATCATATATTTTTTCAGTGAGTAGCTTTATTTCAGTTTAGCTGAACATAGTATTTTACCTCTCCAGTTTTTTTTTTTCAATACTCCATAGCTGTCATTCCATTGACTCTTAACCTCCTTATTGATTTTCAAAAATCTGTAGTCTTTCAAAATTTTTTTTTTTTCCTGTAGATAATCTATTTTTTCCTCTATGGTTGTTCTTAAGAATTTTTTCATGGTGGTCTGAAATTTCACACGGATGTGTTACTTTGTAAGGTTTTTTTAAAATCCTTTTAGGGATTTTTGTACTTTAAAGTTTAAGAATTTGGGTCTTTTATCAACCCACATATGCACTCTCTTTAAACACTGCCTTTCTTATTTTCTCTATTATTTTATTTTGGAAATTCTATTGAATGAACCTTCTTATTTTATGTTTCAAAATTTTAAATCTCCCTCCTATTTCTCCTCTATTTATTTATCTATGCTGCATATTCTGAACAATTTCTTCAAATATGTTCTGTTGCCTCTAGCTTTTCCTTCAGCAAGTCTAATCTGCTGTTTAACCCATCCTTTGAGTTTTTGTTTTAATGACTGTAGTGTTAAGTTGTTATTTTTAGAATTTCTGTTTCGTTATTTTGAATCTTTTCTATTTTTTCATAGTGACTCATTCTTCAGACTTTGATTCACTTTTGTGTTCTTAATTATTTAAATTAATTTAAGTATACCTGTACTATGTCCCCTTTCAGATTGCTGGTTTGTATTTCAAGTCCTTGAGGCTCTACTGTCCCAGCATGTTGGATTTTATTATTCTTAATCCTTTTCTTTGTTCCTCATTCCCTGCAGAAGCTCCATACAACTTTAACTAGGGAAACATTCCTTCAGGATAGTTTTGTGTCTATATCTGCCATGTGAATCCCCAACCAGTTTATGTTAATTTCTTAGCTTGGTGGGTCCTGGATTATGGGGTTAGTATACATTTTTCAATCCACAAGATGTTCAATTTGGAGTTTTAGTTTCCTATAGACTTTTTTTCCATCCAGAACCTAGGTACTGGAAGGCAAGCTAAGCCATATTTTTCCTATTCCATCCTTTCATTCTGTTACATTTGCAATAAACAGATATTTGAAGATCCTGCATTTATGCTGAAATCTCAGTTCCACCCAAGCGAAGTCAAGGGCTGAAAGGCTCATCTACTGAAACCAGAGCTTCTGCATTCCTTGAACTTACTCCCATTGAGATCTTAAAGAGGATGAGGCATAAGCATGGATGCTAAGATCTTTGCTTTTTAGTTTCCTTACTATTTCTGATACGTGGACAATTCTTCCACCCTTTTTGGTGAGCTCTGTTTTGCACTTCTAACATTATATACTTGGTTTAGTATTCCTAGTCTATTTGCATCATCTTCATACTTGATTTTTACTGAACTGAGGCTCACAGTGGTTACTCATTGCTGTGTTCTAGTGTGCACAAAAGGGCAGCCATTCCTTGATACAGAGTTATGGAAATATATTTAAACTAGTGTATTAGAAAGACTGTCATTAAAGAGAAAGAAAGATGCACATAAATTTATGCTACAAATAGTTAAGGAAGCCACAAATTAGTGAGAAAGAAGTAGCAAGTACTACTACTATAAAAGTAGGAAGTAGAGGACAGAATAGGTAGTTATATTCCTGCTCCATCCTTGACTACCTGAATGGCCTTGAGTGAGTCACAGTCTGTTTCTTAGTTTCAACTACTGGAAAATTAATAATACCAACCTTGCCTAACCGTTAGAGTTAAATGAACGAATGTGTAAATACTTGTCAAAATACCTGGCAAATAGCAAGTACTCAATAAATAGTAGCTCCCTCCCTCCATCAAGACAGAAAGAATAGACGTGCACATCACCATATCGTTAATTAGAGATGATCTGACAAAAAGGGGATTTCAGCATCTCGTTTAGATGCTTAGTGAATGTAGCCTTTAGAAATCTGGAGGATTCAGTTGGGAAAAAAAAGGTCAATAAAGATGCAAAGCCTGACTTGTGCTTCACTTCTAACACCTAGTGCATTGAAGATTCACAGCCTCTGAGTCTCCGCTTATAGAACCTCTCTATGACAGCTGGCTGTCACTGTATTTAGAATATGAGTGGGGTCATTGCTTTAAGTTACTGTTGAATCTGATCTTATCAAAGAATAATGACTTCCATGCAGAAACCATGTAAAACCATAGAATGGTTCCCCTTGATGTAGCCTTCCCTTCCCCCATCCCAGCTGTTAAGGAGTGAAGGGAGGCAGTAAACAGAGAAGATAGCCACTTTCCTGGAAATGTGGGTCAGACTTTCACAACAACCAAGAGAGAAAGGACTTTAGAAATCATTAACTTGTTGGGAATTGTCAAAACTTGTTCCGTGTATCAGTCCTTCACATACCTGGTTGAGGTTATTCATAACAATATGATGGATAATAATTATATCCTGAAAGAATACAGTGAAGTTACTGGATAGGAACTACTCACACCAGAGAACTAAAAGTGATCTTCTATATTATTAATGTTGTATTTTCTAAGGTTGGGATTTGCCAGAATGTTAAAGTAGGCTGCTTTTCTCATCTATTTTAGTAAAGAAATCCACTTGAGGCATGTACTATGTATTCTTGCCTAGAAAACCCCATGAACAGAGGAGCCTAGTGGGCTATAGTCCATGGGGGTCACAAAGGAATCAGACATGACTTAGCAACTAAACAACAACTGTGTCTCAAATGCAGAAAAAAATGTGGAAGTAGGAAATTCTTTATTCCAAGAAAACAGGGAAGCCTGGTGTGCTGTAGTCCATGGGGTCGCAAAGAGTCAGACATGACAGTGACTTAACCGAACTGATCAATTTAAATGTTAAACTCCACATCTGAACTGTTTCTCTCCTTCAAAGGTTCCCCTTCTTCCTTCTGACATACAATCTAAGTGCAAGGAGAAGCTTGGTGTTGAGGTAAGAACTCTTGGCACAAACGCCACCCATCTCTGGAGACTCTTCCTTGCCCCTACAGCAACTGTAATTTTCTTCCACTAGTATATGGGCAGCAGTGGCCTCTGCTCCCACTGAGTCCTCTGTTGAGGTGTTCTAGACTGGAATAACTTGTGACCTCTCTCAGGGTGGCCCAGCAAGGCAGGTCCCATCTGACTGCATCTTCACTTGCCTCTCGCTATGTGCCTCCCCTCTGAGGCCTGGCTGTGAATCTCAGCTGGCAGCTCAGACAGCCCCCTTCCAGCCTTCTGCTAGAGGGACATTTCCCCTCCATTTTAGCATGTGAGTCCCAGCTAGCATGCTCAGCTGCCTTCCCTATGGCCTGAGAACTTCAAGATCCCTTCTTTGCTACACTCAGAACACAGGGAAGCATGGGGGTGGGGTAGAGACTGTCCTACCCTCTGCCACTTCTGCTGCTGCTAAGTCACTTCAGTCGCTAAGTCACTTCCGCTTCAGTCCGACCACTATCCGACTCTGTGTGACTCCATAGATGGCAGCCCACCAGGCTCCCCCGTCCCTGGGATTCTCCAGGCAAGAACACTGGAGTGGGTTGCCATTTCCTTCTCCAGTGCATGAAAGTGAAAAGTGAAAGTGAAGTCGCTCAGTTGTGTCTGACTCTTTGCTGTCCCCTAAGTATTCCAGATCACTCTTTCTCTCCAATTCCAGATACCTGTGTTTGAGAAGGTCAGCTGATTAACCTCTTCACTCTTTCTGGACTCTCTGTAATCTCACTCCACCACCAACCCCCACCACCATACACACTAAGTTAACCCAAAGAGCAGCAGCATCTGAACCCTAGTCTTACCTATCTTTCGCTCTCTTGCTTTCAAAAGGACCTTTGTGTCATATTCTCCTTTTTCCTACTTTCTTTGTTCTGGGAAGTACTCATCCTCCCCTTCCCTGGTAACATAAAACACTATTCATGCCAGAAAGGACTACATTTTAAGAATGGATGACTGGGAGGAGAAATGCCTCAGGAGGTAGTTCAGTGATATTATCCTTGTTTCATATTTGAGGACAAGCCAAAGTAAAACACGTAATGACCACTATACGTATAGGGAAGAGCTGGTCACCAGCATCCACTGATATTAGTTCTGCATGCTGCTTCTGTGCACCAGGGGACCCTCCTTGGGACCCAAGTGAATAGAAATGTGAGCCCTGCAGGGCAATGAATTTTGGGTGTCACCTTTGAACCATCTCCACTTACAGTTTCCTCTAGCCACAGTTTATCAGAACTGCTAGAATACTGAGAAACGTCAATTCCATCTGCTTAGTTAGATGGTGAGGAGGTCAAGGTGGGCAAAGTTAAACACCTAGACAAGAGTAGGAGCTCAAATCCAATTCTTTCGACACCAAGTCCAGTACTATGTGGGGCTTCCCTGGTGGCGCAGTGATAAAGAACCTGCCTGCCATTGCAGGAGACTGAGGTTTGACCCCTGGGCCAGGAAGGTCCCCTGGAGAAGGAAATGGCAACCCACTCCAATGTTCTTGCTGGAAAATTTCATGGACAGAGGAGCCTGGCAGGCTACAGTCCATGGGGTCACAAAGAGCTAGACACAACTGAGCACACACACACATGCCTATGCCAGTGCTCTGCATGAGTGATGCTCATCAGTGGAGCAGTAAAGGAATACAACGTGAGTGGGGCGGGGCGCGAAGCTGGGCAGAGCCTCTCTCTCAAAATATTTTCCTTATTAACTTGTTTCGTATTCCAGTACAATAGAAAGTGAAAGTCACTCAGTCACATCCAACTCTTTGGGACTCCATGAACTATACAGTCCATGGAATTCTCCTAGCCAGAATACTGGAGTTGGTAGCCTTTCCTTTCTCCAGGGCATCTTCCCAACCCAGGAATCGAACGCAGGTCTCCTGCATTGCAGGTGGATTCTTCACCAGCTGAGCTATCATGGAATCCCTCCAATACAATAGGCTCTTATTAAAATGCAGATATGCCTGAGGGTATATATATTATATATCGTATTTATCTCATGTATATCTGATATATATATAATATGTAATACATTCAGATACCTGCTACTGCTGCTAAGTCACTTCAGTCGTGTCCGACTCTGTGTGACCCCATAGACAGCAGCCCACCAGGCTCCCCCATCCCTGGGATTCTCCAGGCAAGAACACTGGAGTGGGCTGCCATTTCCTTCTCCAATGTATGAAAGTGAAAAGTGAAAGTGAAGTCGCTCAATCACGTCCGACTCTTGGCGACCCCATGGACTGCAGCCTACCAGGCTCCGCCATCCATAGGATTTTCAGATACCTGGGAATAATATATATCTGGGAATGAGTGGATAAGGCAGTTTATTCACCATTGTTAACATTAGTAAGTTGGTATGAAATAGTTTATGCATCCCTATCTCAAGGACAGCCAGCTGAAAGGTTTCAATAAAGATAAGTAGAGAAAGATAAAGGAACATACAGGTCCTTTTGAAGTAGAGAAGACCGTGGTTGGGGACTGTGGGTATTTACAGTGTATCAGCAGAGAATGGGCTTGGAACCTGGAGCAGGTGAGGGTGTATGGAGCCAGGGAGGCAATGAAGGGGAGGGGGGAGTGCTCTGGGGACACACCAGACACTCTGCACCCTTGCGCTCTGGAAAGAGGCATGAGTTACTTCACCTCTCTAAGCCCCAGATTCTTCATGATAAGTCCTGCCTCTGATAAGACTCAGCAAGTTGCTGATATGAACTCAGCAAGCTGTAAACACTCAAGCACTGTACAAACGATAGTCACAATTATCCGGGCATCCGTCCAACCCAGGGATTGAACCCAGGTCTCTCGCACTGCAGGCAGATTCTTTACTGTCTGAGCCACCAGGGAAGCCCTACTGAAGACCACATGAGTAATTTTACATTTTTTGACTCATTGCAGAATGCCCTTGTAATACGTGAAAAGTGCCAAGGAAACATGCCAATAATAGTTCATGGACATAAAAGGATTTCTTTCTTTCTTTTTCTTTAATGTGAATTTTTCTAATTTATTCGAATAATACATTTGAGGGTCTTGGTAAAAGCATAATTCTGCAGCCATGTTCCTTGATACTTGGCTTGTGAATTCGGATTGGCATGGAAGAAAGGAAATGTTATTTAAGAGTTTTGCCTGAAAGGTTAAATACAAAAGCTTAATGGTGTACTTGAAGGTATCTGAGTTCTCGGCTCATAAAAAAGCCGAGAGATACAGGGAAAGGTCAAGAAGTTCCTGCAGTGGATGCTGTGCTGTCACGACATCCCTCATTTCAGGTCCGAGGCACTAAGGTCCCAGGCACTCAGTTGCCTAGGTGCTGGGAGATTTGGCAACTACTGGCACTCAGCCAAGCTGCTCAGCAGGAGAGCAGTTTAGCCCAAGGTCCTGTGTCCCGCCCCGCCTACAAGGCCTCTCAGCGCTGTGGATAAAGCCCAGCCCCCTCACCCTAATTTGGGACAGCTCTATAAAGACCCTTTCGAGCTCCAGAACTCCTGGAGAAGGTTTTTTTAGGTGACTGTAGGGTCGTTCCCTCTGTCCAACCAAAAGCGCACGCCCCAAAGAACTTCCTGCATGCAAATCTCCATCCCAGAGACTTTCACCAGGGACCAACCTGAGGCACTCCCACCCGATCTGCCGCCCTTGGAGGGCCTGGCCTGCAGAACAGGGGGATTGTTCTTGTTCACTCTGCATGGAGCTGATTAAAAATTCACTTAGGCAGTAGGAAATGGTAGCACCTTTAGAGCAGCAATGTTGAGTCAACAGGGAGGATGCTTCCAAAGAGCTCGTGTTCAGGCATCAGTATCTTTCAACTCACCAGTTGCTTACACTGTTTTCTGAGGCCTCGGAATCCGCAATACTTGTGAAGTAGTAAAATTTCCTGCCTTTTGCAGTGCCTTATGGTAACGTTTGTTATTGTTTAGTTGCTAACTAGTGTCCTATTCTTTTGTGACCCCATGGAGCCGCCAGGCTCCTCTGTCCATGGGATTTCCTAGGCAAGAATATTGGAGAGGGTTGCCATCTCCTTCTCCAGGGAGTCTTCCGGACCAAGGGATGGAAACTGCCTATGTCTCTTGCATTGGCAGGCGGGTTCTTTACCACTGAGCCACCAAGGGAAACTCCCATCTTAACATACTGTAAGAAAAAACTGAGGAAAATTCACAATAAGCTAAACATGCCAGCTTTTATCCATTGTTAATTTATTAGACTAAAACCTCAATTTGTCTATCAGTTGGCAAAGATGATCAGTTCAGTTCAGTTCAGTTCAGTCGCTCAGTCATGTTCGACTCTTTGCGACCTCATGAATCGCAGCATGCCAGGCCTCCCTGTCCATCACCATCTCCCAGAGTTCACTCAGACTCACGTCCATGGAGTCAGTGATGCCATCCAGCCATCTCATCCTCTGTCATCCCCTTCTCCTCCTGCCCCCAATTCCTCCCAGCATCAGAGTCTTTTCCAATGAGTCAACTCTTCAAATGAGGTGGCCAAAGTACTGTAGTTTCAGCTTTAGGATCATTCCTTCCAAAGAAATCCCAGGGCTGATCTCCTTCAGAATGGACTGGTTGGATCTCCTTGCAGTCCAAGGGACTCTCAAGAGTCTTCTCCAACACCACAGTTCAAAAACACCAGTTCTTCAGCGCTCAGCCTTCTTCACAGGCCAACTCTCATATCCATACATGACCACTGGAAAAACCATAGCCTTGACTAGACAGACCTTAGTTGGTCAAGTAATGTCTCTGCTTTTGAATATACTATCTAGGTTGATCATAACTTTTCTTCCAAGGAATAAGCGTCTTTTAATTTCATGGCTGCAGTCACCATCTGCAGTGATTTTGGAGCCCAGAAAAATAAAGTCTGACACTGCTTCTACTGTTTCCCCATCTATTTCCCATGAAGATAGACGATAATATTTAACATAGGTGAGACTATGAGTAAATGGTCATTGTTACAGAATATCGTAAAGATTTCAATTCTTTTCCAAATTAAAGTCAATGAAATACTGGTTACAGACCCCATTGGAACCTTTATAAAGAGATTCTTAGATTCATTGGAAAGAGAAAACAAAAAGAATATAAAAACTCTTTATGAAAAGATAAGTAAGGACTTGCCCTACCAAACATAAAAATTTAAAGTATAAAATTATGGGGAAAACATAAAACTAAAGAAGTGAAGAGTGTGGTATTTGTGTAGGAAAAGACCAACTGATCAATAATACAGAGTAGAGCCTGTAGAAACCCCACCTGTGGATGGCTGGGAGTTTGTCATGTGCCAAAGATGGCATTTCATATCAGTAGGGAAAATATGAACCATTCTTGAATAAGTTTGTGTCAGTGGATAAAATGAAATTAATTCCTTTCTCACAAAACAAACTAAATTCTAGGCATTAGTTGGACAACAGTCTAGAAAGGACATGATGATAAATATTTTCAACTTTATGGACCATACAATTTCTGTCACATATTCAACTGTGCCCCAGTAGTGTAAAAACAGTCATCAACAATATGTAAACAATAGATGTCACTGTGTTCCAATAAAACTTTATTCACAAAAACAGGCAGCAGGCTGGATATGGCAGTAATCTAGTTTGCTGAACCCTAAATTAAAAGACCATCAGCATTGAAAAAAAAAATATATATATATACACACTATAATAGAAAATATAGGAAATTTGTTATAACATTGATGTGAATAAGGCCGTCCTCTAAGCAAAACATAAAGAATTGGAAATACCCAGTGTGGGCAAGAACACAGGGAAAGGTTTTTAAATGCATTCCTTTGGGGCCATTGATTCCATTGCAAGGAAATTATCCTATAGCAGAGATTGCATCCATACACAATGATAAATCTATATCTCCATAGATCTGTGTATAGAAAAAGTTAAAAATTAAGCTACATGTTTTTTAACAGAGATTTAATTAAATTCCAGTACATCTGTATTATGTCTAGCATAGTGTAACAATAGCATTAAAAAAAATAAGCTTGTTCTGTGTGTACTGACATGGCAAGATAAACTTGATACATTAAGTTTTAAAAAAAGCAATTACTTTCTGGAGTGTATACAGAGGGTCCCTGACTTACAATTTTTCAACTTTACAATGGTGCAACAGCAAGATACATTCAGTAGAAAACATGCTTCAGATTTTGAATTATGATTTTTCCTGGATTAGTATATGTAGTACCATGCTCTTGTGATGCTGGGCAGGGCAGTGAGCCACATTTTTGGATTATGTTGTTTGTTTTGGGTTTTTTGTCATTATTATTGATTTGCATACGTTGTTTTCTTGTTTCGGAAATTAAACCCTTGTTGTTTGCTGCATTTGCAATTATTTTCTCCCAGGTCATAGGTTGCCTTTTCATTTTGTTGATTGTTTCCTTTGTTGTGTAAAAGTTTATGTTTGATTAGGTCTCTTTTGTTTATTTTTGCTTTTATTTCTATTGCCTTTGTAGACTGACCTAAGAAAATACTGCTAGAATTTATGTCCAAGAATGTTTTGCCTATGGTCTCTTCTAAGAGTTTTGCAGTGTCAATTCTCACATCAAAGTCTTTAAGCCATTTTAAGTTTATTTTTGTGTTGAGTGTGAAGGAGTCTTCTAAGTTCATTGATTTACATGCAGCTGTCCAGCTCTCCCAACACCACTTGCTAAAGAGACTGTCTTTTCTTTATTGTATATTCTTGCCTCCTTTGTCAAAGATTAATCAACTGTAGATGTGTGGGTTTGTTATAGATCCTTCATTATGCACAAGAATACTCCCATATATCTACCTTTACAGCTTAAAATTCAGTCTATGATTAGATCTGAGACCAGAAAGTATTCTCACAGTTAAATTTCTTTAAATTAACCCTCTAACTTTGTCTCTGTGAAAAACTGCAAAATACTGGATGTCTATCAATAAGGATATGATTGGATCAGATATGAAGTATTCATGGTTTGGAATATCCTACAGCTCCTAAAGGAAAAACTATTTGAACTATACATACTAACCTGCAGGGATGTCCATAATTTATTAAGTAAAAAGAGCAGATTGCAAAGCAGTATGTGTACTGGGATATGAACTCATTTTTGTAACAGCCCAAAAAAGTGGAAAGAAAGGGAGGCAAACTCATATAGAAATATGTATATTTGTGTATGTGTGAAGAAACAGACTGGTGTGAATGGATTCATGTCATACTGCTGGCCTTGGTTACTTCTGAAGATCAGGACTGGAGAGGTGAAGTGATGAATTTTATACCTTTGTAACATTTGATATGCAAAAATAAACATGCATCATTAAAAATTTTTAATCCAATAATTCAATCCCAGTTGCAAGTACACTGAAGTCTTGACAGACCTCCATGTTTTCACAATATACTATATATCCACACTTCATAAACTTTCGAGTGCACAAGATTGCCTGGAGGTTTGTTAAAACATAGATTGCTAGGCCTCTCACCTCCAGAATTTAACTCAGCAGGTCTGGGATCAGGCCTGAGAAGATGTATTTTTTAACAAGTTGCTAGGTGATGCTGATGCTACTGGTCCATGGTCTGACTTTGAGTAGCTGTAAATCTGATTTCCCTGAAGAGGGAAAAGTCAAGGAGACCTTCAAGGGTACCTGAGAAGGACTGAGACTAGACAGTTTTCAAGTGTGATGCTTGAGTACCATCACTCATGGGAAAATGTACTCATTCTCTTCAGTGGTACTTAACTGCCTCCTCAGAACCTGCTCGGTGACTGCAGATGCTCTCCTGTATATGGCTCATAGACATTAAGTGTGGGACTGCTGTTGGTGATTCACGTTCAGAGCTGTGCTGTGTCTTTCCAAGCCTTTAGTTCAGTTCAGTCACTCAGTCGAGTTCAGCTCTTTGCAGTCCCATGGACTGCAGCACGCCAGGCCTCCCTGTCCATTGCCAACTCCAGGAGTTTATTCAAACTCATCTCCATTGAGTCGATGATGCCATCCAACCATCTCATCCTCTGTCATTCCCTTCTCCTCCCACCTTCAATCTTTCCCAGCATCAGGGTCTTTTCCAATGAGTCAGCTCATCATATCAAGTGGCCAAAATATTGGAGTTTCAGCTTCAGCATCAGTCCTTCCAATGAATATTCAGGACTGATTTCCTTTAGGATAGACTGGTTGGATCCCCTGCTGTCCAAGGGACTCTCAAGAGTCTTCTCCAACACCACAGTTCAAAAGCATCAATTCTTCGATGCTCAGCTTTCTTTATAGTCCAACTCTCATATGCATACATAACTGCTGGAAAAATCATAGCTTTGATTAGATGGACCCTTGTTGGCAAAGTAACAACTTTGCCTGCTTTTTAATGTGCTGTCTAGGTTGGTCATAACTTTTCTTCCAAGGAGCAAGCATCTTTTAATTTCATGGCTGCAGTCACCACCTGCAGTGATTTTGGAGCCCCAAAAATAAAGTCTGTCACTGTTTCCACTGTTTCCTCATCTATTTCATATGAAGTGATGGGACCGGATGCCATGATCTTTAGTTTTCTGAATGTTGAGCTTTAAGCCAACTTTCTCACTCTCCCCTTTCACTTTCATGAAGAGGTCCTTTTGTTCTTCTTTGCTTTCTGCCATAATGTGATGTCATCTGCATATCTGAGGTTATTGATCTTTCTCCCAGGAATCTTGATTCCATCTTGGGCTTCCTCCAGCCCAGCATTTCTCATGATGTACTCTGTATAGAAGTTAAATAAGTAGGATAACAATATACAGCCTTGATATACTCCTTTCCAGATTTGGAACCAGTCTGTTTTTCTATTTCCAGTTCTAACTTGCTTCTTGATTTGCATACAGATTTCTCAGGAGGCAGGTCATGTGATCTGATATTCCCATTTCTTTAAGAATTTCCCACAGTTTGTTGTTAACCACACAGTCAAAGGCTTTGGCATAGTCAATAAAGCAGAAGTAGATTTTTTCTGGAACTCTCTCGCTTTTTTGAATATCCAAAAGATGTTGCCAATTTGATCTCTGTTTCCTCCGCTTTTTCTAAATCGAACTTGAAAATCTGGAAGTTCACAGTTCACGTACTGTCAAAGCCTGGCTTGGAGAATTTTGAGCATTACTTTGCTAGCATGTGAGATAAGTGCAATTGTGCAGTAGTTTGAGCATTCTTTGGCATGGCATTCCCTTTCTTTGGAATTGGAATGAAAACTGACCTTTTCCAGTCCTATGGCCACTGCTGAGTTTTCCAAATCTGCTGGCATATTAAGTGTGGCACGTTCATAGCATCATCTTTTAGGATTTGAAATAGCTCAGCAGGAATTCCATCACCTCCACTAGCTTTATTCATACTAATGCTTCCTAAGGCCCACTTGACTTTGCATTCCAGGATGTCTGGCTCTAAGTGAGTGATCACACCACTGTGATTATCTGGGTCATGAAGATCTTTTTTGTATAGCTCTTCTGTGTATTCTTGCCACCTCTTCTTAATATCTTCTGCTTCTGGTAGGTCCATACCATTTCTGTCCTTTATTGAGCCCATCTTTGCATGAAATGTTCCCTTGCTATCTCTAATTTTCTTGAAGAGATCTCTAGTCTTTCCCATTCTGTTGTTTTCCTCTCTTTCTTTGCCCTGATCACTGAGGAAGGCTTTCTTATCTCTCCTTGCTATTCTTTGGAACTCTGCGTTCAAAAGGGTATATGTTTCCTTTTCTCCTTTGCCTTTCATTTCTCTTCTTTTTACAGCTATTTGTAAGGCCTCCTTGGGCAACCATTTTGCCTTTTTGCATTTCTTTTTCTTGGGGTTAGTCTTGATCACTGCCTCCTGTACAATGTCACAAAACTCCACACATAGCTCATTAAGTACTCTGTCTGTCAGATCTAATCCTTTGAATCTATTTGTCACTTCCTCTGTACAATTGTAAGGGATTTGATTTAGGTCATACCTGAATGGTCTAATAGTTTTCCCTACTTTCTTCAATTTAAGTCTGAATTTGGCAATAAGGAGTTCATGATCTGAGCCACAGTCAGCTCCTAGTCTTGTTTTTGTTGGTGAAACTTCTCCATCTTTGGCTACAAAGAATATAATCAATCTGATTTCAGTATTGACCATCTGGTGATGTCCATGTGTAGAGTTTTCTCTTATGTTTTGGAAGAGGGTGTTTGCTATGACCAGTGCATTCTCTTAGCAAAACTCTATTAACCTTTGCCCTGCTTCATTCTGTATTCCAAGGCCAAATTTGCCGTTACTCCAGGTAATGGCAACCCACTCCAATATTCTTGCCTGGAGAAGCTCATGGATGGAGGAGCCTGGTAGGCTACAATCCATGGGATCGCAGAGAGTCAGACACGACTGAGAGACTTCACTTCAATTCACTTCACTTCACTTCCAGGTATCTCTTACTTCCTGCTTTTGCATTCCAGTTCCCTATATTGAAAAGGGCATCTATTTTTGGTGTTGGCTCTAAAAGGTCTTGTAGGTCTTCGTTGAACCATTCAGCTTCAGCTTCTTCAGCATTACTGGTCGGGCATAGACTGGATTACTGTGATATTGAATGGTTTGCCTTGGAAGTGAATAGAGGTCATTCTGTCATTTTTGAGATTGCATCCAAGTACTGCATTTTGGACTCATTTGTTGACCATGATGGCTATTCCATATTCTCATGAAAGCCAATTGTTTGCCTGCTTGCTGCTTGAAATGATGTTTTGCCTTTGTGGTAGTTGGCAATGCTATGGGCACTTAGAAGAAGCAGCAGCATGCCTGGCTCCCTCTGACCTGAGGGAGCTAACAAGCATTAACTCAAGGGTCTGTGAGAGCTAACACATGATGGGAGCAAACGGTGTGATGGAAACTTTTCAGTTTTCATTCTCCTAGATGTCCTGTTTGGTGGGGCAGATGACAAAACTATTGAAGTAGAAGACCTAAGATTGGGGTGAGAGTTATTGGGGATTTCCAGAAGGAACCTGAGGGATCAGCCAGATTACTAGGCATTCATTGAATGCACGATGTTCTCTCATTCTGTCTAGGTGGCTGAACAGTGGGTCAGACTTCAGGGTTTGACATTCCATCAACTTGATTTGGAATGCTAGTTCAACCCTAGCCTAAGATGTGATCCTGAGCAAAGTACTTAACATTTCTGAGCCCTGGTTTCCCCACCTGTTGAAAGAATAGAGTAGGTGTCACAGAGGATTATCATTGGCATTAAGGGAGAAATGTTATATGTAAAGACCCTAAGTTTTCTTTGTAGTTATCGTCATCATTATACTATTTCATGGATTATAAGAAACACATTTAAAATTTTTTTATATCTTTGAAATCAGAAAGTATAGACAACTGGTGTGAGGTAATTGTTATTGTCTGTGCATGAAAACTTGCAAAACAGGCATTAGCAGCTTGTATGAAAATCTCAGAAACTATAGTGGAGTTCTCATCTAAGAAAGGCAGCATCACTAATACTTTCGGTGGCCTAGACTCATAGATGATATTATTGTGAAAAGCATGGACAGTGATACCCAGAAGGAGAAAAGTGATTTAGGAGAGCTGAATTCTCAGTGGGGGAAGAAGTTTTAGAAACACCATTACCATATTATTGAAGATCCAGCAGGGACCAGATAGGGTACTCAAACCGGGAAATTAAAGACAGTTTAGCAAAAGGGCACTTTAGAAAGGTATGAATCAGGTTTAAGACAACCAGCAAAGGATAGTGGAGTGGCTCCAGGCCACAAGAGTGGGTAGCAGTTATCACCCCTTGGCTTGAAAGGGCAAAGAGGGCTAGCAGTTATTAGACCCCTGAGAAGGTAGCTGTGTATAGAGAGGGGCTGGCAGGAGCTGTGGCCTTTGATAGAAAGAGGGACCAGAGAAGGGAGGGGACTTGGAGAATAAACACACAGCCTCACAGACCTTCCACCCTCTTATCTCCCTCTGGCGCTCCTCATCATCTGAACTGATGAGAACCCAAATGATGAGGAGCCCTTATATGAAATCCCCATAGTTCATTCTCCTGGGGCATTCAGGACATAAAAATTGCAAAGGGTGAATTGGAGGGTCAAGCAGTGGATGCCCACATACTAACCTGTATATTGCTTACATTTTTTCCTATGATATGATTTTTTAAATCTTTGTGGATATATATAAAACATCTTTTTCAGTAGGTATAAAATAAAGATTCTAAGTAATAGAAAGAGAACTTCTGTTTAGCTTTGGAACCTCCAAAGCATAAAAAGTCTTGCAAAATACTATTTCCTATCACATCCTCAGATCAATTCCAGATAGATCATACATCTAAATGTAAAAGGCAGAACCATATAGCTTTCAGAAGCTAATGTTGGAAAATAATTTCTTCACTTTTGGATAATGCAAGACTTCTTTAATGGGCCATAAAAAGAAGTAACAGGAAATGAAAATATTAATAAACTAGAGGACATTGAAATTAAGAACTTTGATTTCTCAAAAAATATTATTAAGAGGGTAGAAGGGAAACCACAGAGTGAGAGAAGTGATCCACAGTACTTACGTGCAGAACATAAAGAATCCTATAAAACAATTAATCAAACAACCCAGTAGGAAAAAAGTGGGTAAACAACTCCCAAAAAGTGACCAAGAAGCATATTATTAACATATGGTGTTCAACCTCTTTGGTAATCCAGAAATACAAATTAAGCTCACAACAAAGATTAGAACAAAGTTACTAGATGGACAAGACCAAGCATGATCAGGAGCACGGCACTTTGGGAAATCTATACACTACCATTTTCGTTGTTGTTTAGTCGCTGTCATGCCCAACTCCACGACACTATGGACTGTATGTAGCCCACTGGGCTCCTTTGTCCATCGGGTTTCCCAGGCAAAAACACTGCAATGTGCTGCCATTTGCTTCTTCACTGTACACTACTGGCAAAATGTAAGTTGTGATAACCACTTTGAAAAACTGTTCAGCATCACATAGTATTGTTGAATGACAACATCCAACAATTCAGCTACCAGATGTAAACCTAACCTGACAGATAAGTGTGCATATAGACTCAAAAGACAGGAGCAGAATTGTCCACACCAAGATTTATCATGTCTCCAACCTGGAAATGAGCTTCATGCCCACCAACAGGAGAATAATATTTAGCAATTAAATGAATGACTACAGCCACACACAACTGTATGGATGAATAGGTTTATTTTAGAAAACCAGGCAGTATTATTCTGTGGTGCTACTAGTCAGGAGAGTGGTTATCCTTGGGGAGAAGAGAGAGGTGAATGGGGTGGCATGTGAGGGGGCACATGTGGTAGTGGTAATGTTCTCTGGTTTGATATGGGTGACAGTTATGTGAGTATGCCCACTCTGAGTTAATTAACTGAACTGTATACTTCTACTTGCATATTTCTTTTTTTGTGGATCATAAGTCAATAATAAACTTTAAAAATAAAAGACCTTATAAAAGTTCATAGGAGTTAGATATAAGGAGACACTAGGTAAAGGCTGATTTGGGAAGGAGAAAGTCTGAGATTGATGTAAATGACTGAAATTCTATTTTAACCCCAGAAGCACTGACTGTAATGGATCACCATGTACTGTCTCCCAACCCAAATCTGGAAAATCATGTCCTAAAAAGAAATAGTTAGAGACTTTAAACTTCACTCTATCATCCCTGTCCCTTTCCCACCAGGCTGAAATTAAAGCTCTATTAAAAAGTGAATTCATTTAATATATCTTAAATTGACTGGCTTATCTGTCGAAGCCAGAACTACATTTCACAGCCCTTCACGTAACAGCCAGTGCATATATAACACTTTGTTCTCTGCTGTTCCCAAAGTCTAAAGAGCCTGTACATGAACAAAACAAATCCATGATACAAATTATGCGTATGGATAATATAAAACCAATGGACCAAAATTATGTATTTTAACAATTTCTAAATAATGTTCTATATACCTAATAGCATAATTTGAGGAACTCAACAAAGCGACAAATTCCATTAACATTCTTATTAGTCCAAAGCCACCTCCCTTTCTTTAGGACACCTAACTTATCTCAGGAGAATTTAAGAGTCACTGCCGTATGAAGGGTAGAGTCTAAAACTCTGGATGCCAACCAGAGCCATATCAAGAGTCAGCCCCAGTCACAACCTCATGTGTGAAGAATTGTCTCTCTTATTTCTACCTAGCTCAGACAGCTATTCCACCCAGCACATGTGAACAAACCCACCCAGTAAAATAAAGAAAGATGTTGTACACCACTCAGCTCCAACCACATAGACTGTGGGGAAGGAGTTGTCTGTGATTACTCAAAGTTCAGGTCATTCTCTGGGTCAACAGCCAGCCCCACTGAGTGCCCACTTCACCCAGCACCAGGCTTACTGATACTATGACAGAAAAGAATAAGACTCAGTTCCTGCCTCAAGATTTCATGGTCATTCATTTATTCTAGAGAATTTAGAAGCTACATGAAAGCAAGCTGAATAAAGCTAAAATCTGGGTTTTTTTCAATTACTATTGTAATTGAAATGTTTTTAGTTTTTAAAAATGTTCTTCCAGTTACGAACAATACTACAGATTGAGTGTTTGTGCCCTCTTACCCCCACCCCAAACTCATATGTTGAAATCATAACGCCTCATATAATGATGTTAGGAGGTGAAGCCTTTGCGATGCAACTAGCTCATTAGGAGGAAACTGTCATGAACGGGATTAGTGTCCTTATAAAAGAGGCTCCAGAAAGCTCCATTTCCCTTCTTCCATGTGAGAGCATAACAGGAAGCCAGCCATCTATGAATAAGAAAGCCAACCTCACCAGACACTGAACCTGTCAGCACTTTGATCTTAGGCCTCCCATTTTCCAGGACTGTGAGAAATAAATTTCTATTGTTTATAAACCACCTGGTCTATGGTATTTTGTTATAACAGCCTGAGTGGACTAAGACAAACACATGATTTTTTTCTTTTTCAAATCAAAACATGCTCATACTCTATCTACTATCTTGTAATCTGCTTTTTTCAATTACTATTTTGTTATCAAAAGAGCTTCTACTACCTCATAAGCTATATGTGAATGGAATATTCACATGTTATTCACTGGCTATCTTTTGCTAATTCCTGAATCCTTAGGATCTGAAAGAGTTCCATCCATCAAGCATCATTCTTTTCATTTCTATTTTTTCTTTACAAATTCTTCAAAAACAAAGTGGGCAGGACTATATATTATTATTTCCAGAATGAGAGGGAAATTTTACAGTTTCTTCAAGAGCTTTCTATGTTCCTAAAGTTTCATACGTCAAGGCTGTATATTGTCACCATGCTTATTTAACTTATATGCAGAGTACATCATGAGAAATGCTGGACTGGAAGAAGCACAAGCTGGAATCAAGATTGCTGGGAGAAATATCAATAACCTCAGATGTGCAGATGACACCACTCTTATGGCAGAAAGTGAAGAGGANCTCTGCATTCAGATGCTTATATCTTTCCTTTTCTCGTTTGCTTTTCGCTTCTCTTTTCACGGCTATTTGTAAGGCCTCCCCAGAGAGCCATTTTGCTTTTTTGCATTTATTTTCCATTCATCTGTGTCTATAATTTTCTGTGTACAGTTCTTTTGTCTCCTTAGGTAAGTTTATTCCTAGATATATTAATTCTTTTTGTTGTAATGGTGAATGGGATTGAGTCATTAATTTCTCTTTCTGATTTTTCAGTGCTAGTATATATAAATTCAAGTGGTTTCTGTGTACTGATTTTATATCCTGAAACTTTGCTAAACTCACTGATNCTTAGGTAAGTTTATTCCTAGATATATTAATTCTTTTTGTTGTAATGGTGAATGGGATTGAGTCATTAATTTCTCTTTCTGATTTTTCAGTGCTAGTATATATAAATTCAAGTGGTTTCTGTGTACTGATTTTATATCCTGAAACTTTGCTAAACTCACTGATTAGCTCTAGTAATTTTCTGATACTGTCTTTAGGGTTTTCTATGTAGAGTATCATGTCATCTGCAAACAGTGAGAGCTTTACTCCTCTTTTCTCATCTGGATTCCTTTTATTTCTTTTTCTTCTCTGATTGCTGTAACTAGGACTCTCAGAACTATGTTGAATAATAGTGGTGAACGTGGACACCCTTGTCTTGTTCTTGACCATAGTGGGAATGCTTTCAGTTTTTCACCATTGAAAATGATGTTTGCTGAAGACATATATGGCCTTTACAATGTTGAGGTAGTTTCCTTCTATGCACATTTTTGGGAAGAGTTTTAATCATAAATGGGTGCTGGATTTTGTCAAAGGCTTTTTCTGCATCTATTGAGATGATCATATGATTTTTATCTTCTAATTTGTTAATATGGTGTATCACATTGATTGGTTTTTGTATCCTGAAGAATCCTTGCATTCCTGGAATAAACCTAACTTGATTATGGTGTATGAGCTTTTTGATGTGTTGCTCAATTCTGTTTGCTAAAATTTTGTTGAGGATTTTTGCATCTATGTTCGTCAGTGATATTGGCATGTAGTTTCTTTTTGTGAGTTGTCTTTGTCTAGTTTTGGTATCAGGGTGATGGTGGCCTTGTAGAATGAGTTTGGAAGTGTTCCCTTCCTCTGCAATTTTTTGAAAGTTTTAGAAGGATAGGCATTATCTCTTCTCTAAATGTTTGATAGAATTCTCCTGTGAAGCCATCTGGTCGTGGGCTTTTGTTTTTTGGGGAGATTTTTTTTATCACAGCTTCAATTTCAGAGTGTGTAATTAGTTTGTTCATGATTTCTGTTTCTTCCTGGTTCAGTCTCAGAAGATTGAACTTTTCTAAGAATCTGTCCATTTCTTCCAGGCTATCCATTTTATTGCCATATAGTTGTTCATAAAAGTCTCTTATAATCCTTCGTATTTCTGCATTGTCTGTTCAGTTCAGTTCAGTGTCTGTTGTAACCTTTCCTTTTTCATTTCTAATTTTGTTAATTTGATTCTTCTCTCTTTTTTTCTTGATGAATTTGGCTAAAGGTTTGTCAATCTTGTTTATCGTCTCAAAGAACCAGATTTTAGTTTATTAATCTTTACTATTGTTTATAGCAATTGTTTCTTTCATTTCTTTTTCATTTATTTCTGCTCGTATCTTTCTGATTTCTTTCCTTCTACTAATTTTTTTTTAAATTCTTCTTTTTCCAGTTGTTTTAGGTGTAAAGTTAGGCTATCCATTCAATGTTTTTCTTGTTCCTTGAGGTAGGATTGTATTGCTATAAACTTCCCTCTTAGAACCTCTTTTGCTGCATCCCATAGGTTTTGAGTTGTTGTGTTTTCATTGTCATTTGTTTCTAGAAATTTTTTGGTTTCCCTTTAGATTTCTTCAGTAACCTGTTGGTTATTTAGAAACGTGTTGCTTAATCTCCATGTGTTTGCATTTCTTACAATTTTTTCTTGTAATTGATATCCAGTCTTATAGTGTTGTGGTCAGAGAAGATGCTTGATATGATTTCAGTTTTCTTAAATTTACTGAGGTTTGATTTGTGACCCAAGATGAAGTCTGTCCTGGAGAATGTTCTGTGTGCACTTGAGAATAAGGTGTATTCTTCTGTATTTGTATGGAATATCCTGAAGATATAGAGATTTATCTTGTCTAATGTATCATTTAAGACTTATGTTTCCTTATCAATTTTCTGTTTTGATGATCTGTCCATTGGCGTGAAAGGGGTGTTAAAGTCTCCTACTATTTTTGTGTTACTGTCGGTTTCTCCTTTTATATCTGTTAGTGCTTGTCTTATGTAGTGAAATGCTCCTATGTTGGGTGCATAGATATTTACAGTTGTTATGTCTTCCTCTTGGATTGATCCCTTGATCATTATGTAGTGTCCTTCCTTATCTCTTGTAATCTTCTTTATTTTAACACCTATATTGTCTGCTATGAGGATTGCTACTCCAGCTTTCTTTTGTTTCCCATTTGTATGGAATATATTTTACCATCCTCTCACTTTCAGTCCATCTGTGTCTTTAGGTCTGAGGTGGGTTTCTTTTAGACAGCATATATATGGGTCTTGTTTTTGTATCCATTCAGCCAGTCTGTGCCTTTGGTTGGAGCATTTAATCCATTTACATTTAAAGTAATTGTTGATATATATTTTCCTATTGCCATTTTCTTAATTGTTAAGAGTTGATTTTGAGATCCTTTTTCTTCTTTTGTATTTCTTGACTATGTAAGTCTCTTTAACATTTGTTGTAAAGCTGGTTTGATGGTACTGAATTCTCATAACTTTTGCTTATCTGAAAAGCTTTTTATTTCTCCATCAATTTTGAATGAGATCCTTGCTGGGTACAGTAATCTTGGTTGTAGATTTTTCCCTTTCAGTGCTTTAAATACATCCTGCCATTCCCTTCTGGCTTGCACAGTTTCTGCTGAAAGATCAGCTGGTAAGCATGTGGGGTTTCCCTTGTATGTTACTTGTTGCTTTTCCCTTGCTGGTTTTAATATTCTTTCTTCGTATTTAGTCTTTGCTAGTTTGATTAGTATGTGTCTTGGCATGTTTCTCATTGGATTTATCCTGTATGGGACTCTTTGTGCCTCTTGGACTTGACTGACTATTTCCTTTTCCATGTTGGGGAAATTTTCAACTATAATCTCTTCAAAAAATTTCTCATACCCTTTCTTTTTCTCTTCTTTTTCTGAGACCCCTATAATTCAAATGTTGGTGCATTTGATATGGTCCCAGAGGTCGCTGAGACTGTCCTCAGTTCTTTTCATTCATTTAACTGTATTCTGTTCTTCAGAAATTATTTCCACCATTTTACCTTGCAGCTCACTGATTTGTCCTTCTGCTTCATATTTTCTGCTATTGATTCCCTCCACAGTATTTTTAATTTCAGTAATTGTGTTGTTTGTCTCTGTATGTTTATTCTTGAATTCTTCTAGGTCTGTGTTAATTGTTTCTTGCATTTTCTCCATTTTGTTTTAAAGGTTTTTGATCATCTTTACTATCATTCTGAATGTTTTTTCATGGAGTTTGCCTATTTCCTCTTTATTTATTTGTACTTATGTGTTTCTAGTTTGTTCCTTCATTTGTGTAGTATTTCTCTGCCTTTTCATTATTTTTTTTAACTTATTGTGTTTGAGGTCTCCTTTTCCCAGGCTTCAAGTTTGAATTTTTTCTTCCTTTTGGTTCCTGCCCTCCTGAGGTTTGTCCAGTGGTTTGTGTAAGCTTCACATAGGGTGAGATTTGTGCTAAGTTTTTGTTTGTTTGTTTTTCTTCTGATGGGCAAGGCTGAGCGAGGTGGTAATCCTGTCTGCTGATGATTGAGTTTGTATTTTTGTTTTGTTTCTTATTTAGATGAGGCATCCTGCACAGGGCACTACTGGTGGTTAGGTGATGCTGGGTCTTGTATTCAAGTGGTTTCCTTTGTGTGAGTTTTCACTATTTGATACTCCCTAAGGTTAGTTCTCTGGTAGTCTAGGGTCTTGGAGTCAGTACTCCCACTCCAGAGGCTCTGGGCTTGATCTGCTCTGATATTCATTGGGCAGGATCCAGTCTCCTTCCATCTGTGGCTCTGCCTCCAAGAAGTTGTTTAGCCTGGAGAGAGACCACAGATCATCCTGAGGCTGGCAGGGAAAGGCGTCACACCAACAACTGAGGTGCAGAGTCGAAAGGAGGTAGCAGTTCAGTCCTGGCAGGAGCAGCCGCCACAAATCCCTCAACCACCATTCTTATATAGAATCTTCTCCACCTTGTCACTCCCAGGGGTCTTTCAACTTCTGACTGTACACTTCTAATGATTTCCCTAGGGGATAGGGGATGGTACTAGTATTCAGCCATTTGCTGGATACTGTGTGCTAGGTATTCTCTCCTCTATGCCCTATAGTCACCCTAGCTGATAAATATTGCTATTCCCACTTTATACATGTTGAAACTGAGGTTCACAGAGCTCAAGAAACTTGTTCTTTAAAACAAGTATGTAGATTTCAATTTCAGCTCAACATATAAAACTTGGAAATCCCATTCTAACCTTAAGAAAAAGCTGAAAAAACTGAACATCAGTTACTTTGGTTGTATTCATCAGAACACAAAATTCACAGAGCAAACTGCAACCCCCAAATCTGGAGAGTCAGGTGAACACAGAGAATATTGCTGAGATCCACTTCCTTGGAGCTCAAGCTACTGGTGCCATAAACTGGTAAAAATGCTTAAATGCTAATTGTGAAAAATTGCTGGAAGCTGAATGTGGACTAGCTTGAGGGTGAGAAACTGCTAGGGGCCACAGTCCTAGTGGGAGCTTCACTTTTCAGGTGGGCTTTACATCCAGGAAGCCCACCAGGTCGTCACAGTAAAGATCAGAAAAAGATCCCCTTGTGGATCTGTTCATGGAAGAAGAAACATAATCATTGTGAAACATACTGAAAGCACTTTTATAATGCACTCTTTGCAACCCTATGGACTGTGCCAGTCTCCTCTGTCTATGGAATTTCCCAGACAAGAATATTGCAGTGGGTAGCCATTCCCTTCTCCAGGGGATCTTCCCAACTCAGGGACTGAACCCAGGTCTTCTGCATTACGGGCAGATTCTTTACTGTCCAAGCCACCAGGGAAGCCCCATAGTGCACTCCAGAAGACATGTTATCTGAACCTTATTTCAGGCAGGGGAAGGGCATTCTTCCAACCCCAGCTCCCTCTTTCCTCCCTGTTTCACCTAAGGGAAACAAACAAACAAAACTAGAAACAACAACCAAAGGTAACAGGGATCAGGCCTTCAAGGAAATAAACTGAGACTACTATAGCCAGATGGGCTTCCCTGATAGCTCAGTTGGTAAAGAATCTGCCTGCAATGCAGGAGACCTGCGTTTGATTCCTGGGTTGGGAAGATCCCCTGGAGAAGGGTAAGGCTACCCACTCCAGTATTCTAGCCTAGAGAATTCCATGGACAGTCCATGGGGTCGCAAAGAGTCAGACACGACTGAGCCACTTTCACTTCACTTTCACTATGGCCAGGAAAGGGAGCAGTGGGCAAGGAGAAACACTCATGAAGGTCACAGCCCAGAAACACAAGCCTACCAAAGCAATGGGGTTTAATTTGAAGATTGCAGAAAGCCACTTCTTCTCCACCCCTTACTACTCCGCTGACAGTGTCCCAGTAGACTAATAATGGATTGTAGCCTGTTAAATGGTTAAAACAGAACACAATAATTGAGGTACACCATTGTGAGATTTCATAACTCTTGGACAAAGAGAAGAAACTTCGGGAGGAAAAAACAGGTTTTGTACAAAGGATCAAAAAAGCTGAATACCATTGGACTTCTCAACAGCAATAATGAAAGTATTATTGAAATATTGGCAATAATGAAAGCCATTACAGAAGGTAATGGCTAGAATAGCTTCAAGATTCTCAAGGAAAATAGTTCCAACCTAAAATGTCATGCTCAGCCTACCAGTTATGCCAATTAAATGTGACATTTTCCAGAAATCAAATATCACCAAATTCCCTTGCATTTATTTTCAGAAAGTTGATGGAGAACATACCATACCAAACAAGGGAGAAACCTTTCCCAAAAGAGAAGACATGATTGACTCCTCCTTCCACTCCTCTGTCCCACAGCTCAATCCCTACCGTTAACTGAATGTTGTTTATATTTCTGTTTCTGCAGCCTAAGATCCCACTGGATCTTGGTAGTTACATCATGTTCTCTGAAATAAATTTCAATCCAAATCCTCAAATTAACTGACCACCTGTTAATGCTAAACCATATCCTCCCCCAACACAGACACACCAGGTACCCACGCTTGATTATCCCAAACTTGGAGATTTATATTGATAAGCTCCCTGGAATGTGCCATGAGGCCTGCCTTGTTTTATCTAAGTGCAGAATCTGCTATCTACTACTGTTAAAATCCATGTTGTTAGTTTTGTCCCATTGCTCTAGACTGTCAGAATCCTTTCCGATCCTCTTTCTGTCATCCAGTGTACTTGTTGTCCTTTCTAAACTCTTGTCATCCACAAATGAAATCAATGTGTTCTGTAAACTTTCACCCAAGTCATGGATGCAAATGCCAAACAAAGCAGGGCTGCATCATCCAGAAATTCATCAATCAATGCCAACAGCTGTTCTACCAGTTATGACTTTCCCTAACTCTCATGGGAAAAATGCTCCTGGAGATAGCACCAGATCTGTAAACAAACAACTGTATATCATTAACATGGGCTATCTGGTCTCCATGCTGTAATGCAATTCATGAGACATTTGCCATTTTAAATTCAAACAAATTCTTTGCATAAAGTTTGAAATTGATACATTATCTTAGCCTCAGTTTGTGAAAACCAGCTACAGAGGGAAAATATAGGAGGAGAATCTCATATATTAGTTCCGATCTAAAGAAAATATAAAATAGACATTGCCTCCAGTCCCTATTACCCTTAAAATCCCTTTAGGAAGAGCTACATTGGAGAACATCTCAGTCTCTCAACGAGATCACCAACATGAGTTTCTTTTCAGCACTGGAACAGATTGCTGTCTCTTTAGTTGACCATCAGTGAAGTAGCTGGTTCCGTTTTAGTGACCATATTAACAGAAAAATATTTTTCTTTAAAAAAAATATGTTTCTTTTAAAAAAATTTTATTGGGGTGTATTTGAATTAGTGTTGTGTTAGTTTCAAGTGTACAGAAAAGTGATTTAGTTATACATATATTCATTCATTTTTAGATTTATTTTTCTCACATAAGTTATCACAGGATATTGAGTAGAGTTTACTGTTCTATATAGTAGGTCCTTGTTGACTAGCTAACTTATAATAGTGGTATGAATATCTTCATTCCAACCTCATTTATTCCTCCCCTTCCCCCTCAACATTTCCCCTTTGGTAACAAAAAGCTTGTTTTGATATCTGTAAATCTGTTTCTGTTTTGTAAGTTCATTTGTATCACTTTTCAAAATTAGATTCCACATATGAGTGGTATCATATGATATCTATCTTTCTCTATCTGATTTACTTTGCTTAGTATGATAATCTCTAGATCCATCTATGTTGCAAATGACATTATTTTGTTCTTTTTATGGCTCAGTAATATTACATTGTATACATGTATTACATCTTCTTTATCCATTCCTCTATTGATGGTCATTTAGCTTGCTTTCCATTTCCTGGCTATTGTAAATAATGCTGCAGTGGACATCAGGGTGTATGTACATTTTCGGATTATGGTTTTCTCTGGACAAATGCCCAGGAGTGAGATTACTGGATCATATGATAGCTCTATTTTTAGTTTTCTGAGGACCTTCTATACTGTTTTCTATAGTGGCTGTACCAGCTTACATTCCTTCCAACAATGTGGGAGGGTTCCCTTTTCTTTACACCCTCTCCATCATTTACTGTTTGTAGACTTTTTGATGATGGCTGATCTGACTGCTGTGAAATGAAACCTCATGGTAGTTTTAATCTACAATTTTCTGATAATTAGTGATGTTGAACATCTTTTCATGTGGTGTCTGAACCTGTATGTCTTCTTTGGAGAAATGTGTATCTAGATCTTCTGCCCATTATCTGATTGAATTGTTTGTGAGTTTGATTTTTTTTTTTTTAACATAAACCTGCATGAATTATTTGTATACTTTGGAGACTAATTCCTTGTTGGTCACTTCATTTGCAGAGGTTTCTTCCACTCTTTGGGTTATCTTTTCATTTTGTTTATGGTTTCCTTTGCTGTACAGAGGCTTTTAAATTTAATTAGGTCCTATTTGTTTATTTTTGTTTTTATGTATCTTTTCAGTACTGGAATCATGCTCCATGTGGCAAGATACACCCACTGTTAGGAAAGCAAAAGCACTGAGTGAAAAGCAGCTTTTCATCTCACCCCCACAGCACATACTTAGTGAATATAATAGATGGAAATATGACACAATCACTTTCTCTCAATATCTCTCTTGTGTCCCTTTCTTCCCCACCACCTGCCCCATTCCTCAGAGTTGAATTTACTTTAGTTAAACACGAATATTTTGGTTGTTTAGTCATACCACATTTAGACAAAAGGGTCAAAAGTGTGATTTCTGAAACCTGAGACCAGAAAGGATGTTTAGAGGGAGACAGTCCTTCAAATTAAGGTCAATTACATTACAGTCTGTTATTTTGGGAGATTCAGGGCTGGCCATTTCTTCAACAGGGTAAATGTCCATTATAATCCAGATTTGTCATAGTTTAATTACATGTCAACCTTGGGGAATTATTGGGTGCCTGGATCTGCTCTTTTTAGTTACTCTCCTATCATTGTCCCCTGTCTCATAAAGTTGAGAAGAGACCAGGTCAACTGGAAACAGGTTTTCAGTTAAGTTCAGTTCAGTTGCTCAGTCATATCTGACTCTGCAACCCCATGAAGCGTAGCATGCCAGGTCTCCCTGTCCATCACCACCTCTCAAAATTCACTCAAACTCATGTCCATTGAGTCGATGACGCCATCCAACCATCTCATCGTCTGTCATCCCCTTCTCCTCCTGCCCTCAATCTTTCCCAGCATCAGGGTTGTTTCAAATGAGTCCATTCTTCGCATCAGGTAACCAAAGTATTGGAGTTTCAGCTTCAACATCAGTTCTTCCAATGAACACTCAGGACTGATCTCCTTTNAGTCTGAGTGAACTCCGGGAGATGGTGATGGACAGGGAGGCCTGGCGTGCTGTGATTCATAGGGTCACAAAGAGTAGGACATGACTGAGAGACCGAACTGAACTGAACTAAACATGGCCCTACCCATCAGAAAAAGACCCAATTTTCCTCTCAGTCAATCTCTCCCATCAGGAGGCTTCCATCAGCCTCTTAGCCTTCTCCAACAGAGGGCAGACAAACTGAAAACCACAAACACAGGAAACTAACCAATCTGAACACATGGACCACAGTCTTGTCTAACTCAATGAAACTATGAGCCATGCCGTGTAGGGCCACCCAAGAGGGATGGATGGGTCATGGTAGAAAGTTCTGAGAAAACCTTATCCACTGAAGAAGGGAATGGCAAACCACTTCAGTTTTCTTGCCTTGAGAACCCCTCAAACAGTATGAAACGGCAAAATGGTAGAATACTGAAAGGGCAACTCCCCGGGTCAGTAAGTGCCCAATATACTATTGAAGATCAGTGGAGAAACAACTCCAGAAAGAATGAAGGAATGGAGTCAAAGCAAAAACAATACCCAGTTGTGGATGTGACTGGTGATAGAAGCAAGGTCCTATGCTGTGAAGAGCAATATTGCATAGGAACCTGGAATGTCAGGTCGATGAATCAAGGCAAATTGGAAGTGGTCAAACAGGAATGGCAAAAGTGAACATCGACATTTTAGGAATCAGCGAACTAAAATGGACTGGAATGGGTGAATTTAACTCAAATGGTCATTATATCTACTTCTGTGGGCAAGAATCCCTTAGAAGAAATGGAGTAGCCATCATAGTCAACAAATGAGTCTGAAATGCAGTACCTGGATACAGTCTCAGAAATGACAGAATGATCTCTGTTCATTTCCAAGGCAAACCATTCAATATCACAGTAATCCAAGTCTATGTCCCGACCAGTAATGCTGAAGAAGCTGAAGTTGAAAGGTTCTATGAAGACCTACAAGACCTTCTAGAACTAACACACAAAAAAAGATATCCTTTTCAATATAGGGGACTGGAATGCAAAAGTAGGAAGTCAAGAAACACCTGAAGTAACAGGCAAATTTGGCCTTGGAATACAGAATGAAGCAGGGCAAAGGCTAACAGAGTTTTGCCAAGAGAATGCATTGGCCATAGAAATCACCCTCTTCCAACAACACGAGAGAAGACTCTCTACATGGACATCACCAGATGGTCAATAATGGAATCAGATTTATTATATTCTATGCAGCCAAAATGGAGAAGTTCTATAGAGTCAGCAAAAACAAGACTGGGAGCTGACTGTAGCTCAGATCATGAACTCCTTATTGCCAAATTCAGATTTAAATTGAAGAAAGCAGGGAAAACCACTAGACCCTTCAGGTATGATCTAAGTCAAATCCCTTATGATTGTACAGTGGAAGTGACAAATAGATTCAAAGGATTAGATCTCTTAGAAAGAGTGCCTGAAGAACTATGGACAGATGTTTGTGACATTGTGCAGGAGGTAGGGATCAAGACCATCCCCAAGGAAAAGAAATGCAAAATGGTTCTCTGAGGAGGGCTTACAAATAGCTGTGAAAAGAGAAATGAAAAGCAAAGGAGAAAAGGAAAGATATACTCATTTGAATGCAGAGTTCCAAAGTAGGGATAAGAAAGAGTAAGGAGAGATAAGAAAGCCTTCCTCAGTGATCAATGCAAAGAAAGAGAGGAAAACAATAGAATGGGAAAGACTAGAGATCACTTCAAGAAAATTAGAGATTCAAAGGGAACATTTAATGCAAAGATGGGCACAATAAAGGACAGAAATGTTATGGAACTAACAGAAGCAGGAGATATTAAGAAAAGGTGGCAAGAATACAAAGAAGAACTGTACAAAAAAGATCTTCACAACCCAGATAATCCCGATGGTGTGATCACCAACCTAGAGCCAGGCATCCTGGAATGCAAAATCAAGTGGGCCTTAGGAAGCATCAGTACAAAGAAAGCTAGTGGAGGTGATGGAATTCCAATTGAGCGATTTCAAATCCTAAAAGATGATGCTGTGATAGTGCTGCACTCAATATGCCAGCAAATTTGGAAAACTCAGCAGTGGCCATAGGACTGGAAAAGGTCAGGTTTCATTCCAATCCTAAAGAAATGCCATGCCAAAAAATGCTCAAACTACCACACAATTGCACTCATCTCACACGCTGGTAAAGTAATACTCAAAATTCTCCAAGCCAGGCTTCAACAGTACATGAACTGTGAACTTCTAGATTTTTAAACTGGATTTGGAAAAGGCAGAGGAACCAGAGATCAAATAGCCAACATCTGTCGGATCATCGAAAAAGCAAGAGAGTTCCAGAAAAACATCTATTTCTGCTTTATTGACTATGCCAAAGCCTTTGACTCTTGTGGATTACAGCAAACTGTGGAAAATCCTTAAAGAAAGGGGAATACCAGACCACCTGACCTGCCTCTTCAGAAACCTATATGCAGGTCAGGAAGCAACAGTTAGAACCAGACATGGAACATCAGACGGGTTCCAAATCAGGAAAGGAGTACATCAAGGCTGTATACTGTCACCCTGCTTATTTAATTTATATACAGAGTACATCATGAGAAACACTGGACTGGATGAATCACAAGCTGGAATCAAGATTGCCAGGAGAAACATCAATAACCTCAGATATGCAGATAACATGACATTATGGCAGAAAGCGAAGAAGAACTAAAGAGTCGCTTGATGAAAGTGAAAGAGGAGAGTGAGAAAGTTGGCTTAAAACTCAACATTCAGAAAACTAAGATCATGGCATCTGATCCCATCACTTCATAGCAAATAGATGGGAAAACAGTGGAAACAGTGGCTGACTTTATTTTGGGGGGCTCCAAAATCACTGCAGATGGTGACTGCAGCCATGAAATTAAAAGCTTGCTCCTTGGAAGAAAAGTTATAACCAACCTAGACAGCTTATTAAAAAAGCAGAGATATTACTTTGCCAACAGTAGTCATGTATGGATGTGAGAGTTGGACTATAAAGAAAGCTGAGCATGGAAGAATTGATGCTTTTGAACTGTGGTGCTGGAGAAGACTCTTGTGAGTCCCTTGGACTGCAGGGAGATACAATCAGTCCATTCTAAAGGAAATCAGTCCTGAATATTCATTGGAAGGACTGATGTTGAAGCTGAAACTCCAATACTTTGGTCACCTGATGTGAAGAATTGACTCATTTGATAAGACCCTAATGCTGGGAAAGATGAAGGTGGGAGGAGAAACAGATGACAGAGGATGAGATGGCTGGAAGGCATCACCAAATCAATGGACATGAGTTTGTATAATCTCCAGAAGTTGGTGATGGACAGGGAAGCCTGGTGTGCTGTAATCCGTGGGGTCGCAAAGAGTCAGACACGACTGAGCGACTGAACTGAACTAAAACCTGAAAGACAAAAGAATGAAATAAAATCTCCCTTGGGATCTCTCACTTGCTGATATTAACTTCTTTCTTATGTTTTAAACCAAGCAACATATCTTGTGCATGCGTGCTCAGTCGCTCCAGTCATGTCCAACACTTTGGGACCCTATGGACTACCCGC
>SJYA01000590.1:452529-597042 GCA_006410615.1 Neotragus moschatus
ACCCGCCCCCCCCCCCGGCTCCTCTGCCCATGGCATTCTTCAGGAAGTAATACTGGAGTGGGTTGCCATGCCCTCCTCCAGGGGATCTTCCCGATCCAAGGATAGAACTTGTGTGTCTTTCTTTGTCTCCTGCATTGGCAGTCAGGTTCTTTACCTGAAAAGCCCAATAGTCTTTGTACTGCAATCTAAAACTGTACTTTTAAATACGCTCAGGGCCTTCACTATACAGTTTAATGGTTTCCAGGACTTATTGATCTCATAATGTCAAAACAATTATTTTTCTTTGCCTCAAGGCACTTAATCTTCCATTAGAGGAGATCAGTTACCAAAATTGACTGTAGAGAGCTTTAAGGCTGAATTAAAATTGCACCAAGTAAACAATTGTGTCATTTATATTTGTTAGGAGGCAGTCACCACCTGACTTATCCTGCTTGTGTTTTAGGAACCAGGAGTCAGAAGGCAGTTTTCCTAGTGGAAGTTTTTATTCAAACTGTCATTTCCCATCCGAGCTATCCTGTTGAAATATGACATTTCTGACCCTGATATCATCATGGGAATTTGAAAGAGGATATAGATCGATTTTTTCTGGGTTTTCTTATTCATTGACCAAAAGGAAAAAATAAATAAATAAATTTTGTATGTATTTATAGACCAAAATATTTAACTTTGAAAGACTTTTGTCCTCAGAAGTAAGAGAGCAAAATATAAAATAAGAAAGTTCTCTTGATACTGTTATTCATCTTATTCACCAACAGAACTCTGGCCCAGGGACCTTGGCCAACATTTACCAGGCACTTACTATGCATGCCAGGCTCTGTTAATGCTGAATTGTACTGTCACTTAATCCACATGCTGACTCTATGAGAAATGCTTTATTGTTGCCTCTATTCTGCAGACAAGGAAAGTGAGATATAGAGAAAATAAGTCAACTTGTCCAAAGATATGGGCGTAGAGCTGGTTTGAAGTCAGGTAGTATGACTACAGCCTCTTATTCTGCCATATTTCTTTTGGAAAAAATCCATCTCTGAAATAGGAAGACCCTCACCCAACTCTTTGACCTATTGACTGTAAGACTCAGACAACACAGTGGATAAAAGTAATGTATTTTCAGATCTCAGTGTTCATTTCCTTCTTGATCCTTCTTCCTGTTCTTTCTATAAGCTTTGAAAAGACCTTGGCCAAGCTGACAGGCTAGGCTGTACTTATTCAGAGGTATTTTATTTTTCATGAGCGTCAAGGTAAAGAAATAAAGAGGAAGTATAAAGTACCAAAAGCACTTAGGCCACCTTCTCTGCTTTTAGTCTTTGTAAAACAGACTCAGGCTCATGTATCTGTAGTGACACTGGGTATAAATTACCTTTTGGTATTTGGCTTCAGGAATCAGAGGAGTATAGGGCTTTTCCATTTGGCTTTTTATTTCCTCTTTTTACTTCCAAAAAAAGGACCTGATGAGGCATTTTCTCTTTATTCTGTGCAAGCCTAAACTCTCTAAGCAGTATTCTGTGCAAACCTGAGCTCTCTAAACAATCAGGCTGTGCTGTAGATATGTAGTTTTAGGAACTCACCTGGTTGGTGGAGCAGCTGCACAATTTATTTGACAGAAGTTGAAAGTGGGGAGGGGTGTTTTGCTCAGGGAGTCACTTTGCATCTCATTGATAGAGCAGCTTACAGTTTAAACTGTTTAAACTATTGCACTGGGTATGGGGCAGAACTTTCTAGCCAAGGTGGCTTGATGAAGGCTTCAGAAAGAAGCAGAATCCTGTTCTAGCCTCAGAAAGACCGTCCTACATCAGAGAAAGAACTCATCTCCTATGTGGTGACCAACACAAGCCTTGGAGACTCCTGACCTGCAGTTGGGAGCTGAGAGAGAGGACACATTCAGAAGGCATTGTTTTCTGCCTTCTGTCTTGTCTTCAAGTTTTACCAGCTTACACCTTCAGGAGACATTGTTTTCTGCCTTCTGTCTTGTCCTCAAGTTTTCCCAGCTTAGAGAGAACTTTACAGTTCATCTAGTTCAACCCTGGACTCTGCTTGGAGAGAAGGTTTTGTCCAAGTTTGAGGCTTTCATCTTTAGCCCTTTTTGGAACATTGACTGGATCATCAGGAATCCACCTCCTGAAGTCATTGGGTTTACCAACATTTCCTGAGTCTTTGCCTTGTTCTGTGTCCTGCTAGTTCTGGGGCTGTGAAGAGATGACCGACTTCTCTCTGGCCAAGAGAGGAGGTAGTTAGACATGATTTACCCTAGTAGTAGTGAAGTCGCTCAGTTGTGTCCGATTCTTTGTGACCCCATGGACTGTAGCCTACGAGGCTCCTCTGTCCATGGGATTTTCCAGGCAATAGTCCTGGAGTGGATTGCTGTTTCCTTCTTCAGGGGATCTTCCCAACCCAGGGCTCGAACCCGGGTCTCCCGCATTGTAGACAGACGCTTTACCATCTGAACCACCAGGGAAGTCCAATTTACCCTAGGAGTGACTGTTTATACCTAAGAGGCTAGATCCAGCTGGAACACAGCCATGCTCATTTGTTTGTATATGCATGTGACTGCTTTCAGGGCTTTCCAGGTGGCTCATGGTAAATAATCTGCCTGCCAATTCAGGAGTTGTGGGTTCGAGCTCTGGGTCAGGAAGATCCTCTGGAGAAAGAAGTGGCAAACCATTCCAGTATTCTTGCCCTTTTCCATGGGAAATCCCATGGACAGAGAAGCCTGGTGCACTACACTCCATGGAGTCACAAGGAGTCAGACACGACTGAGCGACTAAACAAGGAAAACAACAGTGACTGCTTTCATGCTCCAGTGGCAGAGATGAGACAGAGACTGCATGGCCTGCAAAGCTGAAAATATTTACTGTCTTACTCTTGACAGGAAAAGCTTGCCAGTGCCTAGTTTGATTCCTTTCCTCTTGAGGTTTCATTAAGAGCAATGACTGATAGATGAGGGTGCTTTGGCAAGGACCATGTTTTGTAAAGCAGAATCTGAATGTGCCTAGAGGATGCTCACGACTCTTCACATGCAACTCATCCTGTTTTCCTAAACCCAGCCACCTTCATGCAAGGCTACCTCTATGGCTTCGGAAGATGTTTGAATTTAAGAGCCTTGATTCCAGGCAAAATCACTTAAGATGGACCAAGTAAGGAGTGGCTCATCTTCACTCAGCTTCAGTGCTAAGCCTTGACATAAGGACTTATGTTCTTTACCTTCAGTCACTCTCCCCATAACAGAATCTTCAAATCCTTATGGAATTATAGAAGGAAAAAAGTACAGAGCCCACCTGCCCTCTTTGATCCCAGGGGAAGGTCTTTATTAGCTTTTCAAGCCTGAAACAACCCCCAGCACAGAACAGATCCTCTACAAATATTGTTGAATGAATCAGTAGTGGAGAAAAGGGGAAGAACACAGCAAAAAATTGATGCTGCTCGGTAGTTGGCCAATAACAAGTTGAAGTTACTTCATTCTATTTTCCATAAATTTTTAAATAATTATTTTAATGGTGTAAAGATAGCCTTTTTGATTAGAAAATTAACCAACCATGTGAAGAAGTTTCTGTGATCTGAACAATTAATATGACCAGTTTTATTGTCAGTTCATGAATCTCCCAACAGTCACTAAAGAGAAAGCCTAGGAATTGGATAGATGGTAACTGTAGCTGAGTGTTCCATATGTTACTGGACCATCTTTAAACTGACTTGACTTTTAGCTTTTAACCCTTGGCTGGCCCAAGGGTCCCTATTTGTGTAAAGATCTTAATGATTGAAAGATTGCTGGGTTTCTTTTTCCCTGTAAGCAATAGAAATCAGCATTTTATTATATATAGAAAGTATAACTTTATATTACATATGATAGAACCCAAAGGAGCTGTGAAAGATCCCATAGTTACCCCTCAGTTGGTTGGCAAATTTCCCATCTGAGCTATGGTAGACAAAATGAGTTCTTTGTACTTAAAATAGAGAGAACTTTCCCTAGTTATACTTAAAATAGACAGAGGTCTACTTGCCTTTCAGCAATGGTTTGAACATCAGGAGCAGCTAACATTTATTGGATGCTTACTAGAGAGCAGGAGCTGTGCTATTTGCTATACATGTAATATTTAATTTAGTCACCACCCAAAGATATGAGAGAGATTGGATTATTATTTTTATCTTACATATTTGGATACTGAGGCTTGAAGAGGTCAATTAAGTTACCTGAGGTCAAGCATGCATTTATTGGCAAAGATAATCCATTTGCAACTCCAAAGCCACTTAGCCACTAAAATGCCAATTCAATAATCTCCCTCAATAGTCTGTGTTTAATTGTTTATCACTTTTTAAAAAAGAAAATTCTATATGGAAATACTGGCTAGGCTATATATTACATTATGAAAGTGAAAGTCTCTTAGTCATGTCCAACTCTTTGCGACCCCTTGGACTATACAGTCCATGGAATTCTCCAGGCCAGAATACTGGAGTGGGTAGCGTTTCCCATCTTTGAGGGATCTTCCCAACCCAGTGATCGAACCAAGGTCTCCTGCACTGCAGGCAGATTCTTTATCAGTTGAGCTACAAGGGAACATTGGGATCATTCAAAGCAGTTATGAACCTATGATCCACAGATATATACTTTACGTGTTTATGAGCACTTCACAAAACCCATATATTTACACAAATTTGTGTATTTGTGTGTTTTAGTGCAAGGGTGAGCATTTTTCTGGGAAGGAGCACTTATCAAAAATGCTGAGAACAGTTCACATTCTCAGTAATTCAGTTGTTCTTTGACATACGTGGTAAAAGTTTCCTGATTATCAACCATCTGGCCAGCACTTTGCAAGGGAGATACATGATGAGTGATGTACTGAAGAAAGCCTTCCTGCCATTTTTTGCAGTCACCCTAAAATAAGGAGGCCCTTTATATCTTTCCTCACTTAATTGGGCTCCAAAATTGAACCTATATCTTACATTAATTTATGAACTTGAAGCTCAATACAAAATTAAACATGCTAAATATGTTCACTAGTTAACTGAAAAAATTAGAGATACCATTCTTACCAAACAATAAAAAAGACTCTATATTATCATTTCATAAATTCCATAAGTATTCAGTCTTCATTGAATTGCCTCAGTGTTCTCCAAGTAATCAGTCTTTGAAAAAGTTTAAAAAAAATGTTTTTAGCAGTGAGATTGAGTCTTTTCCTACTAGATTTATTTTTCAGGAGCTTTTTAGTGTCAAGTGATAGAAACCCAGACTTAAATAATAACAGAAATGTATTTCATCATACAGCTGAAAAACCCAGTGCAAATTTAGTTTTACAAATGTGTGTGTCCAAAGTTCAGTCATGTCAAAGTTCATTTCTCTCTCCATTTTTTTCAGTAGGCTCTTGCCATGTGGTGAAAAATAGCCTCAGGTCCTTAGTCTACCAAAATAGCAACTCCAGCAGAAAAATGATCTTCCCCCATCTCTCAGCAAAGAAGTCACGACAGTATTTGGACTGGCCTGAGTTAGACATGCTCAACAATAAGCCAAAACTCCAGTAACTATAGGCAAGGAGCACTCAAGGCCAGAATCACGCACCTACCTTCAAGCTGGGGTGGGTGGGGAATTGTGCCGCTCAGTTAACAAGGTATCTTAGAGAATATAAGGCTCATATTATGCTAAGAGATGCAAATGGTGCTTAATGTACCAAAACCACTGATACCCAGCACACCAACACGTGTGTTCTCAGGAAGCTGCCTACCAGGCTGACAGTCTATCCTTTGCTCAATGACACATGTGTTAGGCATTATTTTAGGCACTAGAGGCACAGATAGGACTTCCCTGGTGGCTCAGACAGTAAAGCGTCTGCCTACAACGCAGGAGACCCAGGTTCGATCCCTGGATTGGGAAGATCCTCTGGAGAAGGAAAAAGCAAGCCATTCCAGGACTCTTGCCTGGAAAAGTCCATGGATGGAGAAGAGTGGTAGACTACAATCCATTGAGTCACAAAGAGTTGGACATGACTGAGTGACTTCACTTTCACTTTCAGAGATACAGGTAGACAGAAGAGGCAGAGATCCTGCCTTCCTGGGGTTACATTCTAGTTAGGGGAGAGAGTCAATAAATAAAGCAAGTAAGTAAATTAAAGAGTAAGTTTTCAATAGAAGGTGAGAAGCTTTACAGAGAGCTACAAAGCAAGAGAGAGAAACAGAGTGCATCAGAAAAGAAAAGGAGATTCAAAGTCTGTATAATCATGAAGGCCTCACTGGGTGACTCTGAACAAAGACCTGAAGTAATTGAAAGATGACTGTGTAGATGTCAAGGGGATTAGAGGTCAGGCGAAAAGAAACAGCATGTGTAAGAGATGGGCACATGCCTGGTTTACTCAAGGTTTAGCAAAGAGACTAGAAGAGCTGAGATTGAGTGAGCAATGGAGAGTAGTAGGACATGAGTTCAGAAAAATAATGGCATGCCTTGTTGGGGCTTTGGTTTTTACTTTGAGTGAAATGAAAAGCCACTGGGCTCTTTGAAGCAGACACATTTTTCAAATGGCATCACTCTGGATGCTGTGTTGAGATTAAGCAGAGAAGGAGCTTGGGGCAACATCAGGGAGACAACAGAGTTTGGTGAAAATTCAAGTGAGAGATGGTGACTTGGACCTGGATAGCAGCAGAGCAGATGGTGAGTAGAGATTAGACTTTGGGCCTATGCTAAAGATAGAACTACCAGTTTAGGCTATCTGAGTTTGATGTTGATTTAAGAGAAAAGAGAAAGGTTAAGCTCAATTCCAAGATCTTTAACTAAAGTGGAGAAGATTGAAGAAGTAGATTTGGGGGAAAGGGGGAAGATCTAGAAAATTACTAAGTTCTACCAGATTATATTCAAATCCATTTTCAAATCCCCTAAGTTTGATTTCTGTCTCCCTTAAGAAAATTTCTTGCATTGACCAGTGCCAACTTTGTAGTTGGTCCTGTGCTAAATATGACTCAAGCCATAAACCCACAGTTTACAGGCTGTATGGGAATACAGTGTTTACCCACATGGAAGTTTAGTAGTAGAAAATTGAATGACTATTGTTGTTCAGTTGCTGAGTTGCATTTGACTCTATGTGATCTCATGGACTGCAGCATGCCAGACTTCCCTGTCCTTCACTATCTTCCTGAATTTTCTCAAACTCATGTCCATTGAATCGACGATGCCATCCAACCATCTCATTCTCTATCATCTCCTTCTCCTCGTGCCTTCAATCTTCCCCAGCATCAGGGTCTTTTCAAATGAGTCAGCTCATCACATCAGGTGGCAAAGGTATTGGAGCTTCAGCATCAGTCCTTCCAATGAACATTCAGGGTTAATTTCATTTAGGATTAACTGATTTAATCTCCTTGCAGTCCAAGGGACTCTCAAGAGTCTTCTTCAACACCACAGTTCAAAAGCATCAATTCTTTGGCACTCAGCTTTCTTTATGGTCCAACTCTCACATGCATACATAACTACCTGGAAAAACCATAGCTTTGAATATATAGACCTGGAGACTGATACAAAATATGTTGCATTGGGACTAATTCTGTAACACATTCTTCTAGGAATTCAGATGAGAGAGGGCTCAATTTTTCTGTTCAAGACAGGAAAGACATAATTGCGGGGGTAGGATTTGGGTTGGCTCCTGAAGAAAGAACTAGATTTGGATAGATGAAGGGGATCATCTGTAAATTTCAGCTTGTTTTTAGTGTCATAATTTAGCTGCCTTTACTGGTGAACAAGCTGTAGATCAAGGTTCTCAACTGTGATTCCTCATAGGAATTATTTGGGAAGCTTTCTTTACAAACGATTCTCACTTAATTGTTATAGAATGAGTCCTGCATATCAAGAGTTTTTAAAGCTTCCCAACAATTCCAGTGGCAGCCAGGGTTAAGGCCTGGTATGTGGTGTAAAGCAGAGGTTGGCAAACTATAGCCCATGGATCAAATCCAGCTGCTTCTTGTTTTTGTAAATAATCTTTTATGTTGATGAAAACCCAGTGGTGCCCATTCATTCACATATTGTCTCTGATGGCTTTCCTTCTATACCAGCAATGTTGGCTAGTTGATATCAGGCCCAGAAAAAGCTCACTGACCCACAGTGTGGCCAGAGGATCATGGGCCCTGGTATCACACATGCACCTGGATCTAAACATTTCTGTCCAATAATAGCTCTGTGACTTAGGACAAGTCAGTTAACTCTTCAAAAGATGATTGTTCTACCTGTTAAAGATAACAGGGACATTATGAGGCTCAAAGAAGATAATCTGGTAGAGAACCCAGAATAGGACCTGGCACATGGAAATCTTCAGTGAAATCGTTTTCCTTTTTTCCATGTACTGAATGGAACCAATCTTCCATACCTTCCTTTTGCAAAAAAATTTTAAAAGGAATCCCTTAAATTCCTTGCAGCCTTACTATGACCTTCGTGGCATTCATACCTTCTCATTGTCCTGCAGCAGAAGTTCCTTCATCAGAGCCTTTAGGTGCTTCGGCATCTCAATGCCTTTCAGAGAAGATCAAGATGGACCCACTTTATATTTTACTGGCTTACAAAGGGTTTTAGTGTGTTCTGGTGTGTTTAATATGTAATATAATAAAAAAGGACTTATGTGTCACGTCAGGGGGTAGAGCATAAATGATTACGACAAGGGAAATGGAAGATCAGATGGTGTAACCTCAGCTGACAGCAGAATCAGCATGATTAACATTCTCAACTAAAATAGCCGGCATTCAGAAGCACCCTTCCAGCCTTTCCAAGGAGCTGGGGACATGACCTGTTTCATAATGAGAAATGACCAACTTTGTTTCTTGAATGTCCTAAGAAGTAAGGGACAGTTCTTACATTTTCAGAAAAATCTTAGAAGCAAGCTACTGGACCAAGGGCAGAGATGTGGAAATGCAGCTTCATAGATCTTCATTCATAGATCTTCAGCAAATTTCACACACACACACACACACACACACTCGCTTACTCTGTACACAGTTCAGAAAGACAAATAGCTTTATACTCAGCCCTGACTGCTGGTTCTATAAACCACTGTTGCATGCTATGTCGTTAGTGTGATTTGTTGTCCAAAAACTCTCCTCCCTAGAAGTGGCAGACTTGGGGGCTGCATTATGACTCTTGGGGCTCAAGAGTATTTGCCTTCATGGCCCCTTTCTTCCATAAAAAGCATTTAAAGTGATATGATTACATTGGGTTAAAGATGAACATAATCCAAGCTGATAAATATTTCTTTTTTTCTTCTAACTTTAAAAGAAATTAGAGCATTTTCACAGGCTCCTACAAGTTTCATGGGCCCTGGGTACTCTGTATACTGTGCCTGATGGGTAAGTCAGCCCGAGACTCACTGAGACAAAAGCAATACTTCACATCCCTTAGCAGCTAACAAGCACTAAAAAGATTCGGTAGAAGCCACATACACTGCATTCTGAAAGCCTGATCCCTTAGGTCTGATGATGAGTCCCAAAGTATCAGTGGTGGCCAAAGGTCACACTAGCCACATNGCATACATAACTACCTGGAAAAACCATAGCTTTGAATATATAGACCTGGAGACTGATACAAAATATGTTGCATTGGGACTAATTCTGTAACACATTCTTCTAGGAATTCAGATGAGAGAGGGCTCAATTTTTCTGTTCAAGACAGGAAAGACATAATTGCGGGGGTAGGATTTGGGTTGGCTCCTGAAGAAAGAACTAGATTTGGATAGATGAAGGGGATCATCTGTAAATTTCAGCTTGTTTTTAGTGTCATAATTTAGCTGCCTTTACTGGTGAACAAGCTGTAGATCAAGGTTCTCAACTGTGATTCCTCATAGGAATTATTTGGGAAGCTTTCTTTACAAACGATTCTCACTTAATTGTTATAGAATGAGTCCTGCATATCAAGAGTTTTTAAAGCTTCCCAACAATTCCAGTGGCAGCCAGGGTTAAGGCCTGGTATGTGGTGTAAAGCAGAGGTTGGCAAACTATAGCCCATGGATCAAATCCAGCTGCTTCTTGTTTTTGTAAATAATCTTTTATGTTGATGAAAACCCAGTGGTGCCCATTCATTCACATATTGTCTCTGATGGCTTTCCTTCTATACCAGCAATGTTGGCTAGTTGATATCAGGCCCAGAAAAAGCTCACTGACCCACAGTGTGGCCAGAGGATCATGGGCCCTGGTATCACACATGCACCTGGATCTAAACATTTCTGTCCAATAATAGCTCTGTGACTTAGGACAAGTCAGTTAACTCTTCAAAAGATGATTGTTCTACCTGTTAAAGATAACAGGGACATTATGAGGCTCAAAGAAGATAATCTGGTAGAGAACCCAGAATAGGACCTGGCACATGGAAATCTTCAGTGAAATCGTTTTCCTTTTTTCCATGTACTGAATGGAACCAATCTTCCATACCTTCCTTTTGCAAAAAAATTTTAAAAGGAATCCCTTAAATTCCTTGCAGCCTTACTATGACCTTCGTGGCATTCATACCTTCTCATTGTCCTGCAGCAGAAGTTCCTTCATCAGAGCCTTTAGGTGCTTCGGCATCTCAATGCCTTTCAGAGAAGATCAAGATGGACCCACTTTATATTTTACTGGCTTACAAAGGGTTTTAGTGTGTTCTGGTGTGTTTAATATGTAATATAATAAAAAAGGACTTATGTGTCACGTCAGGGGGTAGAGCATAAATGATTACGACAAGGGAAATGGAAGATCAGATGGTGTAACCTCAGCTGACAGCAGAATCAGCATGATTAACATTCTCAACTAAAATAGCCGGCATTCAGAAGCACCCTTCCAGCCTTTCCAAGGAGCTGGGGACATGACCTGTTTCATAATGAGAAATGACCAACTTTGTTTCTTGAATGTCCTAAGAAGTAAGGGACAGTTCTTACATTTTCAGAAAAATCTTAGAAGCAAGCTACTGGACCAAGGGCAGAGATGTGGAAATGCAGCTTCATAGATCTTCATTCATAGATCTTCAGCAAATTTCACACACACACACACACACACACACTCGCTTACTCTGTACACAGTTCAGAAAGACAAATAGCTTTATACTCAGCCCTGACTGCTGGTTCTATAAACCACTGTTGCATGCTATGTCGTTAGTGTGATTTGTTGTCCAAAAACTCTCCTCCCTAGAAGTGGCAGACTTGGGGGCTGCATTATGACTCTTGGGGCTCAAGAGTATTTGCCTTCATGGCCCCTTTCTTCCATAAAAAGCATTTAAAGTGATATGATTACATTGGGTTAAAGATGAACATAATCCAAGCTGATAAATATTTCTTTTTTTCTTCTAACTTTAAAAGAAATTAGAGCATTTTCACAGGCTCCTACAAGTTTCATGGGCCCTGGGTACTCTGTATACTGTGCCTGATGGGTAAGTCAGCCCGAGACTCACTGAGACAAAAGCAATACTTCACATCCCTTAGCAGCTAACAAGCACTAAAAAGATTCGGTAGAAGCCACATACACTGCATTCTGAAAGCCTGATCCCTTAGGTCTGATGATGAGTCCCAAAGTATCAGTGGTGGCCAAAGGTCACACTAGCCACATATGATGTCTTCTGCCTGGGTGGATGTTACACTTCCTGCTGTGACACTGCAGCTGTCCTACCACTAACACTATCTCCTTGTCACTTATGCCTCAGTTCAGCTCAGTCGCTCAGTCGTGTCCGACTCTGCGACCCCATGAATCGCAGCACACCAGGCCTCCCTGTCCATCACCATCTCCCAGAGTTCACTCAGACTCACACCCATCGAGTCCGTGATGCCATCCAGCCATCTCATCCTCATCGTCCCCTTCTCCTCCTGCTCCCAATCCCTCCCAGCATCACAGTCTTTTCCAATGAGTCAACTCTTCGCACGAGGTGGCCAGAATACTGGAGTTTCAGCTTTAGCATCATTCCTTCCAAAGAAATCCCAGGGCTGATCTCCTTCAGAATGGACTGGCGGGATCTCCTTGCAGTCCAAGGGGCACTCAGGAGTCTTCTCCAACACCACACTTATGCATAGTCATCGAGAAATAGCATTGAAAGAGCAGAGTGGATTAGATGTGAGGATGATAGAGGGTAGACAGTATGGGTGTCTGTACGTTGTCCTCTGGACACCAGGCTTTCCACTCTTCAGGGACAGATTGAGNCTCAGGAGTCTTCTCCAACACCACACTTATGCATAGTCATCGAGAAATAGCATTGAAAGAGCAGAGTGGATTAGATGTGAGGATGATAGAGGGTAGACAGTATGGGTGTCTGTACGTTGTCCTCTGGACACCAGGCTTTCCACTCTTCAGGGACAGATTGAGGAGTCTGACCCTGAAATCATACCCTAAATGCCAACTCAGAGACCGCACCTTCTCCCCCAGTGACTCATCTGAGGGAGGAAGCAATCTGAGCGTGATGTCGGAGTGACTGGGCATTGCTGGTTGTTTTCCTAGCAGGTGTTCGCTTCCCATATAGCCCCGGTTTCACTGGTGTGAGTCACAGATGTGACTGCTGAGTGAGGTTTATGAGCCCAGTGGAGAAGTGTACACAGTTACTCATCTGTTTGTGTTACAGAGTCTATGCTGTGGGGTCTTCAGCTTCAGCAGCAGCACTTCAGAAAAAGACAAAAGAGAACCTTCCTTGCGGTAGTCAGAGAAGATAAGAGTCATCCTCAAATTCTGGGCCAGCACTTGCTTTGGAGGTTAGCATAGAATCACATGCTCAGGGCCTTGGTGTGAGCTCTGCTTGACAATTGTCCTAGGAACCAAGTGATTTGATGTGATCAAAGGTAGGAACAAGGGTTTCACTATAGCCTAATCTAGGCCAGTCTTGGAGTTGCTTGTGTAAGTGTGTGTGTGTATCGGGCGGGTATTGGGAGGAGGGGATTTATAGTAAAAAGAAAAACAAAAAATAATCACTAATTAGAAAAGGTGATCAATTTTAAATTAATAGAACATCAGGGAGATTAGCAGATCATAATTCTGATTTCTTTACCAGAAGCTGACATTAAAAGAAGAGAGTTAAGATGAAGGGGTAAATGGGAAAATACTCTTTAAATGATTTATGGAAACATGAGTCTAAGAGGGGCGTGGGGGAGGCAATTGTGTCAGATCTAACGCAAAAAGCAGTTGTGCAAATCAATTTCCTTCACACAGTAATTTGTGGAGCTATTGTTGAGGGTATTTGTGTTTGAATAAGAGCTTGTCTGTCTCATCACCCTGCTTCTCTTGCCCAGAGCCTAGAGTGAGAGCACAAACTTTCACCTGAGCTGTGGTAGCTGGTAGTCATGGAAACTACCAAGAGGCCTCCAGTTCAGCATTAAGACTTCACTGCAGGAACACAGGCAGGAGGACAAAGAGCCAGCGGGTTTAAATAAGAGACTCGCTAATTAATGGAGCGCCAGGGGGCAGCTTAAAGAGAAAATTGCTCAGTAGATAAATCCAGGTTTTCAGGCCTCTCTAAAGGAATGATGGCAGTCCCTGGAAGGCTGTGGAAGTGAATGTTTTCTCTCTCCTCTGTGATCTGGTCTGTTTGGAGTCTTTGGAGGCCAGTTTGCCCTGGCTCTCTGCAGCGAGGAGTAAAGACAGCAGGTACTTGGATTCCCAGCCAGCCGAAATCAAGATGTGAAGTGGCATGGCTGAGACTCTAAGACATGGCTTTCCCAGCCCCTCTGTCAGCCCTGTCCCTGGGTCTCTGGCTGTTTGTGTTCTGGCTCTTGGTGAGAGCCTCTTTAGGGAGGTGGCTCCCCTGCCCTAGGGGCTTCTCTCTCACTCTTCCCCTTTCACCAATTGCAAAGGGATACCTCTCTTTGGTCTCCCTCCCCATTCCTTGCTTCCTGGCCAACTTTCAAGGCTGTCCCTTAAAAGAAAAAATTATTGAAGTATAGTTGATGTACAATGTTATGTTATCGTTATGTTATCGGTTTTGCCATACATCAACATGAATCCACCATGGGTGTACACGGGTTCCCAATCCTGAACCAATACAATATTGTAAAGTAAAAAAAAAAATAATAAATAATAATAATAAAAAAACACAATGTTATGTTAGTTTCTGCTAACTGAAGTGAATCACGTAAACATATACATATATCCCTCTTTTTGTATTTTTTTTTCCCATGCAGGTTACCACAGAGTGTTGAGTAGAGGGCCCTGTGCTAAACAGTGGGTTCTCATTAGTTATCTGTTTTATATATAGTTGCATATATATACAGTATATATATACAGTGGGGTTGACACAACCCCACTCTCCCAATTCATCCCACCTCTACTTTCCCCACTTGGTGTCCATACATGTGTTCTCTATGCCTGTGTCTCTATTTCTGCCTTGCAAAAAGGTTCATCAGTCTCATTTCTCTAGAATCCACACACATATGGCCCTAGAGACTGTCATACACAGTGAAGTAAGTCAGAAGGAGAAAGACAGATATCGTGTGCTGACACATGTCTCTGACAGCAAGGCTGTCTCTTGATCGGGTAACAAAAACACAAGAGCATCAGGTCTAGCAGAGTCTGTGTGTATAAATTTGAAAACACTGCTGTATGCCTATCAGTCCACAAATATCAGCTGCTTGGAGAGGAATAGGAAAATCATTATCTCACCGGTCACCCATTTGAAAACACTTCACAACAAATGAAAGATCAATTTGGTCGTTTAAAGTGTATCAGATTTCATTCCCCGAGTGCTTTCTGAGAGCCATTCACTGAACCAGGGGCTGCGACAGTTATCCGAGCAAATCAGGCAGATTTCTCCTGCCAGTTCATCGCCCTCAGGTGAAAGAAACAAACCTGAGATGAACGGAATCTAACTAGGGTGCCGGCCTCCTCCTCTGTCAGAGGTGACGTCACCCCGAGATGAGGCTCACTGTCCATGGCTTTGTGCATTCCTACAGAACGAGTCTAGTCCAGTTTAACTCCTGAAGATGCTGGGGGTCACTCTGCTGGAGGCAAGCTCTGCTGAGTTGATGCCTAGACATTAGTATGGGGAGTGAGGTATGGGCCAGGCCAGTTTGTGGTCATGGTAGGAGGCTTCTCCAAGCCCATCCCTTTGCCAAGGTGATCAAGCTTTACTAACAATGGCTGAACATGTGTTTGTGACATTTGAGACCTGTGATATTTCAGCTCAAGCCTAGGGTCCTGCTATGGCCTGAGTGCTTCCCAGGTGATGCTAGTGGTAAAGAACCCAGCTGCCAATGCAGGAGACATAAGATCCCTGGGTCAGAAAGATCCTCGGGGAAGGGATGGCAACCCTCTCCAGTATTCTTGCCTGGAAAATTCCACAGAGGACCTTGGCAGGCTACAATCCGTGGAGTTGCAAAGAGTGGGACACGACTGAAGCAACTTAACATACACATGGCCTGAGTACTAAATCGCTTCAGTCATGCACAGAGTTGGACACGACTGGAGCGACTCAGCAGGCACACATATGGCCTGAGCAGGGATTTGGACCAGTAGAGGCATGGCCACAACAGTGCAAGAGCATCCATCAGGCTGCCTGGTACAAGAGGCCCATCATGACCCTGTGTGGGAACAACCAAACCACAGGGGTGCGGGACTGACCAAGTGACCTCTCCTCCTGGCACTGGCAAGCAGAGCTAGTCCTCAGCTGTTAAACAATTTTGAGTAGAAGTGAGCCCTCAACGGTGAGACAGACTTTCTGCCCATATAAACATGGTGGGTGCATAGCAATTAGTTGGATAAACGAAAGAGCAAAACCCAGCATCCTTATGCTAGTCTTTAGCATCCCTCTTACATTTTCCTCTCCCTGACCTCATTTCTGGTCAGCCCTTCTCTGGTCCAGCACCAGGCAGGCTGGCCTCTGCTGTTCCTCAAGCGTGCTTCACCTCAGGGCTTTTTCACGTGCTCATCCCTATGCCTGAACTGCTCTTCCCCAGGAGGTGCTCCCTTGTGACCTTAGAACACTCCCCACCTCCAGGATTCTCTTGCTTCCCATTCTTCTCCGATTTTATCCATAGAACTAATCACTGTCTGACATTACATATTTACCAGTTTGTTACCTCTTACCCCTACCAGAATATAAGTTCTACAAAGGCAGGGGCTTTGTTTTGCTTCCTGCTAGTTCATCAGCACCTAGAATTGTGTTTGGCTCATAACAGTGCTTTATGAACATTTGTGGTTGAAGGACATATGAGTCTCTTGGTACCACAAGTTGGAGGAAAGTATTTCATGCATGTTACCAAGAAATAAGACAGAAGTTAAAAACCATAATGGGCTTCGCTGGTGGCTCAGACAGTAAAGAATCTGCCTGCAATGCAGGAGACCTGGGTTTCATCCCTGGGTCAGGAAGATCCCCTGGAGAAGAGAGTGGCTACCCTCTCCAGTGTTCTTGCCTAGAGAATTCCATGGACAGAGAAATCTGGCTGTCTACAGTCCATGGAGTCACAAAGAGTTGAACATGATTGAGCAACTAGCACTAAAAACCGTAATTGAGGCAGATAACAGTGTCCTCAGAATCTAGAGGAAGGAGAGAAGATTCCAACTGAATCTTCAATTCCAACTGAAGGAGCTCCAGAAACAGTTTCTGGAGAAGGGACCATTTGATCCTTAAAAGATGAGTAGGATTTGGAATTTGGGGATGGGAGGCAATATGAGTGAAGCAAATGCATGAAGTATTAAGAACAGCTACTTTTAAGTTTGTTCTTTCATCTCATTATATTAGCCAATATTTTCAGTGCTTTTTGCCATAAAAAAAATCAAAATCAACTGGACGATACAGATGACTTAACCCAGCTTTTGATTCAAATCTAAAGCAGCCTTATACTGAGATTTACTATTAAGCAAACTTAGAGTTGCTTTTTATATTATTGATACCCTTGGATTTAATTCAAAGTAATGAAAATAATATGTTGCATAATAATATTTATAGCAGAAATTTATTGCTTGCTACAAGCTGGGCACTGTGCTAATTTCGTATACAGTGTCAACCTTTTAAACAGTTCTATGAGAGGAACATTAATACTCCTTCCCATTTACAGATCAGAAAACTGTATAAAGGTATATACATAAAGGCATAAAGATATTAAGTAACTTGTTTAATTTCACATTGTAAATCCAAAGATTTCAGCATATATCTGTCTGATTCTAAAGCCCATTCTTAGAAGGGAAAGGAATTAATTTACAATGCAATAAACAGAATGCAAAAAAAAATTAAAAAACAAAGAACAATTCCTTTTAACTATAGCAAGGGAATATAGAAAAGAGATCAGTGGATAAGATAGTTTGAAATGTAATTGAACTTAGAAACTTAGATTTTTGAAGGGCCTTGCTTTCTGGTTGCTCCATTCTCTAGGAAATAATGAATTTCAGTTCTATAAAGCCCATAATGATACACCAGGGGCTGATATGTAAAACAGCCATAAGCGCAGAGATAATCAGGTGGGTTAAGGGGGAAGCATGCCTCCCAGCCCACACACCCACTCCCATCTCTGTGAGCCCCTAAGACGCTGCTGTTCAGACTGAAAATCACTGCTCTACAAATAGGGAGCTATTAGAGGTGTTGGGGCTAGAGCAAGGCTGGATTAGAGCTATGATTCAAAACGATGAACCTGGTAACCAGAAGACAAATTGGAGAGGGAAGGAACTAGAAGAAGGAAACCCAACTGTGAGACTCGACGCAGACTATATGAGAGATAATTTTAAGTCCTGAGTTAGATGGGCCTGACCATGAATCAGAAATTCAGGAATCCAGGACTCTGGCAACATGGAAAAGTGGCTATGAGGGAGGAAAGCAGAACTGCTACTAGGGTTGAAGAAATCCACTCAGGTGGTAGTTGTCCCAGTGGGCACCATAAGCTCAGGCTTGACTCAGGTCTGTGCCAACGTCCTTAAGGTAGGAAGATCTGAGCCTCCAGCAATGCTGCAGGCCATATAGATTTCACCTGGTTCTTCCCAGTCAGTTCTCTGCAGGATCTAAGCCTGAAACTTGGGTGTGGGAAATCAAGAAAACAGATGCATGAGACAGGGAAAACATTGGAGCCCAAAAGTGTAAGGTCTCCATGCTTCGCTCCAGACTACTGAGTCCAGCAGAGAAAATGATACAGCTCTGCACACAGGAGAAACTGAAAGGAAGTCTTCAGCTTGTTCCAGGCAATGAAATTCCTTATGGATCCCTCATCAATTAATTCTCCCACCATTTTGACAAGCTATCAGTACACAGTCCCTACTCTACTACCTTGCCTCTCATTTTCGGTAAGTAACCATGTTCATTCTCTCTGGGGCTAATATAGTCCAGTCCAAATGCCATCTTGATGATAAGATTTTATAATCTATACCTATTGCCATGATCTCTTGTCTGTGCTCTAAGCTACTCATCTTATACATCCATTGAATATCCCACAGTCATCCCAAACTTGGCATGACCTAAACAGAACTTGATTTCTACTTTCAAGTCTATCCCTCCTCCTTTCACTGTAATAGTAAATAGAAAACATCAACATCATCCACCCAGATATACTAGCTTAAAACCTAGAAACCATCCCCGATTCCCATCCACTGGCAGGTCTTGACTATTCTATCTCAAAATCCATCTTCCTCAAACCCAACCTCTCTTCTCCATCACTACAGCCACCACCTTGATTTCCAAGACATAGCAATCTCCTGTTTTACTTATAACTGTTTGGCCCACTTCTTGACTCTCTGCTTTTCAGAATCACCTCTTTCCCTGGCCATTAAATACTAGCACTACACAAGGCTCTATCCTAAACCTCTCCACTTCTTCACATATTAATGTCTAAAAGCCTGAAAATCTCCCTTGAACTCCAGACTTGTTTATTTATCCACCTCCCTGACATCTCTTAGAAGTCTCATCAGTTCAGTTCAGTTCAGTTCAGTAGCTCAGTCGTGTCCCACTCTTTGCAACCCCATGATATGGCTGGATGGCATCACTGACTCGATGGACGTGAATCTGAGTGAACTCCGGGAGTTGGTGATGGACAGGGAGGCCTGGCATGCTGCAATTCATGGGGTCGCAAAGAGTCGGACAAGACTGAGCGACTGAACTGAATCCCAGCACACCAGGCCTCCCTGTCCATNATTGCCAAATTCAGACTGAAATTTAAGAAAGTGGAGAAAACCACTAGACCATTCAGGTATGACCTAAATCAAATTCCTTATGATTATATAGTGGAAGTGATAAATAGGTTTAAGGAACTAGATCTGATAGATAGAATGCCTGATGTAGTATGGATGGAGGTTCGTGACATTGTACAGGAGACAGAGATCAAGACCATTCCCATGGAAAAGAAAGGCAGAAAAGGAAAATGGCTGTCTGGAGAAGCCTTACAAATAGGTGTGAAAAGAAGAGAGGCGAAAAGCAAAGGAGAAAATGACAGATATAAGCATCTGAATGCAGAGTTCCAAAGAACAGCAAGGAGAGATAAGAAAGCCTTCCTTGGTGATCAATGCAAAGAAATAGAGGAAAACAACAGAATGGGAAAGACTAGAGATCTCTTCAAGAAAATTAGAGATACCAAGGGAACNAAAAGCAAAGGAGAAAAGGAAAGATATAAGCATCTGAATGCAGAGTTCCAAAGAATAGCAAGAAGAGATAAGAAAGCCTTCCTCAGTGATCAATGCAAAGAAATAGAGGAAAACAACAGAATAGGAAAGACTAGAGATCTCTTCAAGAAAATTAGAGATACCAAGGGAATATTTCATGCAAAGATGGGCTCAATAAAGGACAGAAATGGTATGGACCTAATAGAAGCAGAAGATATTAAGAAGAGGTGGCAAGAATACACAGAAGAACTGTACAAAAAAGATCTTTATGATCCAGATAATCGCAATGGTGTGATCACTCACCTAGAGCCAGACATCCTGGAATGTGAAGTCAAATACAGAGATCTGATGTACTATGTTGACTGTGGGTGGAGGGTATACAGGCAGAAGAGAAATATAATTGTTGACATATTTCTTCAAATATAAATTTTCTAACTTTATTTCCATCTCGAATGAAAAACTAATTGTTGAAGAAGTCAGTGATTTTTAGGAATTCTCTAATGGCAAGAGTGAACGTTGATATTCTAGGAATCAGAGAACTAAAATGGATTGGAATGGGTGAATCTAACTCAGATGACCATTATATCTACTACTGTGGGCAGGAATCCCTTAGAAGAAATNAATAGCAAGAAGAGATAAGAAAGCCTTCCTCAGTGATCAATGCAAAGAAATAGAGGAAAACAGCAGAATAGGAAAGACTAGATATCTCTTCTAGAAAATTAGAGATACCAAGGGAACATTTCATGCAAAGAAGAATACATTAGTTTTGTAAAAAACTGCCAAACTGTTTTCCAAATTTGCTGTATCATTTTGCTTCCCCACCAGTAATTAATGAGAATTCTATTATTCCACATCCTCACCAGTATTTGTTGTTTTGGATTTTTGTCTATTCTAAAATCCAAATGTAATAATAGTTCACTGTTGTTTTACTTAGCAATTCCCTAATGGTGTATAATGTTGAACATCTCTTCATACCCTTATTTGCCATCTGTATGCCTTCTTTATGATGTGTCTGTTTATGTCTTCTGCCCATTGTTTAATCAGGTTGCTTGTTTCCTTATTGTTGATTTTAGGAGTTATTTGCATATTTTCAGTAACAGTCCTTTATCAGATATGTCTTTCATAAATATTTTCTTCCAGTCTGTGGCTTATCTTCTCATTCTATTGTCTTTCACAGAGAAGATTTTAGTAGTAAAGTTCAGTTTAGCAATTATTTCTTCCATGGATTATGTTCTTAATGTTATATCTAAAACATCATCACCAAATTCAAAGTGATCTAGGTTTTCTCCCATCTTCTAGGAATTTCATAGTTTTGCATCCTAGGTTCAGGTCTATGATCCAGATTTTGAGTTGATTTTTATGAAAGTTGTAAGGTCTGTGTCTAGATTCATTTCTTTGCCTGTGACTCTCTAGTTGCTCCAGCACCATTTGTTGAAAAGACTATCTTTGCTCCATTCTATTACTTTAGCTCCACTGTCAAAGATTAGTTGACTGGCGCAATTTGGGTCTATTTCTGGGCTTTCTATGGTGTTCCACTGATCTATTTGTCTATTCTTTTACCAATTCCATACTGTTTTGATTACTGTGGTTTGTAGTAAGTTTTGAAGTCAAAAGTGGCAGTCCTCTGACTTTGCTCTTCTCCAATATTCAGTTGGTTATTGCATCTTCTTAAAGAGAAAGGGAATACCAGACCACCTTACCTGTCTCCTAAGAAACCTATCTGTGGATCAAGAAGCAAGAGTTAGAACCAGACATGGAACAATGGACTGCTTCAAAACTGGGAAAGGACCACATCAAGGATGTATATCATCATGCTGCTTCTTTAACTTATATGAAGAGTACATCGTGTGAAATGCTGGGCTGAATGAATCACAACTGGAATCAAGATCACTGGGAGACAATGTTCACTGCAGCACTATTTACAATAGCTACAAAATGGAAGCAACCTAGATGTCTATCAACAGATGAATGGGTAAAGAAATTGTGGTACATATACATAATGGTTATTACTTAGCCATAAAAAGGAACGCATTTGAGTCCGGTCTAATGAGGTGGATAAACCTAGAGCCTATTATACAGAGTGAAGTAAGTCAGAAAGAGAAAGATAAATACTGTATACTAAAGCATATTTATGGAATCTAGAAAGATGGTACCAACGAATTTATCTGCAAGGTAGCAATGGAGAAACAGACAGAGAACCGACTTATGGACATAGGGAGAGGGGAGGAGAAGATAAGATGTATGCAAAGAGTAACATGGAAACTTACAGTACCATATGTAAAATAGATAGCCAATGGGAATTTGCACTATGTCTCAGGGAACTCAAACAGGGGCTCTGTATCAACTTACAGGGGTTGGATGCAGAAGGAGATGGGAGGGAGTTTCAAGAGGGAAGGGATATATGTATACCTATGGCTGATTTATGCTGATGTTTGACAGAAAACAAACTTTCTGTAAAGCAATTATCCTTCAAAATAAATAAATAAAAAAGATTACCTTTTAAACCTCAGATGTGCAGATGATATCACTCTAATAGCATAAAGTGAAGAAGAATTAAAAAGCCTCTTGATGAGGCTGAAAAGAGCAGAGTGAAAAAGCTGNGACAGAAAACAAACTTTCTGTAAAGCAATTATCCTTCAAAATAAATAAATAAAAAAGATTACCTTTTAAACCTCAGATGTGCAGATGATATCACTCTAATAGCATAAAGTGAAGAAGAATTAAAAAGCCTCTTGATGAGGCTGAAAAGAGCAGAGTGAAAAAGCTGGCTTAAAACTCAACATTAAAAAAACTAAGATTGTGGTATCTGGTCCCATCACTTCATGGCAAATAGGAGAAAAAGTGGACACAGTGGCAAATTTTACTTTCTTGGGCTCCAAAATCATGGTGGACTGTGACTGCAGCCATGAAATCAAGATGCTTGCTCCCTGGAAGGAGAGCTATGACAAACCTAGATAACATATTAAAAAACACAGGCATCACTTTGCTGACAAAAGTCCATATACTCAAAGCTATGGTGTTTCCAGTAGTCATGTATGGATGTGAAAGTTGGGCCATAAAGAAGGCTGAGTGCTGAAGGAATGCTTTCAAATTGTGGTGCTGAAGAAGACTTGAGAGTCGCTTGGACAGCAAGGAGATAAAATCAGTCAATCCTAAAGGAAATCAACCCTGAATATTCATTGGAAGGACTGATGCTGAAAGCTGAAGCTCCAACACTTTGTCCATCTGATGCAAAGAGCCAACTCACTGGAAAAGACTCTGATGCTAGGAATGATTGAGGGCAGGAGGAAGAGGGGGCAGCAGAGGGTGAGATGGTTGGGAGCATTACTGACTCAATGGACATGAGTTTGAGCATATTCAATGAGATAATGAAGGAGAGGGAAGAGAGGACCATGGAGTCTCAAGCAGTCAGACATGACTAAGTAACTGAACAACAAATTGCCTCTCCATATAAACGTTAATCAGTTTACTGATATCTACAAAATAACTTGCTAGAATTTTGATCAGGATTGCATTGAATCTATAGATAAGGTTTATAAGAACTGACATCTTAACAATATTGTTTTCCTTTCCATGAACATGCGATCAGTTCAGTTCAGTCGCTTAGTCGTGTCTGACTCTTTGCAACCCCAAGGACTGCAGCACGCCAGGCTTTCTTGTCCATCACCAACTCCCGGAGTTCACTCAGACTCACACCCATCGAGTCAGTGATGCCATCCAGCCANTGAAGTCAAGTGGGCCTTAGAAAGCATCACTAAGAACCAAGCTAGTGGAGGTGAGGGAATTCCAGTAGAGCTATTCCAAATCCTGAAAGATGATGCTCTGAAAATGCTGCACTCAATATGCCAGCAAGTTTGGAAAACTCAGCAGTGGCCTCAGGACTGGAAGAGGTCAGAAGTCTCATAGTTAACATAATAATGTTCACCTCACATTTTAAACAACTGACTTTTTGGACTCCTCTTACCCATCTGCAAAGTTTAACTGTCTTTTTTATTCTTTCCATCTATTTCTTTCTCTCCTTTTATTACCTACACATTAGATTTTCTGGGTCAGTTTTCCGACTCTCTTACTTTACCCAGTGGGTAAAGTTTGTATTTACCTGTTTGTATTGTTTGCTCCATGCTGAGAATTATTACCTCCAAGAGTCCTTGCATACTAATTCCTGTCCCAAGACTAACCCTCTCCCATTTAACAAATCTACTCAGCTGTTTATTTGGGGAATCATCATCTTTTAGCTCCAGAAACGCCGCTATGTCCTCAGATTCCTTGGTGCTTTCATTACTTGCCTTCACATTGGTCTGTTTCTTCCTTCAGTTCTGTTTGCTGAGCATGGTTCTTTTTGCTGAGGTCAAGATTCCCTTTTAGGTTGCAGGGCCCCCAGAGGGATTCTTTTCCTTTGTCAGCTCACAGGGGCTCTTAAATAGTTGCTCAAATTCTCTAAGTTGTGGCACTTCAGCAAGTGGTAGAACAAAAAGTATTTCTTCCATGGGGGTTGCTGGTGCCTCCAGCAAACAGGCTACCAGGCCCCTGACAACAAGTGGATGGAAGTCCTTCTGACTGAAGGGCTCCTCTCTCTCCAACGCTTCAGCATGGGATGAATTCTGCCAACCATGCCAGTTCCTCCTTGACATGCTGTGGCCAGGGAGTGCAGGCACACTCACACAGAGCTGTGAAAACATGGAGTTTTCTGTGTCAAGCCATCCTAGAATCACATCTTCCTGGCCTCCTACAGTGCTGTCTCCAGGCTCTCAACCAGCCCACATAGGAGTGTCCTGCACTGCTTTTCCTCCTCAGGACCCCTAGAGTCTGCAGCCTCAGACATCCCTACAGCTGCTTGGCTCTGGGAAGGAGGCAGGTTAGTACTGGGGGGCCACCAGCTGGATGTGTGCTGGCACCATGGTCCCAGGAGCCTCCTTCATTCCAGTGTGACACAAAGAGTTCACGCAGCTGCTCATTGTTCATGCAGCCATCTGACAAGCAGTCTTGGGACGCCAACTCTCAGCTGGCAATATGTTCCAAGCAGGAATACAGGGGGAGCCCAAGAAGGTATGTTCCCTGTCCTCAGGGGACTTGGAGTCCAGAGTAGGAACAGAGCTTATTCAATAACCACACAAGGAACTGGAGCACAGCCACTGTGTCCTGGGCTGCAGGGAGGAGGCCCAGGCCATGAGGGGGCTGAGTAGGGATATGAGGAGTTCAGGAAGATCAGGAGAGACTTCCCTCAAGGCACAATTCTGGGGCAGAGATTTGCAGGATGAGCTGGAGTCTTAACTAGCAGAAGTGGGAAGAGAAGGAGGCAAGGGCTCCCAGGCAGAATGAATTTCCTGTGCAAATACTCTGGGCAGGAGTGAACATGGAACAGACAAGGGAGTTTCACGTGTGGAGCACAGAGTGAGAGACAGGGCAGAGCATGCGTGGTGAGGCTGCAGAGGGCCATGGGGCCTGAAACGTGCAGGGCTGTGTTCTAAAGCCAAAGGGAAGTCCTAGAAAATGTGAAAAGTGGGACAAGGAGGTAGGAGGCAAGACAGGATCAGATTTGCATTTTGAAGGGTCATTTTGCCTGCAGTGAGGAGAAGATATTTTATGGACAGGTAGTGCAAAAGGGACTGAGTGGCCTGGTTAAGACGCTACTGCACTGCAGGCATCCAGGGGAGTGACAGTGATGGGCGGGGAACAGGGAATTGGTTCAAAATTAAGTTAGGATAGAAAAATGACCAGGTTTGGTTATAAATTGGATGAAGTCACAAATAACATATATTAAGCCAATTCATAAGGAATGTTTAGAGTAGAGATACTAGGTGTAGAAATACTAGGCCAGTACAAAGAGAAAGAAAACAGAAGCAGCAGTGTTAAAGTCAGATCTCAAGGAATTAAAGGTTGAAAGTCTTAGATGAGATAAGAAGGATGTAAGTAATGAAAAAATCAGTATTTAAGATAACTTTATGTGATCTTGTACAAAAATCAATTGACAAATTAGAACAGGCATGCATTAACAGAGACCAATAACACTTGGGTAACTCAATCAAGGTTCTGTGGAATGAAAGAAAGTCAGCAGAGCTGGGATATGAAACAGACACAGCAGCAACACCCTCTGAAGTTGCTGGAAACTTCCTGAACCTCACAACCCTCTCCAATAGGTATGCACCCTAAGGTGATAGCATCAGAGTGGGTAAGGACCCCTGAACCTTTTTGGAGGCATCATTGTCCCCTTCCAAGCTCATCTTTTATGTACAAGCCTGGGGCTGACCAGCCTGGAGCTGCCCCTGCACTTAAGAGTGGAAACCAATAGGCCTCAACCAGTACGCTTTCTTCATCTAAGGGTTTATCCTTCTCAAAATGATTGCTGGAACACAGCACACAGTACTCAGGCTCACAGACTCCTTACCCATCATTCTCTCATCTCCTTGAGTCAACAGCTTGGTCCAAACACATTTGTAAGAAACTTGAAGTGTAAGAATGTGTTNAGTACGCTTTCTTCATCTAAGGGTTTATCCTTCTCAAAATGATTGCTGGAACACAGCACACAGTACTCAGGCTCACAGACTCCTTACCCATCATTCTCTCATCTCCTTGAGTCAACAGCTTGGTCCAAACACATTTGTAAGAAACTTGAAGTGTAAGAATGTGTTTTTTAGTATAAGACTTTCCAAACTGCCCAGGGTTATCTCTGACTCATGGAAACATGGACTGTTTATCTCTGATTACATTTCTCAGCCCCATACAACCTGCAGGTGGCAAAACGAGGGGGCAACCAAACTTACCCTCTCGGCTGTAACTGGGAAAGGACTATGCATAGGCACCCCATCCCAAGCTCCCGCATATCTCTGTAACCTATGAAACTTCCTCGGGACTTTTCCAGAAGAGCTGTTGTTCCGAGAAACTGCCCGCCACAGTTGTAACCTGTTATCAATGAACCAATCCTTGAAAAGATCAACACCTGTAACCAATCAAACTGTTTCAGCTTGCTTGTGCTTAAAAGCTGCCATGTAACAACACTCAGGGGTCTCGCTCCTTGCTTAAGGAGAGGGAACCCCGGCGCGCCGGTACAATAAAATCCTCTTGCTGTTTGCATCAAAACCTGGTCTCGGTGGTCTTTGGGGCGACGGATTCACAGCGAGGAACCGTTGGGTTCAACAGAAGTATAGTAGAGTTAATGGTATCATTTGTTAAGTTGCCTGAAATAAGAAATATTTGAAAACTTCCCCAATTATAGCAATAAATGCCTAGAAATTGAAATGAGAGAATAATTTCGTAAATGTAACTCAAATTATAAGTATTTGATTATGAATTCTACAGAAAAGGCCCAAGAATTACCTGATTAAAACTGTAAAATACTGTTGAAGAACAAGAGAAAAACAGAGTAAAACAGAAACCATACCATGTTTTTAGATAAGAAAATATTTCTAAACTATAATTTTTCAAATTAATTTATAAATTTAATATTCTAGTTAGAATACCATATTTTATGAAGGAAATGGGCTGAGAATTTAATAAACAGATAATGCCCAAGAATAATACAATTATGGAAGATATAAATAACAAGAGTCCTGAGGGAAATTTGTCTCACTAGATATTAGAACATGCTTTAAAATAGAACAGGATATATTAGAAACTTGATCTCAGACAAAAGATCAAGAAGGGATAGAACAAGATATATTAGAATGAAAGCCACTGTGATCAAATCAATGTACAAATGGATCAATGGAACATAGTGGGGGGGAAAAATCAATGGAACACAATAGATTCCAGAAATAGAGGTCAGCATATTTGAAAAATTAATATATGACAAAAATTGGGAATTGCACTAAGGGAATTGCATTGGCCAGCTGATTATTGATCTAGAAGAAAGTTTGTGCTCAGTTGCTCAGTCATGTCCAATTCTTTGTGACCCCATGGACTATAGCCGTTCAGGCTTCTCTGTCCATAGGGATTCTCCAGGCAAGAATACTGGAGTGGGTTGCCATGCCCTCCTCTAGAGAATCTTCCCAACTCAGGGACTGAACCAAGGTCTCCCACATTGCAAGTGACTTGTTTACTGTCTGAGTCACCAGGGAAGCCCAAGAATACTGGAGTGGGTAGCCTATTCCTTCTCCAGGGGAACTTTCCAAACCAGGAATCAAAGTGGGGCCTCCTGCATTGCAGGCAGATTCTTTACCAACTGAGCTTTCTGGGAAGCCATAAAGAAAATATAAAGTCACTAAAAATGACAAAAACATTGCAATGTACATATCAAACAGTTAATGTCGTTATATAAACAGATCTCTTAAAATGACAAGCAGGGGACAAATAAATATTAGTAAAATGGGTAAAGGAACAAACAATTTAAAGAAGAGAAAGTCTAATTCGTAAGCAGGTGCCCAGTTCACTATGAAATACCAAAGTTTATACATGCATACACATATACTCATCAGACAGGAAAAAAAGAGAGACATAATGGGGATATTGGGAAAGGGTACTCTCACTTATTACTGGTAGAAATTTTAACTAATAAGAACTTCCAAAAAGAACCTGAAAACATCTTCATGTAGAAACTACATATATATTTGGTCAACCAGTTCTACTCCTGAGAACATACCCTGTAGACGTATCAGTCTGAATATATAAAAATATACGCATTTTTGTTGTTCAGTTTGCTAAGTCATGTCAGACTCTTTGCAACCCCATGGACTGTAGCATGTCAGACTACCTTCCAGAGTTTGCTCAAACTCATGTCCATTGAGTCAGTCATGCTGTCCAAACGTTTCATCTTCTGTCATTCCCTTCTCTTCCTGCCTTCAATCTTCTATGTATAAGAGTTCTTATTTTGGCATTTTTGTAGCAGCCCCAAAAGGAAACAAAATCACCACCTCATAGGGGAATGCTTAATATATTGGAGCTGTTAAGAGAAAGAATAATAGCTATATAAATTGACATAGGAGAGATTTGATGAAGTTTTCATAAAGTATATTGAATAAGAAAATCAAGATGCAGCAAAACACAACTTATACATAAAAGATTAGATGAATATCATGATACTATACTGTATTTTGGAAACAACCTAAGAAATATCTCATACATGTATGTGTAAATATATAAATATAAGTGTACATAAATTGTACATAAATATATATATACATCTATAAATGCACATGTATATGATATATGTATAAAGAAGCCTCTGTGCTAGATTGATAATTGGACTTCCCTGGGACAGAGTGGAATGGGAGCAGTAAAGAAATGATCCAGTTTGGGAAGGACAGTCATATCAAGTCAGTTTTTGGCTTAAAAAACCTTTAATGATTACTCATTTTACTTGGACAAAAATACAAGTCCCAGATGATTTTATCCGTGGAACTTCTTCAGCTTCACCTTCCCCCTTTCTTTCTTCTAACTGTCTCTAATCATCTCAACCTTCTGAAAATTCCTAGAACATGCAAGGCTCTTACCCACTGCAGGCTTTGTATTAAATACTTGTTTGTCTTTCCCTGTTCCTGGAAGGTTTTTCTGGGGCACCTGACTTCTTGTCTTCTAGATCTCAGCTTAAAAGTCACCACACAAAAATGCCCAAATGCCAAATTTAACCACCCCATTCTTTATTACAGTATACTGTATGTTTCCGTCACAGCACTTTCACAACTGATGATTATTTTGGCTTTTGCTACTCAAATATTGTCTGTCTCCCCACTTTGGGATGTAAGCTCCACAAAGGCAAGAAGTATGTGTATTCTTCTCAGTACTTTGTTACTGACACCCAACACAGCAGTCGCTGAATGATCCATTTCCTTCGCTGATGAAGTTCGATCTGTCAAATAAAAAACCATGAACTTTCTGCTCACTCCTCAGCAACGTCCACACCCATCCTTCTTCCTCCAGCTGAGGCACCATTGCCTGCCTGTGAAATAGGTCCATGCTTTGCTCCTTCCTTAGGGACCTCAGCTCGTTAGTAATCAACCTTCTTCTGTATTTTCAGCTTCCTTGCTGATGCTTTCTCCTACATATGTGCTAAAGTCTTCCCATTCTAAAAAGAGGAGAAGAGAAGATGAAAATATTTTACGTTTTCTGATAAAATATACTTTGTGATGAATAATCCCCATGAATCCCAAACAAAATAACTAAAGAATTCTAAAGAATTTACTTTGGGAAGGAAGACGGGGACAGAGATAGTTCTGTGATGCAAAAGCAATGAAGAGCAACAAAGAGCACAAAAATGAGACCTGGATATGGAAATGATAAACGACAGGGGCAGCATCACAGATCAGTGAAAACTGGCAAGAAAGATGGTCTTTTCAATAAAGAGCCTTGGGAAAATTGTGCCACCAAAAAAAAAAAAAAGAAAGAAACTGGCTTTCTCCCAGATAATGTACATGCAAAATTGATTCTAAGCAGATTAAAATCCTAAATGTGAAAGGCAGAACAATAAAGCTTTTAGAATGTACTAAAGAAATATAATTTCATGACTTTGGAATAGGAGAATGTGTTTTTTTTTTTTTTTACAGAAGAATCTATCAAAGAAAATGGCTATACTGGCTAAATTTGAGTATATTAATTATATTCTGTTCCTCAAAAGGTAATCATATAAAGAAAGTAGAAGGATAAGCCACAGTTTGGAAGATATTTACACACTTGTAATAAGCCAAGGACTAATGTCCAAAAATATAATGAACACCTATAAATTAATTTAAAAGACAGAAAAGCCACTGTAAAAATAGGCAAGTGATTTGAATAGACATTTCACAAAGAAGTCTGTAGTAAAACATATATATATATATGGAAAAGTAATGCTTTCATAGTAATCTGCCAGAAAATGCCTATTTTAATAGATCAGGATAGAAGGTGGTACACCAGGACTCTCAGTCCCTGTCTCCAACCTCAGGTAAAGTGGCTCCTGCATTTAACGGTCAGGTCCTCACCTCTGAATCATGCTTGGGGTATTAATGTTTGGAAAAGGGGCTTCAGAAGAGGGACCTTATTCAAGATAAGGAGCTATTATAAAATTTTACAAGAAGATTATGGTCCAGCATTTATGAAATTTCCTAGTAGATTAATCTGATTTTTACTTAGGGAAAATATGTGATTAACTTAATCCTCAATGAAATCTGAGGGTGCTGATCATAAGAGCTCAAAAAATAAACTTTTTAGTCTGATGAAGCCATCATTATTTTCCTGACCTCTGCCTCTCTCTCTCTGATCGGCTGTCTCTTCTCATACTTACTGTAACCACTCCCATCTCATCCCTACTCTGATCCTTCTACATCTCAACATTTTACAGTATTGTTTGCAATTTTTAAATTTTTCTCCAATTCATGATGAGTATTATTGGAAGAAAAATTTCAGCACAAAATAAAGTCAGCAGTAGTTCCAACTGCATATGGTAAAATTTGTTTGTATTAAAAATTAATGGAAAACTCTATTTTTGTCAAAATTCAAATAAAGTTTAGGCTGGATGAATTGGAGTCAGTACAAGTAATGGCCTCAGAAGGAAACTATAGTTTTGCCTCATGGGAAAAACCACAAAGAGTAAAATGTGACAGGAACTCAAACTCAATCAATGAATCACATCTTTGCTACAGAATTTTTCTTTAGAAACACATTGAAAATAATATCATAAAAATTAAAAAGAAGGAAAGATGGGACTGGTATTTCTTTTGTACAAAAAAACCTGATAATTTAGTCCCATCCAGTTGACTCTGAAATTCTGAAAAACACTGTATCATTCTGATTAAAACATTTTATCCGAATTATCCTAAACATCAGTAGTTTATTTGGAGAAGGCAATGGCACCCACTCCAGTACTCTTGCCTGGAAAATCCCTTGGACGGAGGAACCTGGTGGGCTGCAGTCCATGGGGTTGCTGAGAGTTGGACACGACTCAGTGACTTCACTTTCACTTTTCACTTTCATGCATTGGAGAAGGAAATGGCAACCCACTCCAGCGTTCTTGCCTGGAGAATCCCAGGTACAAGGAGCCTGGGGGGCTGCCGTCTATGGGGTCGCACAGAGTCGGACACGACTGAAGCGACTTAGCAGCAGCAGCAGTAGTTTATTGAAGTGTGCTTTTTCCATGGAATCCTACAACTTACCCTATACGTAAAATATTTATAACCTTGTATTTTGTGAATCAGAAAACCGCAAATGTTTATTGATTATCTAATGTCATTCACTAATACTTCTTGAGATGCCATACATTTTTGCAGCTAACATTTATTGAGTGCCAGCTGTATACTTCTTTGTGTGCTAAACATTAAGAATACAGAGATACACAAGACAAATTTCTGACTCAAAGAACTTATATTTACAAACTGAAAATATAAGCCTAAAGGTGGTTCATTTTGCTTTACTTTTTTGGATTCTGTTTATAAATCTGTGCGTTTTAAAAAAATTCACATGGTTGAAGATGCCGCTTGTAAATTATTCATTCATTGCTCTGCTATAATATCATCTCTTCAAGGCAGTGTCCTCTTCTGAATTTTCATTTATTTAAACACATGTGCATGGCTTAGAAATCAGTACCAAAAACCTCTATAGCATCACTCAAAATATGAAGTTGGCATTTTACATTCTGTAACAGACTCTCCTTAATTTAGCCTGTCAGAGTTAGTTTATCCTGTCAGTCCTCCATAAAGTCAAACCATTAATTTCCTAACTGTCAGTGTACATATCACTTTCAGGATAAATCTATCAAATAAAACCTGACATCTCCCAGGCTTTGCCATCATTAGATAGTGATTAATGTTAAAAACTTCCATCCGTCTTAAACACTCCCCTTTCTAATTCAGTAATTGGATCAAAGATAGAGGATATTGTGTTAATGGGCAGGGCAGTCTTCCCAGGTGGTTCCTTCAGCTCCTGAGATATGGGGTCTGAGATTCTCCCAAACCATTCCTAGCTTGAAGGTTCAACCGCAGCCTCCAGCTGCACTTCTGCCCCGGTACTTCAGGACTCCATGGTGGTACTCCATGAATCTTAAAAAGCTCAGGATGAGTTAACTACAAACTTTGGCCTGCAACAATCAATTAAGCTGCCAGGAATCAGTTCTTCCAGATTTTTTTTTACATTGTATTAAACATATAGTATTCTAATACATATTTAGATATAGGATATTAATAAAATATTTTTAATACAGTGAGTTAATAAAGTGCATTAACATATTAATACACTGCACTAAAGAGCTTAAAGCTTTATATTGGATTCCCACTGTTTCACTGCCAACAGGAAATACAGTCCCTTCATATTCTGACTCCTACCCAGTCCTTCATTCTTTTTTAATCTCTCCTTCTGTCTTGCATTCTATCTCTGTTTCCCCACTCCAGCTTCATTGGCTTATTTGCAAACTTTCAAATATCCTGATCTTTCCTTCTCTGAGTCTTTGCATTTTCTCTGCTGAAATGGTCTTTTCCCTTATCTTCATTCGTGTTCTCTTCAACCTTCAGGCTTCTGACTAAAGATCGTTTCTCAGCGTTGGGCTTCCCACATGGCTGAGATGGTAAAGAATCTGTCTGCAATGCAGGAGACCCAGGTTCCATCCCTAGGTTGGGAAGATGCCCTGGAGAAGGGCATGGCAACCCACTCCAGTATTCTTGCCTGGAGAAGTCCATGGATAGAGGAGCCTGGCAGGCTATAGTCCATGGGGTTGAACAGAGTTGGACATGACTGAGTAACTAACATTTTCACTTTCTTCAGAATCACTTAAACCTAAATTACACAAGTATGTTGGCAAACACCTCTCCTTTAGCACGAATGTCATCACTTACTTGCTTATCTGTTTAATGTCTATTTCCTCTCCTGAACAGTAGAATTCATGGTAACATGGAAATGTTCTGGCTTTTTACCATTCTATCACTGTAACCAAGTACACACAAGGACTCAACTCACACAAAATGTTCAATAAATATGTTTAATTGCAGTGGACTCTCTCCTTCTGTCTCAGCTGCTTTTGATATTTCCTCTCTCATGGGTTTTCAATAGTTTGACTGTCATGTGCTTAGATCAGATTTTCTTCCTGCTTTTAGTTTTTTGAGCTGCTTGGATCTGTGGAATAATTTTTTTTTTCATCAAATTTGGAAACGTTTTAGCATCATTTCCTCAAATATCTCTCTTCTCCTCCTGCTATTCCAATTGCACACATGTAAAACGGCTTTATACTATCCCACAAGGCAGCTCCTTGGAAGAAAAGTTAAGACAAACCTAGACAGCATATTTAAAAGCAGAAATATCACTTTGCCAAAAAGGTCCATATAGTCAAAGCTATGGTTTTTCCAATAGTCATTGAGAGATGTGAGAATTGGACCATAAAGAAAGCTGAGTGCCAAGGAACTGATGCTTTTGAACTGTGGTGTTGGAGAAGACTCTTGAGAGTCCCTCGGACAGCAAGAAGATCAAACCAGTCCATCCTAAAGGAGATTAGTCCTGAATATTCATTGGAAGGACTGATGCTGAAGCTAAAGCTTCAATACTCTCACCAACTAATGTGAAGAGCCGGCTCATTAGAAAAGATCCTGATGCTGGGAAAGATTGAGGGCAGAAGAGGCTGACAGAGGATGAGATGGCTGGATGGCATCATCGATTCAAGGAACATGAGTTTGAGCAATCTCAAGGAGATAATGAAGGACAGGGAAGCCTGGCATGCTGCAGTCCATGAGGTCTCAAAGAGTTGGATATGATTTAGGGACTGAACAACAAAACAGGACACTAAGGCTCTTTTTCATTTTTTTTATTTTTTTCTCTCTAAGTTTCAGTTTAACTAGCCTCTTGGTTTTTTCCCTTTATACAGAGTCTTATCTATTCTTCAGGGCTCGATTTACCCTTTGAAATCTCTTTTCAGTGCACAGGTTCCCAAGAGCTATACTCAGACAGAGCATATACAGTCTTCCCCTTTGTGTGTGTGTCTTAACATTTGACTTCAGAGGACGCCTGTGCACATTCTTGGATTCCTCCTTGGCACAGCTCTTTCCTTTCTGGTACTCTGCCCTATAAAGTTCCAGCTGCCCAACCACCCCAAACTCTGATCTCTGTCCACACAGCTCAATGCCACTGCTGTGCTCTGTTCCCGCTCTAATTCCCTCCACTATGTCCCAAAGAGTTCACCACACCGACAGCCAAGGTGGTCAGGAGCCTCTCTTCATGTTTTCCCCAGAACTCCAAGTCTTGCTCTGCTTTCTATCCAATGTCTAAAAGTCATTGTTTCATATACTTTTCAAGTTATACAGTTGTTGACTTTGAGAAAACTAATCCAATACCAACTCCTCTGGTTCCCCCGTCTTATTCGGGGTAAATCCAAGCTCCTAGCCCTGGTTAACAAAGCCCTGTAGGACCTGGCCCTGCCCGCTTCTCTGACTCCCGCTCTCCCCACCTGTAGACGCCATACTGACCTCCGCATCTGCAGTGCCTCCCTACCACGGGGCCTTCGCCCTGCTGACTCCTGTCCAGGTTGCTCTAGCCTCCGATCTTCATGGATGGTCTCTTGCTTATCGTTCAGGTTCACCCAAATTAAAGTGTCCACTCAGTCATTGTCAGAGTAATCAGTTTTAGTTATCTGCAGGATGCATATCACATTCTGATATTTTTCATTCTTTTAACTCTTGGCGTATTTTCTGTCTCCCTTCAATAGAACAAAGTATCCACGAGGGCAGGAACCTTTACTGTCTTCTTTCCTGCTGTGTCTTCAATGCTGCCTGTGGAAGCTCTTGATAAATATTTCCTAGGTAAACAGATAAAACCCATTTCTCTTTTTCATTGCTTCATACTTTCTCCCAAACTACCACCAACTTCAGTGGACATTCAATCTTATATAATGTACAGATGATGAGGGGGAAGGTGGTAATGATAATTCTTGGACACTGAACTTTACATTCATCGTCTCATTTAATCCCTATTACAAGCCTCTGAAGTATGTGCTCTCATCATTGGTATTGTAGATGAGGACACAGAGGCAAAGAGAAGGTCAGCGCCTTTCTGAGTATCTCACATCTCATCACTCCCACACCCCACTGTTTATCATCCTACAGATTTTATACAGAGTTGGCATTGTTCAGTCTCTGACTTTTATTGCCCTGTGACTGGAGCTGGGTTTACACCACCTTTGAGACGTGCCCAGGTCACGCTAGTCTCTAGCACTGAAACATCGTGTTCCACATCTGTTACCCATTAGTCTTCTTTGCCAAAAAAAAAAAAAAAACCCATATTGTGCTATTGTATCCAACCCTCATGTTTCTGCTGTAGCATAAATATGCTTAACCAGCTGTTGCTAACGCTTTGTAATACTTGCGACAACTCTACTGAGAACCCCTTCTTAATGGGGCAGATGGTGTGAAATCAAGCAGGCAAGTGGAAGTGTAGTGACAGAGCCCAGGAAGGGGGTGCTGGCCAACAGCACTTCATTTTGTTTTCGTTTGTTTTTAAGATTTGAGTCTAAAACAGGTCATGTGGAAGTCCCCATGCACGAGTTTCAAAGGTAGCATAAGATCTGAGGTTCAGGGTTAAAGGAAAGGAGTTTGGGGTTGGGAGAACAGTTAGAAATATTTTCACAGAAGTGACTGCTGAAATTACCAAAATGGGTATGTTTCTCCAAAGAGCACAGAGAGAGCAACAGAAGGCATCAAACAGAGGTAGAAAGCAGGGGGATGCATAGAAAGAATGATCGTTTTCCCAGAGAGAGCAAACGACACATCCAATGCCAAGGTTAATAACAGCAGTATTAGTAACTAAATAAGAGACGCAGTTTTGAGTAATTTCAGGAAAAAAACGTCCAAATACCATATCCACTGCTTACAACCTATGAGACCTGGGCAAGTAAGTTCTTCACCCTCTCCCAGTTTGAATTAAATTTGGATAATTAATCCTTCCACAAGATATGAGAGAAGAAAACAGGGACTTACTGTATAGCACAGGGGACTAGATTCAATATTATTTAATAACATATAATGGTAAATAATCGGAAAATAAATATATATATATAATATATAATCACTTTGCTGTACAGCTGAAACTAACACAACACTGTAAATTAACTATAGTTTTTAAAAAATTATTTAAAAACTATGCGAAAGAGGGAGATTCAAAATAGAAGATGTTTACCTAAGGCACAATATGTATTAATACAATGAAACCAGTGTAATGGTTCTCCCACAAACCCCAAAACACAAGTAGGTGAAGATAAGCCTCCATCATTCACATAGTCTGCAGGATATCAGGGGTTGCAGAGGGTTGGGGGAGGAGGAAGGAAAGATGGAAGCATCAAGTCTCCTACATACAGATTTGTAAACTCTCGAGAAAAGCTGGAATTCTTTAGTAGTCTAGTGGTTAAGACTCACTGCTTTCAATGCTGTGGCCCAGGTTCAATCCCTGGTCAGGGAACTAAGATCCTGCAAGCTGTATGGCCTGGCAAAAGTGGGGGCAGGAAGAAGGGGTAGAAAAAAGCAACCGAAGCAAGAGCACTCCCTGGAAAGCACAGTGAGCCACTGGAGAACAGCCATTGCAGCCGGGAGGGATTTTGCCATTTTTGGACTCCCTGGGTGGGGGTGTGGCAGGGAGGGAAGGGGTCCATGGGAAGAAATTCTGGACGGGTTTGAACAGTGAACCTCCTATTCATCTCCATAGTTGGAAGAACATTTAGAATTTAGGGGCAGCAGCAATAGCGCTAAAGGCTGTACAAGATGCATGCTTCAGGAAGCCTTCTAAATTTCTCAGTTAAACACATAACAAAGATTTGAGTGTTCATGAGATCAGAGTATAAAAACATTAACTTAATTTTCTTTGAGACTGCGTCTCAGGTTTCCTTGTTATTAGACTCTCCCAGCCGAAAACGGCCCCAATTCCATGAATGTTGCATGAGCCTGCAGAACATCTACGATGCCCTTGAGTAAGATTCATTATTTCACACAACGCTGGCTACTGCCGGTTCATGGCTGTATGTTCTAGTAATTTTGAGCTGGCTCACTCCAGAAGGAAGAAAAATTATGACATTAAAAACTTTACCTGATCTGAGCACCTGCTTGCATCTGCTTGTTCGTGGACAAACCACGTAAGCTTGAGAACAAGTTATTTTAAATAATTTGCATATAGGAGGTTAATTACACCAGAAAATAGATATATTGGTCACAAATGTTCCTTGCCTCATTTTTGCCATTAAGTTCCATAGAAAAACAGGGCTTCGATTTCAGAGAGTGTTTGGGAAAGTGCCCTCCTACATGTTTATGTGTAGGAGTTGAAGTGAATCCTGAGGAAAAAAAATTCCAGACAGGAGAATTCCTAGTGCCTCAGGGAGCAGCAAGGTGGTCAGGGCTGGGGGCAGAGATGGAAAGAGAGGCCAGGGGGCTGCAGTCAGTGCAGGGCCTTGTAGGGTCTTTGAGGATTTAGGCTCTTACGTTAAGTGGAGTGACCCCACTTGGAGAGTTTAGAGCAGAGGAATGACATAATCTGAATAATGTTTGAAATGGATTATTCTTGCTTCCTCTTTAATGAGAATTACTAACTAGACTGTGGGTGGCAAGGGTGGAAGGAAGGAAACCAATGAGAAAACTTCCACAGCTCTGAAAAAGGGTGATGAAACTGCCCACATCAGGAGGCAGCAGAGAAAATTGTTGTGAAGTGGTCAGGCTCTGGATATATTTAAAGGCAGAGTTGATGTATTAAGCGTGATAATTAAGAGAGGATTCAAGGATGGCCCCAATGCTTTTGCCTAAACAAATGGAAGGATAAAGTTGCCATCAACAGAGATGGGAAAGACTGTGGCTTGTGAGGGTTATGGGTTGAACTGTGTCTATGTGGCCCCCCACTCCCCTTCATATGCTGAAGTCCTAACTTCTAGTCCTTCAGAATGGGACCTTATTGGAAATAGGGTGTTGCCCTGTAGCTCAGTTGGTAAAAAAAATCTACCTGCAAATGCAGGAGTCTGCCTGCAATGCAGGAGACCCAGGTTCAATTTCTGGATCACGAAGATCCCCCAGAGAAGGAAATGGCAGCCCTCTCCAGTATTCCTGCCTGGAAAATCCCACGGACAGAGGAGCCTGGGGTGCTACAGTTCTTAGGGTAACAAGAGTTGAACATGACTGAGCAACTAAACCACAATAGTAATGAGTTAGTTCAGTTTAGTTCAGTTGCTCAGTCGGGTTCCCATGGACTGCAGCACATCAGGCTTCCCTATCCATCACCAAGTCCTGGAGTCTACTCAAACTCATGTCCATTGAGTTGGTTATATCATCCAACCATCCATCCTCTGCTGTCCCCTTCTCCTCCTGCCTTCAGTCTTTCCCAGCATCAGGGTCTTTTCTAAGGAGTCAATTCTTCACTTCAGGTAGACAAAGTATTGGAGCTTCAGCTTCAGCATCAGTCCTTCCAATGAATATTCAGGACTGATTTTTAGGATTGTCTGGTTGGATCTCCTTGCTATCCATGGGACTCTCAAGAGTCTTCTCCAACACCACAGTTCAAAAGCATCAATTCCTCAGTGCTCAACTTTCTTTATGGTCCAACTCTCACATCCATACATGGCTACTAGAAAAGCCATAGCTTTGACTAGATGGACCTTTGTCAGCAAAGTAATGTCTCTGCTTCTTGATATGCTATCTAGGTTTGATATAACTTTTCTTCCAAAGAGCAAGTGTCTTTTATTTCATGGCTTCAGTCACCATTGGCAGTGACTTTGGAGCCCAAGAAAATAAAGTCTTTCACTGTTTCCATTGATACCCCATCTATTTGCCATGAAGTGATGGGACCGGATGCCATGGTCTTAGTTTTTGAATGTTGAGTTTTAAGCCAACTTTTTCACTTTCTTCTTTCACTTTCCTCAAAAGGCTCTTTAGCTCTTCTTTGTTTTCTGCCATAGGGTGGTGTCATCTGTGTATCTGAGGTTATTGATATTTCTCCTGGCAATCTTGATTCCAGCTTGTGCTTCATCCAGCCCAGCATTTCACATGATGTATTCTGCATATAAGTTAAATAAGCAGGGTGACAGTACTCCTTTCCCAATTTTGAACCAATCTGTTATTCCATGTCCTGTTCTAACTGTTGCTTCCTGATCTGCATACAGATTTCTCAGGAGGCAGGTCAGGTGGTCTGGTATTCCCATCTCTTTCAGAGTTTTCCACAGTTTGTTGCGATACACAAAGGCTTTGAGGAAGTCAATAAAGCAGAAGTAGATGTTTTTCTGGAATTTTCTTGGCTTTTGTATGATCCAGTGGATGTTGGCAATTTGATCTCTGGTTCCTCTCCCTTTTCTAAATCCATCTTGAACATCTGGAAGTTCTTGGTTCACATACTGTTGAGAAGAGGTCATCCTGGGGTAGTGTGGGTCCCTAATCCAATATGACTAGTGTCCTTTTTAAAAGGAGAAGTTAGGACACAGCCATGCCCAGGGCAAATGTTGTGAAGATGAAGGCAGAGGTCTACAAACCAAGGAACCACCAGAAACCACCAGTAGCTCGGAGAGAGGATGGGACAGATTCCTTCTCACAGTTCCTAGAAGGAGTCCACTCTGCTGATGCCTTGATTTCAGACTTCTAGCCTCCAGAACTGTGTACCAATACATATCTGTCCTATTGGCCACCTAGTGTGGGATACTTTGTCCCAGCAGCCCTAAGGACTTAATGAAGAGGAGTTTGGAGAGAAGGGCAAGTCAAGGATTCAGTTTGAGCCCCTTTAAATACAAGATGCCTGTTGAACATCTAGAGTAGACCAAGGAGGCAGCTCAGTATTAAAGTCAGAGGTTCAACAGAGACATCAGATAGACATTTATTTTACCAATCATTAGTGTGCTCATAACATTTAAAGCAATGAGATGAGTGAGATCTAGAGATCCAGAGAGTGAGAGTAAACAGATAAAAAAGAGATTCAAGGAAGAGTCAAATCGAGGTTGGAGAAATAAGGAAGAGCTAGCAGGGGAGAGTAAGAAGGAGCTGCTTGTACAGTAAGTGGGAGACAAGGACCATGGGGTGTCCCAGAAGTTGAAGGAAGAAAGGGTTTTAAGGATGATGCAGAGACAGGCTGTGTCAAATACTGCTGGTGATGAGAAGGTGAGTAGGAACTGACCACTGGTATGAGTAATTTGGGTGATAGTGATTTTAGTGGACAGCCTACTGTCTATCTAACTAGATAAATTAGATAGATCTAGAGGCAAAGAATTAGAGACAATTGTTTCTTATAAAAGGAGGCAAAGAAACTGAGCCATACCCAAAATACAAGTGTGTTGACAGAGAATATGTTGCATGTGTGTATGTGTGTGTGTGCTTTACTTTCATGTGGGAAAAGTAACCTTACATTTATATGTCGATGGAAATAATCCAGAAGAGGGAAATTTTCCTGATGCAAGTAAAAGAAGGAAGAATTGCTGGAGTGATGCGTCAATACTTCAGTAGATGAGGGGGTCAGGGAACCAGGGTCAAGAGGAGTCTTTGACTATGAATAGGAGCCTGGAAGTCTCCTCCACAGAAACAGAAAGGAAGGCAGGTAGGTAGCATCAAGGAGCTGGCAGGTGGTTTGTGCTGGGAACTTTTGCAAGTTCTTCTCACCACTCTTGAAGCAATGTCTAGTGAAACAGGAGGCAATGCCATCAACTGATAGACAGGAGTGGGGAGGAAGTGCTGGAAGTTTGAGGAAAGAGGAAAGTATTGTGTAATTGTCATTTAGAAGAGACGGAGTGACTGCCCTAAGAGATTGTGGTCTAGTTGCCAGGCAGCCCACTGTGATCAGATTCACACTAAGCATAACAGAAGTCACGCAGACGCATATGGGAACCCAGTGCTCGCAGGAGGGAGTGATGGTTAATGTAATGTGTCAGCTTGGCTGAACCACGGGGTACCCAGACGCTTGGTTAAACATGATTCTGGGTGTGTCTGTGAGGGTGTTTCTGAATGAAATTAACACTTTAATGGGTAGGCTGAGTAAGGCAGATTTCCCTCCAGTGTGGGTGGGCCTCATGTGGTCAACTGAAGACCAAATAGAACACAAAGCCTGAGTAAGAGCAAAGCCTGCCGTCCTGACTGCTGAGCTGGGACACTGGGCTCCTTCTGCCTTCCAGCTAGAACTTATACCATCAGCTCTCATTTGTAGCCTGATGATTGCAAGTCTTGGGATTTCTCAACTTCCATAATTGCATGAGTCAGACCCCAGGCCCATTTGGTCAGACCTGATGAGCTACAGTAAAATGGCATCAAAAAAAAAGCCTAATGTCTAGGGCTCTTCACAGAGCAAGTTAGGAAGGGTGCCAACTGGGGACAAGAAAATGTGACACTTCATACACTGAGTTCAGTAAAACATCTATAAAATGATTGAAAGTGAGCTCTGGGCAAGAATTTTAATATCTAATTTATTTTACAGATGAGGAACACTGAGGCCCCCAGAGATGAAGTTATGTCCTAAGGCTACATAGCTGGGTAGTAGCTGAGACTGGACTAGAGCCTATTTGGTTTCACTCCCCACTTCAATGCTCTTTCCACGGCCTCCCTAATTAGGGGGCATCCTGAACCCACTGAAGCACATGTAACCCTTTGATATGAGGATGCTTTCCACCAATAAAGCCAGGAAGTCTCCAGAAGCAATGCCTCCCAATTGCCTGGAACTTCTGGGTATGCATAAGGGCATGAAGGAGTTTTTGCCATTCAGAAGTCATTCCCTGCCTTTAGATCCCAGAGGCCTTTTTCAGTGACAGCCGATCAAGCAAGTCCATGTATCTAATTAAAAATATGGATTTTCTGTTGTGAGTTAAAGTCAAAACGCAGCTTCAAAATTTGCTTTGCCAAGTACATTTAATAATACCTAAATGCTCTCATGTGTTAAATATTCATCCATTTTCTCCATAACTGCTTACGATAAATATTGATGATTATCTAACTTTGCAAATGGCTGTGTACATAGGAGAATATTCATGTGTGTCTCATTGATTTTCCTGACAGGGCCAAATGGAGCAGGTAGGCCAATTTAACACAACCAATTTCCAATTTTGCACAGGCTGAATAGGAGAAGGGCCATGGAAATGAATAATCAATCTTACTACCATTATTATTAATAATATTTAGCTTACCTACAGCTCCTTCCATCTTCTGAGCACTTTGCCAGCATTAACAGATTTATCCACTAACACTCAAGGGAGGCATTTCTGTAATGGGAAGGAGAGGCCAAGGGAGATGTACATGGCTAACCAGGGCTAAGGAATAAGTTGGAGCCTCGGTGCCAAAAAAGGACAATCTCATGAGAGTTCTGATCCCCACTGGATTTTCTGCCTCCTTAAATTTTGGAGACATATTGCAAACACAGGAAGCAAGTCAAATGCATTTATAAAACTTAGTTTTATAAAATGTGTGCTCCCCATAACAATAAGAACTGCCTGATAATGGCTACTGTATTTTGAACATGTACGGTAAGCTCAACGCTGCTAAATGCTGGGAGTCAGAAAAGAGCCTCTGCTCTGAAGAAGCTGGCAGATTAGTGAGGGAGAGGGAGCTCTGATGAACCAAACTATATGCAGGCCATTCCTGAGATAAACAGAGAGGCACAGCTCCCCAGAGAAGAACACCCAGCACACCGTGAACATCTTCGCTGAGAAGGTGGTGCTTCTGCTGGATGAGGAGAATCAAGCAGGGGACTTGAGCAGGGGAGACAGCCATTGTGAAGAAAAGGGGAAACCTGGGGAAAGGTGGGCTGGAGAAGCGCTGTGTACTCTGGAAACTGCAAAATACTTCAGTGTGACTGGAGGGAAGGCTGCCTGTCTGAGAGGAAAATAATGTGATGCCAGAGGAATAACTGTGAAGCCCTTGTATGCCCCTGCAGCAGTTTCTGTAATAGCTCCCATCACCCTCGTTCCCTGTAGTGTGACCTTGCCACTCTTCCCTCGAGAGGTGGATCATGTCCTCTCCCCTTGAATCTGGGGGTCCAGGGGACAGAAGTCGGGTCAGGTCCCCTCCCTGACTTCTGAGACTGGAACAGAAAAGGCAACGCTACTTCCCCCTCATCCACAGGGCCCCTTGCTTTCAGAGTGCTCAGCCACCAGCCACGAAGTCTGAAGAGCCTGAGGCCGCCCCATTGGTGCTCAGGCCACCGGGCTACATGGAGAGGCCACAAGTAGTTGCTCAGGTCAACAGCCCTCGCTGAGACCCCAGCCAACAGCCAGCACTGGCCTCCAGACTTGTGAATGAAAACACCTCCAGATGATTCTAGCCCCGAGCTGTCGAGCTACTCCCCACTCTTTCATCTTCCCGGTGGAGACTTCAGACACTGTGAAGCCCAGGCAAACTGTCCCCATTGTGGATCATCCAAAATTTGACTCATGGAATCCACTAGCGTAATATGATGGTTGAAATTGGCGGGGAGATGGGGTTGTTATGGAGCAACAGTAACCAGAACCACAGCACTGCAGACATTTTATTCTCAGAGACCACTGAAGGGCATCAGGGGAAGGTGATATCATCAGGTTTGGAGCTGAGTGGCCCCCAGGGAGGGTCTTCCCAGGTGGCTCCAGTGGTAAGGAACCCACCTGCCAGTGCAGGAGATGCAAGAGATGTAGATTTGACCCCTGGGTCAGGAAGATCCCCTGGAGGAGGGCATGGCAACCCCCTCCAGTATCCTTGCCTGGAGAATCCCATGGACAGAGCAGCCTGGTGGGCTACAGTCCACAGGGTCACAAAGAGTCAACACAACTGAAGTGACTCAGCACGCACAAGCACACACAGCCCCTAGGGATCTTATTTGAAAAGCAAAGACCAACTAGTTAGTGGTTTCTGTGTCTCAGGTCTATGAATCATTCTCAGGTGAGTCTGGGTTGTCACCTTTAGGGTCACTGTCAATTAATTTTGTCAGTCTCACGCCTCCCCCTCTCACTCAGTGATTCTTATTCTTGGCCGTACATTTAGATCTCCTCAAGAGCATTAAACAATCCCATTTCCCGGGCCCCACCCCAAAGCAATTAAATCAGAGTATCTGGAGAAGTAGGACCCTGACACAGGCATTTTGAAAGGGTCCTCTGGTGATTTTAATGTGCAGCCAAGGTTGAGAAGCGTGAGCTGTTCACTGACCACATGGGCTGAGTTAGGGGACAGTAGCTCATGCTGTAATCTGAAACTTAGTTGAGAACTAGAATTACACATTGCAAAATTTGTAGTACTCTTTCACCCTAGCAGAAAAAGAAGTTTCTAGTCACTAGACTCTGCTTACTGTAAAGGAACCAAGGAAAACTTACAGCCCCGAGGCTATATTATGAAAAATACATGCATTCCTGAGGGAGAATTTAGGAAAAAAGAGAACACTGAGGTTCTCTTATCGTGAGGCTTGTTTATTTTCAATCGAGAGCTTGTTTCTCTAAACCACAGCTTCCCCAGAATGGTTTGATTAAAGCATCTATTCCAACAAACTATTTTCTTTTGCTCTGACACTGGCCCAAACCAGAATCCATCCATTTCATAGCTGTAGTGCATGTCTAGAAACTAAAGAAAAGAATAAGAAAACCTCCCCTTAGGTTGTGTGAATATGGTGGTGAGTGGGCACCTGTATGCAGGTCCAGAAGAGTAACACCAAAAGGCAGTGGATGGGCAGGATGGCATAGAAAGGGACTGGGCAGAGGAGAATGAATTTAGGAATGCTTGCTAAACCTGAGCAGGCCACCTGCCTTCTCTGGACCCCAGTTCTCTCTGTCATATAAGGAGGCAGGGTAATCTCGAGGTCCCCTCCCCAGCCTGAGACTATGATTCTGTCATAAGGTACCAGAAACCTCTGTTCTGTTTTGTAATTATCATTCTGCCCCATATGAGCTGTGAGTCCTAGTACATGGCAGTTCATTCCTCTGTGTATTAATCATGTTTCTTTTTATTGAAATATAGTTTGATTTACAATATTAGTTTCAGATGTGTAGCAAAATGACTCATTTATATGTGTATTTTCAGATTGTTTTCCATTATAACATGACATTGAATATAGTTGCCTATGTGTGCTTAGTCTCTCAGTCGTGTCCAACTCTTTGCAACCCCATGGACTGTAGCCCGCCAAGCTCCTCTGTCCATAGGATTCTCCAGGCAAGAATACTGGAGTAGGTTGCCATGCCCTCCTAGAGGGTATCTTTCCAGCCTAGGGACCAGGGACCAAATTCAGGTCTCTCACATTGCAGGTGGATTCTTTACCGTCTGAGCCACTAAGGTTATACAGTAATCTCGGTTGCTTAACTATTTTATGTATAGTAGGGTGTATCTGTTAATCCCATACTCCTAATTTATAACAATGTTTTCTGATGCTTTGAAGACCATTGGGGAGACTGCACCTCCCAGGGTTCTAGTTCCTGGAGGTGAAAAAGGGGTCAGTTCAGTTCAGTTCAGTCGCTCAGTCATGTCCAACTGTTTGTGACCCCATGAATCACAGCACGCCAGGCCTCCCTGTCCATCACCATCTCCCGGAGTTCACTCAGACTCATGTCCATTGAGTCAGTGATGCCATCCAGCCATCTCATCCTCTGTCATCCCCTTCTCCTCCTGCCCCTAATCCCTCNGAGCATTACTTTACTAGCATGTGAGATGAGTGCAATTGTGCGGTAGTTTGAGCATTCTTTGCCATTGCCAAAAAAGGGGTCACCACCCAGCAAGCAAAGCAATCCAGAGCCATACCCCAAATACCATCTTTATCAGATCTCATAACTCTCACAGGCTGGACCACTGTCCTCTTGCCATGGTCATCTCAGAGGCAGGTACCAGACCACTAGGTGCAGCCTCTATGCACCAGAGCCTCCTGAAATTATGCAAACTAGCCAACCCTCAGCCTGCTTACCCTGCCTTGCTCCTTCCTCTCAGATCAGAAATCACAATAAAGGCTCCTGCCCATGTTTGCCCCTCACTTCCTCTGCCTCTTGACTGCCCTGGTTCTTCCCATATGCCCCCTGCCCTTGGGAGCTGTGAGGGTAACAAGCTGACTTTGCAATGGCAGTCGCCTCCTGATCTGTTGACCTCACCATACCTGAATAACAACAAAAGCTACACTTTCAAACATTCTGACCGTTTTTAAGTCACAGATGAGAATGGCAACCTTTCTCTCAGTTTTCTGAAAACAGCCATTTATCCCAAATGCAGTCCATCAAAATATGTGTGCTTAGAAATTATAGCAACATTTCAGACCAATACAGAAAAGTACCTTCGAAGTCTGCATGTTAGGATGGGCTGGTCCAGGCAGCCATTCCCTCATGCTTAGATCTGTAGATTGCTAAGCAGATTGTCCATGGAATCACAGATGATTGGTATGGAAATTGGGGGAGCAAATACAAAACAGTCCTTCAGCATGACTCAGCAGTCTTGGCAGTGTTGCATCAAAGAAACTGACCTTAACCCTTCCAGACACACACCATGTGCTCAATAATACATATTTCCATGATCAAAGCAGTCCATTATGCCCTGAGTTTAGTCATGTTTCCCATAATTTGCATCATAGTGGTGTACTGATATGATACGAGAGGGACCCACAGTCTCATCTCAGCACCCCATTTTCATAGCTCACACAGCAGGCTTAATTTCACAGCTTTTAGTTTTATGACATTCAAATACCAACAATTGATTGAGGGAGGGGAGAGCCCCAAGTTGATTGGAAATATCTCACTGCAAAAAATCCTGAAGGAAAACTTGCCACTTTATAAAAGGTCACCAGATAAATAAATTGCCTTCTCAACTGGGATGATTCCTGCTGTCATTAAGCCCCAGCAGAGATCTAACACACTTTGATGCTTTCGCTAAATGCCGAGAGAGACAATGGCACGTTTAAGGTAGAGACAATGAAAACTAAGCAATTGGGGCCCAAGTCAGAAGCCTTTTTCTTTTTTTTTTTTTTTCTCCTTTTTTTCATAGAGAAGATGAAATAATAGGCAGTTTCCAACTTTTTTGGACTCCGTTTCTGCAGTGGTAATCTTGCGTCCATGAGAACTCAGTTGACGAGGGGCTGGGCTCCCACTGCTCACCTGAGTCGCCTCTACTGCTGGTGTTTCTCATTCCCCTCTTGCCTCACACCATCCCGCCCTCGCCAATGTGGGAGAGCAGCGGTGTTCGCCAAACTGCAGGGCCTTTCTAGGCTTTCCTAGACCTTGCTTCTGGTAAGTGGCTGCTATGGACTGTATCACATCCCCCCAAAACGCACATGTTGACGTGTGAACCCCTCAGTGTGACTGTGTTTGGAGATGGGGTCTCTAAGGCCTGGTCTGCCAGCTGGGAGGAGAGCTCTCTGCTCAGTTAAGTCACTCAGTCGTATCTGACTCTTTGCAACCCCATGGACTGTAGCACGCCAGGTTNGCTATGGACTGTATCACATCCCCCCAAAACGCACATGTTGACGTGTGAACCCCTCAGTGTGACTGTGTTTGGAGATGGGGTCTCTAAGGCCTGGTCTGCCAGCTGGGAGGAGAGCTCTCTGCTCAGTTAAGTCACTCAGTCGTATCTGACTCTTTGCAACCCCATGGACTGTAGCACGCCAGGTTTCCCTGTCCATCACCAACTCCTGGAGCTTGCTCAAACTCATGTCCATCAAGTCAGTGATGCCATCCAACCATCTCATCCTCTATTGTCCCCTTCTCCACCTGCCTTCAATCCTTCCCAGCATTAGGAGAGCCCTCACCAGAATTCAAACCTTGCTAGGCCGTGATTTTGGTCTTCCTCGCTTCTAGAATTGCAAGAAAATTAACTTCTGTGGTGGAAGTCACACAGTCTGAGGTATTTTGTTATAGCCAACCAAGCTGAGTAACCCAGTGGCTTCTGAGGGAGAGGAAAAGATTCCTGGCTTCACCACTGAGCAGGACCTCCAGGCCAGAATGGACTGTGGGCCCAGTTTGGCTGGTAGAGACACAGGACAATTTCACCAGAGAGGTTTTCTGCTTGTAAGAGGGAGGCCGTCACACTGACCTCTAGCCACTCGGGCAGAGGGGATAGGTAAGGATGGTTAGGGCCATGGGGCCTCATCTAGGGAGAGGGTCTTGTGTGGAAGTTCTTGTTATTAAGTGTTGCTCCATCTGTGTGAAATGGTCTGAGTTTTCGAAAGTGTTCTTCAAGTCACAATGAGAGAGAGGGTGTGTCATTACAAGTGTTTGTTTATGAAATGGCAGGCAGATTCTTTACCATCTGAGCTACCTGGGAAGCCTGAAAGCTGGTCCTAGAATTACCTAGAAAATGGAAGGTCAGGCTCACTTATCTGTGACCTCTCTGACTGCTGTAGGTTGTTTCTCTGCTCTGCTAAACAAAGCAGATCCAGTCCAGGGATGCCTGTGGATCTTTCTTTAAGCTTTGAAGCTCAGGGAGCTCCTGAGGTAATGATCCAAGCCTAAAGCCAAGTAACGTGCATCTGCAGACCCCAGAACCGAAACCTTGGCATCAGAGGCATGTCTCCTGGTCTTGGAGTTGAATGTCTATTAATCGTGTGTGAGCTCACCAAGAATGTTTAACTTTGCTTATAAGAAACTTGTGATTTTACCATACAAAGCAAAATCGTGTGTGTGTGTGTTCTCATAATTCATTTGTTTCTGTGGAAAGATACAAGATGTAGAAGCTATCTTTTACTGACCCAGCATTTCTAGAGCACCTACTCTGAGCTAGGTGCTTTATATAGTAGAAACTAACATTAATATGAGTTAAAACCATTATATACATTACTTTATCTAAGCCTCACAATGGTTTCAAAGGAGCACATTGTTATCTGCCATTTACAGAAAAAGAAACTGAGCCGTTGAGAGGTTTGGTAACTCGCCCATGATCATAATAAGTGACAAAATCAGGCCTCCACCTCGGTCCCCATGGTCTGTGTATGGACCCTATATTTCATTAATCCTCATGTTACCCTAAAAATCAGGGACCATACTGTATTTCATGGATCAAATAAAATTATATATTCAGTATCACATGATTGCTAGTAAGAAAGTCAAACCTCACTGAGATCCGAGTGACTTCCAAATCTATGCACATTCCATGACCCAGGGGCTGACCACATCATTGAATATGGAGAAGGTACCCCAGAACAGTGCCCCCCAATTTTAATCTACATCGCCATGTACCCAACATTCTACTCCTCAGCATTTACCCAAGAGAATTAAAAACATATGTCCATACAAAAACATATATCCATGCAGGAAATGTTTTATCAGCTTTATTTATAATATTCAAACAAAAGATGGAGAAAATGTCTATCAACTAAAGAACAGATAAACAAAATTTGGTATATCTATACAATGGAATGCTATTAGGCAATAAAAAGAAATGAAGTGCTGACGCATGTAAAATATGGATGAACCTCAGAAGCATTATGCTAAATGAAAGACCCAAGACACAGAAGGCCACATATTACATGATTCCATTTAGGTGAAAGATCCAGAAAAAGCAAATCTGTACAGACAGAAGATGAGTGGTTGACTTAAACAAGTGGGGAACAGGTATTAAGAGTAAATAGACATAGGAACCTTATTGGGGTTTTACAATGAAATGATTAAAAACTGATTTTTGATAATGGATACACATCTTGCTAATTTCACTAGAAATTATTGAGTTGCACACTTGAAATGGGTGAATTAAATGTTATGTAAAACATGCCTAGATTAAGTGGTAGATGTTTTAATGTGCTATTGAATTGTCTTGGGATTTTGTTAAACTGCAGAATCTGAGTCAGTAGGTTAGGAGTGAGGCTTGCATTTCTGAGAAACTCCCAAGTGATGCTGATGCCATTAGTTCAAGGTCCACATTTTGCGTAGCTAGGAGACAGATTCCAAATTCCTGCTTCTCTAATTCAACCAACCAAGGTAGATTACACCTTTACTTGGGCTTTGTTTATGAAGATGGAGTACCCCAATGTTCTCTTTCTTGAGTCCTTATTTGGATCATGTCATGATTGTATAATACCAAACCCTAAAGGAAAATTTTCTTTTTTTCTCCACCCTGTTCTTTGTTAACCTAAACCAGCAATTCCCCATATTTAGTGTGCATCAGGGTCATCCAAGGAGCTGTTTAATATGCAGATTCCTTGACCCACCCCTGAAATTCTGAATCTGTAGATCAAAACTAGGAAATCTGTCTTTTTATAAGCATTTCAGATAATTCTTTTTTAAAAAGTTAACTTACAATATTGTGTTAGATTCATAATGGTTCAGTATTTTTTAGATTATATTCAATTATAGATTATTACAAGATAATGGGTATAATTCCCTGTGCTCCACAGTAAATCCTTGCTGCTTATTTAAACTATATAAGTAGTTTATATCTGTTAATCTCACACTCTGTTAACCTTCCCTCTCCCCTTTGGTAACCACAAGTTTGTTTTCTATATTTGTGAGTCTGTTTCTATTTTGCATGTACATTCATTTGTATTGTTTTTTCAGATTCCACATATAAGTGATATAGTGTGGTATTTGTCTTTCCCTGTCTGATTTATTTCACTCAGCATAATATTCTCTAGGTCCTTTCATGTTGCTGCAAATGGCAGTGTTTCACTTTTTGTAATGGCTGAGTAATATTCTGTTACTATGTTACATAGTCCACTATATATGCCATATCTTCTTAATCCAATATTTGTTGATGGGCACTTTGATTACTTCCATGTATTGGCTATTATAAATAGTGCTTGTATTGGAATGCATGTATCCTTTTGAATTAGTATTTTCATTTTTTCTGGACATATACCTAGGAGTTGAATTACTGGATCACGTGGTAGTTCTATTTTTAGTGTTTCAAGGAGCCTCCATGCTGTTTTCCATAGTGACTACACCACCCAACAGGGTACGAGGTTTCTATTTTCTCCACATCCTGTCCAACAGTTCTTATTGGTAGGTTTTTTTATTATAGCCATTCTGACCTGTGAGGTGATAACTCGTGTTTTTCATTTGCATTTCTCCATTAATCTAAAAGTAGTGATTTTAAGCATCTTTTCATGTGCCTGTTAGCCATCTGTATGTCTTCTTTAGAAAAATGTCTGCTAAATTCTTCTGCTCATTTTTTGATTGGGTTTTTTGATATTGAATTTAAGAACTGCTTGTATATTATGGATATTAAGCCCTTGTCAGTCACATCATTGCAAATATTTTCTCCCCTTCCATAGGTTGTCTTTTTGTTTTGTTGATGGTTTCCTTTACTGTGCAAAAACTTTTAAGTTTAATTAGGTCTCATTCATTTATTTTTGCTTTTATTTCCTTTGCCTTGGGAGAATCATCTAAGAAAATATTGCTATGATTTATGTCTGAGAATATTTTACCCATATTCTCTTCTAGGAGTTTTATGGTTCAGTTCAGTTCAGTCGCTCAGTTGTGTACGACTCTTTGCAACCCCATGAATCACAGCACGCCAGGCCTCCCTGTCCATCACCAACTCCTGGAGTTCACTCAGACTCACGCCCATCGAGTCAGTGATGCCATCCAGCCATCTCATCCTCGGTCGTCCCTTTCTCCTCCTGCCCCCAGTCCCTCCCAGCATCAGAGTCTTTTCCAATGAGTCAACTCTTCACATCATGTCTCATATCTAGATCTTTAAACTGTTTTGAATTTACTTCTATATATAGTGTGAGGGAGTGTTCTAATTTCATTAATTTACATGTAGCTGTCCAGCTTTCCCAACACTACCTGTTGAAGAGACTGTCCTTTCTCCATTGTATATTCTTGCCTCTTTGTCATAGTCTAATAGATTAGATAGGACTTCCCATAGATTAGGAGGCATGGTGGTAAAGAATCCACCCGCCTATGCAGAAAATGAGGGAGATGCAGGTTTGATCCCTAGGTCAGGAAGATCCCCTGGAGTAGGAAATAGCAGCCTCCTCCAATATCCTTGCCTGGAAAGTTCCAAGGACAGAGGAGCCTGGTGGGCTGCAGTCCATGGGTCTGCAAAGAGTCAAACACAACTGAGCACGAACGCACACAAGCAATGGGTTGTACTGGAGCTCTTATGCCAGTTTCCAGTTAGTTCTCCAGGAGAACTGTTTCACTTGTGAATTTGTCTTTGGTGTGTTTGTGGAGGGAGATGAGTGCCATGTCCTCTTACCCCACTATCTGATGTGGGAAATCACTTGGGAAACAAACAAAAAATGCTTATGCATGGGTCCTAGTCGCAGCAATCATGATTTTTTTGAAGACTCCCTGATCATTCTAACATACACCAAAGTACAAAAATTCATTGTTTCTCATAGATGGTTTTATCCTTAGCTTCAGAATCAATTTCTGGGCCCCAAACTGCTGGTTTATCAGCAGTGCTTCTCTCTTCACCCCATTCCTACAGCCGTGGAGGACCCTATTTACCTGGGAGCACCAGCCCACTCCTGGCCCCCTCCCACTGACAATGTAACTCAAGGGTTTCGGACACATTAATCTGTGAATTTTCATCAGTCTCTAACTCCTTCTTTCCTTATGTTTCATAAGAATAGTTTAAATTTCAAATCTTCCCCCTAAATCTCTTCCAGGGAAAGAAAGCTAGGAGAGAAGCTGAACTCAGAAGCCCATTTTTCAGTCATTGTTAACAGTTTCATTTATGGTAGACTTCCATTTCCCACACCTGTGTTCCAGCAGCTCACTGGGATGGGGGAGAATCTTTGGGAAGACCTTCTGATCACATGTGGAAGGAGTGGGAGAGAATTAAAAATATAGGTGTACTCCCATGTCATAAAGCATTAGTGAGAAAGCAGCTATTTGGCATGTGTGTGTGCAGCTCACACGAACATAGCTTGTGTGTTTATGCATATGTAAATATGCAAAGTTGAAGCGCCCTCTAGTGGAACACCTAGAGATCGCATTTTCCAGAGGAACTCACCCTCAAGAAGAAAAAGGAAACAAACAGAATACTTTGAAGTCTTATCTGACCAGAGCATCATGAGAAATGAGAGCATAAGTCTACAGCATCTTCATAGTCATGGCAGGATATCCGGGGCACCGGTTGACTCAACTGACTGCCAGGTTCAGCTTGGTGAGGAGGGAGTGCAGGTTGAATCAACCTTTCTTACAGGCCTCGTATGGAGGCCTTCATTCCCCTTGTGCCAAAGGTGTACAAAAGCAGCATTAGGAAGTTACAGCTGCTGCAAAGGAAGGTTTTATAGATTACCATGAAGTTCCTTCAGTTCAAGAAGCTGCCTGTTCCCATTTCAAATGAGGGAACAAAGATGGATTATTCACTAATGGGATAACCAGACTACTGTCAGGAAGAGGATATATTGGAGACTTAACCTACTTTTTTTATACTAAATAAATTTCAAATTAAAATAGAAGAAAACAGTGGAGATTATATTAAAGTGGTGAATGCCTTGCCAAATAAAGCCTCAAATCCATAAAGCCATTAAAGAAACTTGATAAATTTTACTACAAAAATAAACGTTTTTCTGCATGGCAAAAAAAAATTACATGAATGTATTCAAAAAATAAATAGCACACAGGGAAAAATTGCAACAGATAGCATGAAGGGGTAATTTCCTTACTATATCAGGTGTTCTACACCCATAAGCAAAAGACCGACAATGCAACAGAAGGAAACAGGCAAGGGATCTGAACAGATAGGTGACAGTAGAGAAAAGGAAAAATGAAGCGCTTAAACAATAGGCAGTGATGTTCAATCTCCTTCACAAGCGTTGCTTTCCAGGTCGCAATGCAGGCTCACACATTTGAGTAGGGCAGGCTCAGGGAAGCAGGCTGAGTGATATGTGGGAATGGAAAGTGTACATCAGTACACTGTCCATGAAGAGCAGTTTTGCAATAGCTGTCAAAATGTAGCCATAAGCATTGACCAAGTAAAGTCACTTGTAGGAATTTACCTTATGGATATGCTTGCAGATGTGTGAGATGATACATGTATGAGGAAATTCAATGCAGTATGGTTTAGAAAAGCAAAATCCTAGAAACAGCATGAATCAAGGACTAGAGAAATAAAGCATGACACAGTCACACAGCAGCCCTGGGCTCCATGTTCCCAAGAGTGAGGCAGCTTGGTGTGATGGCTCTTCCAGAAACTTGAAGTGAAAAAGCAAGGTGCAGTGAAGATGCTGAGAATTTTCCATCACACTCCATTACTTTTTTAATTTAAAAGAAAAATGAGGATTCATGGGAGAAGTTTTTCTTAGTTCTCAGAACCAGCTAGTGATTTTTTTTCCTTGTGTTTTTGGTACTGATGTCATCCTGTTTTATTTTTAATTCAATGAATTGAATTTACCGTAGAAGGAATATGTGGAAATGATAAAAGAACAAATGTTAGTTTTTATGTTGTGGACACAATAGTCAGGTAACTGCTTGTGTTTTCCCCAGTATAAGCTGCTAGAAAGTTCAGAATCATGTTAGTAGCTCGTGTCTCCGGAAGTACAGAATCTTCTGGGATGAATACTTTGTACTAAACTAACCCCTGGCTATTTGTTTCTAGTCTTATATTCCCAAACCATTTTTTTACATGTATTATAATAAACTGGTTCAAATTTATTTTGTAAGGAGGTAGACATATTTTTAAACTAGAATAAAAAGAAAGCAAAGTGAAGAAAGGAGTGTATATTATGCTACCATTTGCATTAAAAAAAAATACATGACTGTGCTCATACGTGCATCGAATATCTCTGCAAGGATAGCCACTTTGGTTACCTGAAGATGCTAGGACAGATGTAAATGCAATCTTATTAATAGCTCTAAGTTATTTTGTATTTTAATTTTATGCCACATACATATTTTTAAAATATTTTAAAAAGTCCTCCCTTTTGCTGTAAAGAGTCACCCAGTTGCTGCAAGCACTGCTCTTCTGGTACAACTGTTTCACCAACAGGAAGACGTGTTTGCAGAGGAGACAGTGACTTACCCTCGCCCACGGAGTTTCTGTTGCAATGTGAACTCCCTGCTTCTTTTTACTATACTAGAGCTGCTGAGATATCTATAAATATTTCTCCTGGGCTACAGAGAATGAAAGTTTGGCCCATCTCCCATAGTTTGCACTTTAGAAAAAATCAATTTGAGGTAAATAAAATTTTTCCTCCACAATAAAATTGAGTAAGTTCTTAATAGGAAAAGTGCAAAGGGCTGAGGAGTTTATTAGTGTAAAGCTTTCACTTTCATTGTCTACAAGCCTCACATCCTTATAAGTCCCCCAACAGTGATGAGTCTATTTTTGTTAGGTTTATGAGGTGTAATATATATAGTAAGATAGTAACATTTTCCTTTTTAAGGATACAGTTCAATAAGTTTTGACAAACACACGTAGAACATTTCCAGCACCTCAAGAAGTTCTCTCTTTCCCTCTTATAATCAAATCTTCCCACAGCCCTCATCTGGGAGCAAGTTTACACTTACAGAGAGCTTACCAAGATAGTACAGACTTCTCACATATTCTCTACCAGCTTTCCCTAATGTTGACATTTCACAGAACATGGTATTATACATTTATCAAAACTAACGCATTGACACTGGTAAATTACTGTTAACTGTAGACTTCATTCAAAAATCACTGGCTTTTCCATTGGCATTATTCTGTTCTGGATCCCACCCAGCAGCCCACCTAGCCCTTGGTCCACCTGTCTCCTTAGTCTCATCTGTGACAATTTCTCCATCTTTCTTTGTTTTTTGTGACCCCAAAAAAGGGTCTTTTTTAAGAGTACCAGTCAGGTATTTTGTAGTATGTTTCTCAAATGGAGTTTGTCTTCTGTTTTATCATGGCTAAACAGGGGTTAAGGATTTGAGGGATAAATACAGAAGTGACGCGCCCTTCTCATTGCATCATGTCTGGAACATGATGTCCTCATGATTTCTTGGTTAATGTGACCTTGATCATGACCAGTTTTCTCCGCTATAAACTTACTTACTTTTCCACTTTCCATCCTTTCTCCATTGGAAACGAGTCACTAACTCCAGCTCATACTGAAGGGAGGGAATTAAAGTCCACCTCCCAGAGTGGGGTGTATGTACTCCTGTTATCTGACTGCCCATCCCTTTCTCTTCCTGGTGCCCAGTCTTTCTCAGTGAGAATCTGGTAAGGTTCATGGAGAAAACTCTGCAGGAACCTTATACTCCCACTGTGATCGCAGCTCGTATGGATCCTAGTCCATACTTGTCATGGCAACTGTCTAGTTTTATCTGAATCCTTCTTATTCACTTGTGTGACCCTGGCATCCCTTCCAGTCACACTCTGCACAGCTGAGCCAGGGCTTCCCTCCCATCTCTTCTTGGAACGCCCTGTCTTCTTTTAGATTTCAGGCTCTTTAGTTACCCACAACCTCAGATCTCTAATGATTTCAGGAAGAATTACAACTTTGTTGTTTATCAAAGTTTTACCTGCTGAAAAGGGTGACGGTCTCTTCAGTTTTCTATATCCAGGGTGGAAGCAGAACTTGATGTAATGAATATGAAAAGCAAGCCTCTCTCCTCCCCATAGAAAGTGAGATCTACAGGCTTCATACTTGCTATGACCTCAGAGAGCATTCATGATTATGTGACTCTCAGTGAGGGCAACCATTGACAGGTATTCCCTTGCACGAGACCTATGGCTGTCCTGGGAACCACTGGAGTCATTCCAAGAATGAATGATCAGGGCCAAGTCCAAGCACATGTTTCCAGAGCCTCGCCGTCTAGTAGCATCCGTCACTCATGCCTCACTTGCCCAAGGCACCCTCCAGGTAGCCCATGTCTTAGGTCTGCCATGGGTCCCACCAGCTGAGTTTATGTACTCCCTTAATAGCAACTGGGGACACCTCAGCCCCTCCTGAACCAATGAGAAATGTGAGCACAGGCTAGTATTTGATGGTGGCAGCAGTGAGAGTCCTGCTATCCTTCCCCTGCTGCTGCTGCTGCTGCTGCTGCTGCTACTGCTGCTGCTAAGTCACTTCAGTCGTGTCTGACTCTGTGCGACCCCATAGACGGCAGCCCACCAGGCTCCCTCATCCCTGGGATTCTCCAGGCAAGAACACTGAAGTGGGTTGCCATTTCCTTCTCCGATGCATGAAAGTGAAAAGTGAAAGTGAAGTCGCTCATTTGTGCTCGACTCTTAGCAACCCCATGGACTGCAGCCTACCAGGCTCCTCTGTCCATGGAATTTTCCAGGCAAGAGTACTTGAGTGGGGTGCCATTGAATCCTAACCTCACACACTCAGGTCTCTGAAACTTTTGTTCCTTTTTCATTCATTCAACAACTAGCAAGTATGGTAGCCATCATGTGGCAGAAATCATGCTGCGCACTGGGTGTGCATCCAGCCACCCCCGTAAGAACAGCTTAACATTTATTCATCTACATAAGAGAGGCTAAGCAACACGGATCTTTGCATTTCAAGTATCCAGAATAACCTTTGTAGTGACTACATCTGGTATCTGAATGAACCATTATGAAGTTTCATTTGACCCTCCCAATAGCTCTGTGAGGTAGATGAAAGAGAAACTCAGAAACGTTAGATATTTGTCCTACAGTCACACTGTTAGTATCAGAGCCAGGCCTTGAGGTCCTTCGACTTCAAGTAGTGTCCTTAAGTGCCTTGATGCTTTGCCTGTCATGCTTGAATCTATCAGATATGTGGTAGAAAGGAGTCAATGTTTGAAACCAAATGCATCCCATCTAAATCAAAAGCACCCCTACCAAGTATGAGAGAAAAGACTGTTCAAGAGTTTAAATGCTTGGATTCAGGTCTAAATTTATATCCCTCCATCCAACAGCCTTTTTCTAATCATGGCACTCCAACTGAGACTCAGAGAGTGACCCCTGGACCTGGAGACCCAAACTGTCTGTGACAGTGATAGCAGCTGGCATGTAAGCCCATTATTACCAGCTGAGAGGAAGGTCCACTGCTCGGTTTCTTAGCAGAGGAGAAAAACCCCAAGTAGGTTTACAAAGAATGTTTTGAACCCTCTCAGGGAGTCGTAATTAAGGAACACCAGTCCATGCTTCCACAAAAGCACAGATAAATTTTCTGAGGCCTCTGTAGTACGGCTCTGCACAGCCAGCCCTGGAGAGCTCAAATCTAATCTGCCTGACGTCCCTGGAGTAAGTGCTGCTCCAGGCGTGTTTGAACTTCAGAGGAAGCTTGGCTGAGCCTATTTCATCATTCCCCAGCAAATTTACCCAAATGCCAGATCAGCAAGCCTTTTTTGATTCAGCACACTGTGCATTGGAGCAAGAGAGCTAGCGCCTGCTCATTTCACCTGGTGGGACACTTTTTGGAGTTTGCTTTCAAAAGAAGAGATAGGATTGCCTTCTTGCAGTCTTCTCAGGAAAAATAAATAAGGACAAGATCAATCTCTTGATTTCACATAGAGGAGTAACCATAAGACTGTATGATTTTCTCTATGATTTCAAACAAGGAAAAAAAAAAAAAAGTGGTCAGGCTTCATCTTTGAGGATGAATAATATATCATCCAGGAGGCTTTTCAGCAGAATGAATTTGCCAACTTTCAATGTTTGTCCTGAAGGAAACATTGGCTGAGTCAAAACATTGACATTGTAAAGTCAGGAGAATGTGTCAGCCTTCCCTGAGGTAATGTCACAACATCTTGACAAAACATATGCCACAATAAAATTATATCAGAGCAAAAATAAATAAATAAATGGTTATATTTGTCTCTATGTGTTACACACCTCCGCCTAAACTTCAGTTCCACTTACTAGGATGAAAACTTTGCAAATAAATTAAGAGAAATAAATTGTTCCCAATAAAAGAGGAATTCCTGAAAAGTTTATTTCAAGTAGACCAGAATATCTTTATAACCCAGTCCCCTATTCATAGGTTTATTTGGGCCCTACACCCTCACAGGGTGTAGTTTTCATCATAATTGTTCTACACGATGAAAACTCATACAGTAAAGTGACGGTATTTATAAGGAATACGTTTGGGACCCCTTTTGAATCCTGAATTCCTAAGTATGGAAAAGTTTGAAAGAGTTGCTGGGTCCTCTGTACATTTCACAACACAAATGAAAACCTCAAATATAAGCAATGAAAAATAGAGCTTCTCAGGTTGGATGCAGGTGAAGCAGAGAACACGGAGCCCCATTTCTTCATTCTCCTCTCAACTAGACAGTTAATTCCTTTCCACACCCTCTCTTGCCTCCCTCCTCTCCTGCCATCCCCACACCCAACTGATGGCCCTTAGGCACCTCTGGGAAATCTGGAGGCAATGTGGAGCAGCTTGTTGAATGCAGCTGCTCCAACTGATATCTATAAACGCCATGCTGTACTCATCTGCCGGCAGAGATAAATGGCCTTTCTATTTGATTTCTAGGAAGAAGTTAAGTGAGCTTCGGTTCTACGCTCAGATTTGTGTCTGATGTACTACTGCTTTTAACGACTGTAATAAAATTGTCGTAGTCATCTACTCATCTCTAGGTGCTCCTCCTTATCCCCTGAGGATTTTAAGCACCTGATTCACTCTCTCCCCATCAGTTCTATCCCTGATATAATTCTTAGTGACTTCAGTATCCAAATAGATGCTTCTCCTAAAAGTGTGACTTCTCATTCTTGATTTCTCTTCCTCCAGTTATATTCCATACCCCACAGTCAGCCATTTGCTCCCTTGGCCATGCCCTGGATTGAGTCCTTGTTTATAAGTGTGCTCCCTCAATAATCTCAGTAATTTTACTGTCTGACCACCATCCCCTATCTTACTATCTCCTTTCCACTTACAAGGATTCCAGTGGTTCTTCAACCTTACAAGCCCCCAGCCCATTGATCCTACTACTTTTTACTGTCACTTTACCTCTTTTGTCCTGAGTTCCTTCTGTAGCTTAGGTTCCTTGGTTCATTTGTATATTTATTTCCTCACTCCTGACAAAATGCAATTCTGGTCTTTCAAAATGTAGATTTTGCTATTGTTTGGTAGGCTGAGGCCAACAGATCAGGAGATGACTGCCATTGAAAAGCTAGTATTTTACACTCACAGATTCCAGGACCGGAGGGAGTCGGGGAAGGGGGAGGTGGGAGTGGAGGGTGGGATGCACCGTGCTAGGGGTTGTGGGGGAATGACACAGAAAAGCACCAGGGTCAGGAGACAGAAGGAGCAAGGGGGAAGCTGAAGTAAGAGTCTTTATTGTGGTTTCTGCAAGAAGGAAGTAGGGAGGCAGAGCAAGCAGGTTTAAAATGGGCTAGTTTGAATAATTTCAGAGGGCCTGGGGCAAGGTTGTCCCTCCCTGGCCCTGGGGTGATTAGACAGAGGAAAAAAGTACCCAAATGTGAAAGCCAGCAGAGGGAGATGGTTGAGAGTGTGGGCTGTGGATTGCTTGGTTTGCATATGAAAGGTGTGTTCACAGACGAGTCCTTTATTAGCTCTAGGAACTGGCAGCCCCAGCAGTCAAAATCCCTCAAGGGTCAGCAAAGGCCCAGATGTCAAATTACCAGAAACGTGGTTAATGCATCCGGTTAAATGCAGCCCTCTGCTGACTTTTCACCAGCACCCAGGCAGCTGGGTGTGACTGAAGCAAGACTCACAACGGTGCTGACTGGCCTCATTGTAAATGTGTGAGCAACATAAAACTCCAGAGTTGCCCACCTCTATTGAACTGGACATGGAACAACAGACTGGTTTTAAATAGGAAAAGGAGTACGTCAAGGCTGTATATTGTCACCCTGCTTATTTAACTTATATGCAGAGTACATCATGAGAAACGCTGGGCTGGAAGAAACACAAGCTGGAATCAAGATTGCTGGGAGAAATATCAATAACCTCAGATATGCAGATGACACCACCCTTATGGCAGAAAGTGAAGAGGAACTAAAGAGCCTCTTGATGAAAGTGAAAGAGAGTGAAAAAGTTGGCTTAAAGCTCAACATTCAGAAGACAAAGATCATGGCATCCGCTCCCATCACTTCATGGGAAATAGATGGGGAAACAGTGGAAATAGTTTCAGACTTTATTTTTTGGGCTCCAAAATCACTGCAGATGGTTACTGTAGCCATGAAATTAAAAGATGCTTACTCCTTGGAAGAAAAGTTATGACCAACCTAGATAGCATATTCAAAAGCAGAGACATTACTTTGCCGACCAAGGTCCGTCTAGTCAAGGCTATGGTTTTTCCAGTGGTCATGTATGGGTGTGAGAGTTGGACTGTGAAGAAGGCTGAGTGCCGAAGAATTGATGCTTTTGAACTGTGGTGTTGGAGAAGACTCTTGAGAGTACCTTGGACTGCAAGGAGATCCAATCAGTCCATTCTGAGGAAGGTCAGCCCTGGGTGTTCTTTGGAAGAAATGATGCTAAAGCTGAAACTCCAGTACTTTGGCTACCTCATGTGAAGTGTTGACTCATTGGAAAAGACTCTGATGCTGGGAGGGATTGAGGGCAGGAGAAGAAGGGGACGACCGAGGATGAGATGGCTGGATGGCATCACTGACTCGATGGATGTGAGTCTGAGTGAACTCTGGGAGTTGGTGATGGACAGGGATGCCTGGCGTGCTGTGATTCATGGGGTCACAAAGAGTCAGACACGACTGAGGAACTGAACTGAACTGATTGATTTTGTCAGTTCACTGTCCCAATCTCCTGGCTTTTCAAAAAGTTCTTCCACTTTTCTCAAGCATCCAACAACTTCTTTACCATTTTCCTTTCTTTGCTTCTTCTTTCACTGAGAAAATAGAAATAATCAGAAATAAATTCCCACACATTCCCACCATAAGAATCACCTGTACCCACTTCGTCCGCCTTGTCTCCTATGAAGACGGTGAGCCTCCAGGGTGACCCCTCTGCTCCGGCTCTACCTCTCTCCCGTGTAGCCTCTTTCTAGTGCATCACCAGTTGCACCTTCTCTTCTGAATCATCCCATCAGACAGAGAGATTGTAACCTCCCTCTTGAGAAAGCAGAGAACTCTCTTGACTCTACGTCTTCCTTCAGGTAGTGCCCGGTCTCTCTGTTCCCCTTCACAGTAAATGTTTCTAAAGAGTTTCTGTCTGCTTTCTCTGCCTCCATTCTTTCTTGAATCTACTCAGGCTGCTGCTTCTCTTCACACTGCCAAAACTGCTTTACTGAGGTCTCTAATGACCTCCATCTTGCCAAAACCAATGGTCGTTTCCCACTAACCATTTAACTGAATGTATCAGTGTTATTTTTTATAAATTTGTTTATTTTTAATTGAAGGATCGTTCCTTTACAGTGTTGGTTTTGCCAAACATCAACATGAAACAGTGCATCATTTCATGCCCCTAGAGATACTCTTCTAGCCTCCTGGAAACCATTCTCTCTTGATTCTCTTCCTATCTCTATCTTTCCCACTCTAAATACTAGAGTGTCCAAAGCTGAGTCCTCAGACTTCTCTGTCTTCACTCTCTCTGTGGGTGATCTCATCCTCTCATGGCTTAAAAGTCCATCGGCATGCTGATGCATCTAAAATGTCTCATCTCTAGACCAACTCCAGACTTGTCTATCCAACTGCCAAGTAGGCCTCTCTGCTTGGACTTTTCATAGGCATCATAAATTTAACTTGTCCCAAAACAAATCCTTATTTTCCTCTATTCCTTCTATCATCTTCTGCATCTTCACTGTTGAGCTCTTAAGTTTCCAACTGCTCAGATTCTAACTTTGGAGGCACCCTGGATTCTTCTTTCTTCCGCACACCATATCCAGAGGATGAGTAAATTTTGTCAGCTTTCCTTTTTAAATGTAGGTACCGTCTGAATTCTTTTTAGCTCCTCCACCTGATCCATACCCCATCATTTCTTTATCTGTTATTTCTCACCCAGTGTATTGTACTAACTGCTTAACTGTTTCTGTTTTTCCTCTACACCTGAATTGTTACACCATCACCCTTCCACCACCCCTCCTTACCACCAAATCTGGCTACACTCCAGCTCTGGTTTAGTCTTGGCTTCACCAGCATCAGGGGGTGTGACCTTTGGCAATGACTTTCCCCTCACTGGGTCTCTTTCTTCCTCTGTGAACTGATAGTGGATTAGGGTATTTGGGTATTTTGTAGCTTGAATATTTTAGGGTCATCTGTTTATCACACACTGACCCTTGAAAGTGTTAAAACCCCCTTTTATGCTTGGGGGGCAGGGTCTGATTTAATGCTCCCACTGACTTACATTCCTGGGCTTCTCACAGTACCCTGCACCTACCTGTATGTGCTGTTTTTCACATGGTTCCGTGATTCGCTTGGCTCTCTCCCCTCATGGGACTATGAGCCCCACTAAGGCAGGGAGCCATGTCCTGGCTGTCTCTGCGTCTCTAGAATCCAGCACAGTGCCTGGTATAGAGTAATGCGCAGGAAAGGTACAGTATGTGAATGAATAGAAAGCAGAACGCCTTCAAGCTGGGGAGAGGATAGAGAAAAGAAGATAACAGAGATGAAGCCCTGAGGGATGAAGGCAATGAGGATGCTAGGGCAAAGGCCAAGTCCCCAGTGACAGGTCTGAAGAAGAAAAGCGGTGGGGATACCCCAGGAAGGCCTGAATACAGTGGGGCCAACTGAGGGGGGAGGGTCACTAAGTTGCACTTCAGAGCCAGCCTGAGCTCAGTCTCAAGGAGAGAGGTAACTCCATGCCTTCAAGGAGCTAACTAGCTTGTGGGGCAGCTAACTCATGGATGAACTAGAAGCCATGTAAAATTGTACCAGATGGCGTGAGAGCACTAATGAAGCTCTGAAGAGTGTGATATAGATTATTAACACTGTAGCTTAGCCAGGGAGAGATGATGTGGGCGAGAGCCTGTTTCCTGCTCTGCTGAAGACAAATCTCTACCTCCTTCCAGATTTTTTAAATCTACATGTAATTTCTTGTGTTGATGCCCTGGTGAGGCAAATAAGGCCTTCATGCCAGAATCACAATGGCAAGAATTCAGTGGGCCTTATTCCAAAGGTTTCTGGTTTCCTTTCAGTAAAATGTGTCATATAGAAGTTAAAAGGCTTCACCCACATGTCCACAGCCACAAGACCCTCCCTGGCAATAGAGTCTATAAGTGACGGTCCCCCTCCCATTACACCCTACTTGGCTAACCCTCCATGAAACCAAGGGACGTGTCTGTCTGCTTGGTGCTGCTTCCCTTTGTGTGGCTTTTATTTGAGAGACAGCTGTTGCTCAGTGAGATTTCTGGAAGAATGACTGAAGAAGTCTCAGCATCATGTGTTACAGGTAGGAAGATTTGCAACTAATTAGCTTATGTGTGAAATGTCTACATATCCAGGGAGAATTTTATTTATATGTAAGGAAATGAGTTATTTACAGGTGAGAATTGTTTCGGAGTACCTCCATTTCTTGGAATTTGAGTTTATCATATAGCATTGTATTTCCTTTTTTTTTTTTTTTTTCAATGTGATAGGAATTCCAAATTGGTCCAAGCTCTGTCCACCACTGGAGATCAGACCCCTTGGACAATGTACAGTGAACCTGCTGGGAAGGTCTTCCAGAAGAAGACCAGCACAATGAAGTTTGCACCTCCAAGGTAAGGACTATTCCTGAGAAGAGACAGGGGGCAGTTTCTGTGGGGAAAGAGACAGGAGGAAAATGGGCTTTATGTACAAGGAAAGGTGATGTGTACATGTGCGGTGGAAAAGTACAGCAGACCATCAAAGTGAAAATGAAAATGGCTATTTCATTTAAAAAATTCTTAGATACTGAGCACTAACAGCTTGGTTTGGTACCCTTCTATATGGTGACCTTGAGAGGGTGATGCTGATACCTAGTGAGGACCTGAAGAAGGAAGCCAGATGAGGAGAGAAGAAAGCCATGGCTGATGCCACGCTTTTCAATTCAGTTCAGTCCAATTCAGTCGCTCAGTCATGCCTGACTCTGCAACTCCATGGACTGCAGCATGCCAGGCTTCCCTGCCCATCACCAACTCCTGTAGCTTGCTCAAACTCATGTCCATTGAGTCAGTAATGTCATCCAACCATCTCATCCTCTATCATCCCCTTCTCCTCCTGCCTTCAATCTTGCGCAGTCTAAGGGTCTTTTCCAATGAGTCAGTTCTCCGCATCGGGTGGCCAAAGTATTAGAGTTTCAGCTTCAGCATCAGTCCTCCCAATGAATATTCAGGACTGATTTCCTTTAGGATGGACTGGTTGAATCTCCTTGCAGTCCAAGGGACTCTCAAGAGTCTTCTCTAACAATACAGTTCAAAAGCATCAATTCTTTGGCTCTCAGATTTCTTTATAGTCCAACTCTCACATCCGTACATGACCACTGGAAAAACCATAGCTTTGATTAGATGGACCTTTGTTGGCAACGTAACATCTCTGCTTTTTAATATGCTATCTACGTTGGCCATAGCTTTTCTTCATAAGCACATAAGTAGAGCCCTTGGCAACTGCCAGGGATAGTTAGGAGTGTCTAAGCATGAGAAAGCAGAGAGTCAGAAATATAGGTAATTGCTGATAATACTCTTAGACAATATCTGCAGGTGTAGACTAGCAAGGAGGAAATACAAAGTGCTTAAGAACCCAGACTCTGGGGTTTTAATGCCTGAAACTGCTTAGTTGTCTGACCTTGGACAAATCACATAATGTTCTATGACTCAGTCTCCATAACTGTAAAATTAAAAAAAAAAAAAAGAAAGTACGTAATTCATAGGATTGATGTGAAAATTAAATGGGTAAAGAATCTGCCTCCAATGCAGGAGACCCAGGAAGTGTGGGTTCAATCCCTGCATTAGGAAGATCCCCTGGAGGAGGAAATGGCAACCCTTGCCTGGGAAATCTCATGGACAGAGGAGCCTGGCAGGCTACAGTCCACGGGGTTGCAAAGAGTCAGACACAGCTGAGCACATACACACAATACATGCAAAGCCCATTAAAGAGGATCTGACAGATAATCAAAATGGTGGTTGTTTGTGTTGCTACAGTGGTTGTATTTCTAGAGACCTGGGGAAGACACAGCTCAATAACACTTCCTAGTATATTCTGTGTAGGTGAGTATCTTCATGGTGGTTTCTTTCCTTTAAAAGGTGGAGCCTATTTTCCTCTTCCTGAATGTGAGATGAACTCAGAGATTTGCTTCCAGTCATGTGAATGTGGTAGAAATGATCATATGTGATTTCTGAAGCTAGGTCATAAAGTAAGAGCCACCTGACTCTCACTTTCTTGGATCACTCAGTCTCAGGGAACCCAGAGGTCATATCCCAGCACAGTCATGTAGACTGTAGAGGGGCCATGTGGGGAGGAACTGAGACCTCTTGCCAACATCCAGCACCAGTTTGCCAGTTGTTTGTCAGTGAGCCATCTTGGAAATAGATCACCCAGCCCCAGGCAAGCCTTCAGATGAGTGCAGCCCCAGCTGAGAGTTTGACTACAGTCACCCAGCTAGTCTGCTCTCAAATTCCTGATGCACAGAAACTTTGCTGGGACATAAATGCTTATTACTATTGGGTTGGCCAAAAGATTCATTCAGGTTTTCCCATACCATCCTATGAAAAATCCAAACAAACTTTTTGGCCAGTCAAATATTTCAAGTGGCACAGTAGTAAAGAATCCACCTGCCAGTGTAAGAGATGAAGGTTTGATCCCTGGGTCTGGAAGATCCCCTGGAATAGGAAATGGCAAACTCATTGAACACAATCCTCATTAACTGACCATTGTATTGTATTTTTTTTTCTACAGGAATTGGCATGAAAGTGGGTGCTTCTGTTTAAATTAAATTAAATTAACTGTTTAATTAAATATGCTAAAAGTTGTAATTTTGGAGATTATTTTGGCTGCAAGTAATAAAAGTCCCACATTAAATTGGCTTATACACTCATGCGCCTATCAGCCCCTGTACTAGAAGTCCATCAGTAGTGTGGGCTCCAGTGCTGACTTATCCAGGGGCACTGCTGCATCGCCCTGTGACTCTCTTGCCCCAAACCTCTCCCACTGTCAGCCTCTTCTTCACACTGAATAATAGGATGGCTGCAGCATTTCCAAACCTCACATTAGTGCACACCGACACCTAAAAAAAAGTGTCACTTCTGGAAGCTAGCCCAGAAGAGTGAAGATGAATATTCCTTGATGCATTTCATTGGCCAAAATTGAGTCACTTGGCATTTCCTAAGTCTTCACTGGGAAAAAAGCTGGGATTACCTGCAGGTCACTCAGGGCCACCCCTGCAGGCAAAGGTGTCAGCTTTCCCCGGGGCCTCTGGAATGGGTGGGAAAGAGTTGGGCAGCTAAACTGTGTAGAGCAGTGTTAGAGACAAGAAATTGGGGATCTGTATTGGAGAGGCCACCAACAGCAGAGGTTATGTGAAGTGACTGAAACAAACAAGAGCCATTAGAGCTTCCAGTTCCTTTAAGAGACACGGGAAGAAAATAGCTCATCAGTTCAGTTGAGTCGCTCAGTCGTGTCTGACTCTTTGCGACCCTATGGCCTCCCTGTCCATCACCAACTCCAGGAGTTTACCCAAACTCATGTTCATTGAGTCAGTGATGCTATCCAAGCATCTCATCCTCTGTCATCCCCTTCTCCTCCTGCCTTAATCTTCCCCAGCATCAGGGTCTTTTCAAATGCGTCAGCTCTTCGCATCAAGTGGCCAAAGTGTTGGGGTTTCAGCTTCAACATCAGTCCTTCCAATGAACACCCAGGACTGATCTCCTTTAGGATGGACTGGTTGAATCTCCTTGCAGTCCAAGGGACACTCAAGAGTCTTCTCCAATATCACACTTCAAAAGCATCAATTCTTCAGTGCTCAGTTTTATTTCTAGTCCAACAAGTGAGGGCATCAGAGGGCAAACAGGCTGAAACCACAGTCACAGAAAACTAACCAATCTAATCAGATGGACCACAGCCTTGTCTAACTCAGTGAAACTAAGCCATGCTGTGTAGGGCCACCCAAGATGGATGGGTCATGGTGGAGAGTTCTGACAAAATGTGGTCCACTGGAGAAGGGAATGGCAAACCACTTCAGAATTCTTGCCTTGAGAACCCCATGCATGAATAGTATGAAAAGGCAAAAAGATAGGACACTGAAAGATGAACTCCCCAAGTCGGTAGGTGCCCAACATGCTACTAGAGATCAGTGGAGAAATAACTCCAGAAAGAATGGAGACAGAGTCAAAGCAAAAACAACACCCAGTTGTGGATGTGACTGGTGATAGAAGCAAAGTCAGAAGCTGTAAAGAGCAATATTGCATAGGAATCTGGAATGTTAGGTCTATGAATCAAGGCAAATTGGAAGTGGTCAAACAGGAGATGGCAAGAGTGAACATCGACATTTTAGGAATCAGCAAACTAAAATGGACTGGAATGGGTGAATTTAACTCAGATGACCATTATATCTAATACTGTGGGCAAGAATCCCTTAGAAGAAAAGGAGTAGCCCTTATAGTCAACAAAAGAATCCAAAATGCCATACTTGGATGCAATCTCATAAATGATAGAATGATCTCTGTTCATTTCCAAGGCAAACCATTCAATATCACAGTAATCCAAGTCTATGCCCCGACCAGTAATGCTGAGGAAGCTGAAGTTGAACGGTTCNATCACTTCAGATGGTGACTGCAGCCATGAAATTAAAAGATGCTTACTCCTTGGAAGAAAAGTTATGACTGACTTAGATAGCCTGTTCAGAAGCCGAGACATTACTTTGCCGACTAAGGTCCGTCTAGTCAAGGCTATGGCCTTCCCAGTGGTCATGTATGGATGTGAGAGTTGGACTGTGAAGAAGGCTGAGCACCGAAGAATTGAAAGCTCCAGTACTTTGGCCACCTCATGCGAAGAGTTGACTCACTGGAAAAGACTCTGATGCTGGGAGGGATTGGGGGCAGGAGGAGAAGGGGACGACAGAGGATNCCAGTGGTCATGTATGGATGTGAGAGTTGGACTGTGAAGAAGGCTGAGCACCGAAGAATTGAAAGCTCCAGTACTTTGGCCACCTCATGCGAAGAGTTGACTCACTGGAAAAGACTCTGATGCTGGGAGGGATTGGGGGCAGGAGGAGAAGGGGACGACAGAGGATGAGATGGCTGGATGGCATCATGGACTCGATGGACGTGAGTCTGAGTGAACTCCGGGAGTTGGTGATGGACAGGGAGACCTGGCGTGCTGGGATTCATGGGGTGGCAAAGAGTCAGACACGACTGAGCGACTGAACTGAACTGAACTGAAATAAATGCTAGGTGAAACAATGAAAGAATCAATGAATGAGATGGGAAATGCCCTATTGTAGCATTCAAGCTACAGTGAATGCTCTGGCCTGACTGAAAGTAACTGGCCACAGGGCACGAGAAGGAACAGTCTCTCTGAACCAGTCTACAAGAACAATTTAGGACTCTGCTCCAAAGATTCAAATGCTGCTTTTCTAATAGAAGGAACATAAAAGAGAGTAACCTTTTGCTGTGTAACTACAGACCAAGTGGTACAGCTTGCCTTATATCACTGCCATAGAGGAACAGAGATAATGAAAAACCCTTACCAAGTTAGTTATATGCATTTTTTTTAAGTGCTGATTAAATTACCAGTAACAATGGCACCCCACTCCAGTACTCTTGCCTGATAAATCCCATGGGCAGAGGAGCCTGGTAGGCTGCAGTCCATGGGGTGGCTAAGAGTCAGACACAACTGAGCGACTTCAATTTCACTTTTCACTTTCACTTTTCACTTTCATGCACTGGAGAAGGAAATGGCAACCCACTCCAGTGTTCTTGCCTGGAGAATCGCAGGGACAGGGGTGCCTGGTGGGCTGCCGTCTATGGGGTTGCACAGAGTCGGACATGACTGAAATGACTTAGCAGCAGCAAGACCCTATTAAGTAACCTTTTGTCATCATCAGGATCTCTATATTATGCTAACCATCAAAGAGAAATCATAGAAACTGCAAATTATAGGCAGTTCTCTTTGAACCTATAAAAAAAGGGGCCAGGGGTAAGTAACATTTGAAAAGGAGCATCCTGACAAAAAAAATAGTAAAATATGGTTATTTTCTGCAGTTTAAGAATAAAAAATTTTTATATCCCTTATTTCAAAGTGTTAATTCCTGCTATCCTTCACTGCTAAGGAAACCATATTTTCTATGTTGAGAGTTTCAAGAATTAAAAGGTCATTAAATTTTTTTGCTAATAGAAAACCCTAATAGCTGAATTTCAAAGAACTAAGGATTCAAGTATGATGAATAACCTATGTTCTTATTTTTTACTGTGATAATTTAACTAATGATTCTGTAAGAGGCAATCTTTCTCAGTTATATCAGTTCAACCAGGAATTATCTTCTTTCCTTTCAAACTCTGATTGTCTCACAGTTACAAACACACAAATGAAGTTAATATCCTAATCCTGTTGATGTCAGGCTTGGGTTTTCTTGTCAACTGTCATGCGAAATGCTGTCATTAGGCAGGTTGGGTAGATGCCCACTGCCAAGTCCTCTTGCCTCATTAGACCAATTTCATAAGGCTTTCTGAATCTATTTGGTAGAAATGGGAGCCAGATATCCACATCTGAATTAAATTCTCCCAGCAGTTACCTCTCAAAGAGCGGTCCATCTCTCTGTTCTCTTTTCATTGGTATAGTAGGAGTTGAGTAGCATAGGATGAAGAGGGACTGCTTGGGTTTTAAACGTGCTGTTCTCCAAGGAACATGAATATGGTCTCCTCAATTTGAACAACTGCTGGGAGCAGGATTAAGTCCCTGATCTTGCCTAAGGTCACTGTAGATAGCTTGACAAGGCTAAACTAGCTTTCTTCTTGCTATAACATTGATAAACACTCCCTAGATCCACTTACAAGTAGTTGCTAGCCAGTCCTTTGACTGCCTTTGCAAATCAGTCAAAGGATCTACCACTTTTCTGTAACAAAACAAATGATTTCTTAGTGCCAACCAACACTTCCACGATAGAAGAGCCTTTACAAGCCTGCATTTTGTAAATCAAAACTATGGTAAACGCAACATATAGAGCATACTGTCTTTTCAGGGACTAAATATTTACACTTACATTTTTGTTTGAGGACATGTCAAGTAAGTCTTTTCCTTTCAATTGGCATTTAGAGAACTAGCCACACATGCTGCTCTGTACCTTCCTGCATGATACCATTCCTACCTGCAAGGATGGACAGCTTTCTTTTTTTTCTTTCTTGTGGGTTTGTGAGGTTTCTTGATGTTTGTGACAGGCCATGATAGGGGAAACTTTTATCACCGTGGGATTTGGCGGCCTCAGGAAATTGAAAATTGCAAATGAAATCCACTGGGCTTGAATTCATCAGCTATTATGTCAGATGACCTTTGGCAGTGTATTGCACAGGAAATGATTCAATATCTTGCAATAACCTATAAAGTGATGGCATCACTGACTCGATGGACATGAGTTTGAGCAAGCTCCAGGAGTTGGTGATGGACAGGGAAGCCTGGCATGATGCAGTCCATGGGGTCTCAAAGAGTCGGGCATGACTGAGCGACTGAACTGACTGACATAAAAAAAAAAAAAAAAAATCTCTCCCTAGCCCTTCTTTCTTCTCCAAGCCTCATCTTCGAGCTCATTTTCCCTTCTGCTCAGAATCTCAGTCCACACCGCTTGTCCCTCAGCGGAGGATCTCCACCTTCCCTCTCGCAGCAAGAGACCGAGCCCTACCCATAAGCTTTAAAGCCACCCAGGATGCCTTTGAAATTTGTGCCTGGTTTGCTAAGATCTCCTGGGAGCCTACTGGGTCATTGTACATAGTACCTACAAGCAGCAGGACTGGGGATGGGAAGATCCCGAACTCTTCTCACTGTGGAATATGTCACCAGTCCTGCAGGAACAAACAGAGCTCTAACTTCCAGGGGAACCCCATCATCTATTAAAGCCCTCAGAGCTGAGTCCAGAATAAGCACAAAGCCAGAACAACACACACTCTCAGCCAATTTCCCAAAGACCAGGACACTAGGTTTTCAATTCGAACAGGAAAAAAGAACAATTCGAAACTTCGGGTGACCCAGACAAATTAACTGTGCGACTCCAAGTGAAATGACTGCCCTCTCTGGACCTCGGTTTCCTGATCTCTGGAGGGGAGGGCTGCATCTATGAGGAGTCGGGATTAGTCGATTGTTAAGATTTCTTCCACCATGAGCTTTCAAGATTCTACAAGTCAGCTCTTCCTCAGCCAGGCCAGTCACATGCTCAGGTATGTAGGTATCAACAACCATCCTGGTTTATCTAGTACAGCCATGACTTCAAATATTTTCTCTAATTCTCAAAGCATGTGCACAATTTTCACTTCAGGAAACACTGTCAATCCGAGAGTGTCTCCTGATCATTTATGCTGATGTTAGCTGATTTGCTTGCACGTATGTGTTCAGTTGCAGCCCTCTGGGCCAGTGCTTGATAGAATGTGTGATCCTGCTCATATCCTCAGTGCCAGCCGGTGGCCAAGCCCAGCTTGGGAGCAAAGCCTTTTTTATTTAGCCAGCACTTATCTGGCATTTACAGTATACCAAGTACTGTCCTGCCAAGAAGCGCTAAGCCACTTTCGTTGAGTTCAGCTCTTTGTGACCCTATAGCCTGTAGCCCACCAGGCTCCTCTGTCCCTGGTTTTCTCCAGGCAAGAAACTGTAGTGGGCTGCTGTGCTCTCCTGCAGAGGATCTTCCCAACTCAGGAATCAAACCTGCGTTTCTTACGTCTCCTGTATTGGCAGGTAGATCTTTTTTTTTTTAACCACTAGCGCCACCTGGGAAGTCCCAAGCACTGCTCTACGACTGTGCAAATGTCAATTCATTGAATGTTCACAGCCATATGAATTGAGAATTTTTATTATTACCATTTTACATATGGGAAATGGAGGCACAGAGAGGTTAGTAAGTGGCCCAAGTCACACAGTCAGCGAGAAGCCAAGCCAGCTCTTCCCCCTACTCTAAGCTGCCGCTCTCAGCTCCAGGCACTTAGGGGGAGGAGCTGGCTCTGCTGGACCCTCCGCTCTGGCTCATGGTCTTTGTTTCATTACAACTTTACTATCTCCAATTTCCTCTCCATTTTCCAAGGGTCCATCACAGTGAACCTCTTAGCAGATCTTCAGGCTTCAACCTCTAGGCAACTGTGACATAGTGGAGGATGCTCTGTCCTCCCAGGCAAAACGTGTGCGTCACATCCCCACTCTACCTCTTACTGGTCCTGAGACTTCAGACATCCATCACCTGCCTCTACCAGCTCATCTGAAAATGAGGCTATTAATTCCTGCTCAGCAACAGAGGGGACATCCCCTGAGGCCCCACCTGGGGAAGCACCTTGAAATTTATAAAGTGACGAAGGCACCAAGGGGTAACGTCAGCGACTGGCACCTTGCAGGTGATAGTCATTGATTACACATTTGTTGAACTGATCATAGATGAGAAGCAACACAAAACTTAGGCGAGCCTACTGACACAGGAACACGTCCAGCAGAGACGGTAGCCCTTGCTAGGCCCACAGTAGAGGAAACTCAAATCATTGTTTCTCTAAGGCAATGTACCTTTAAAATGATCTGCTCTAAGTAGGCACCTTGTCTTCAAAGAAGCCCAGCAGCCAGAGTCCCTGGGATCCATGTGTGTGCAGAGCCAGGGGAGGAGACGGGCCGAACCACAGGCCTAGGTTAAGAGTAGAGGGCTGGGTGGGGCTGGGTGGTGGAGGAAGCTTCTTGGGGTACTTAGGAGGGAGGCCTGTGTCTCCTGAGGGCAGCCATCCCCTCAAGGTGTCCTGTGAGCTTGGTTTAGTTCAGTTCAGTCACTTACTTGTGTCCGACTCTTTGCGGACCCCATGGAGTGCAGTACGCCAGGCTTCCCTATCCATCACCAACTCCTGGACAGTGCAGATTTGCTCAAACTCATGTCCATGGAGTTGGTGATGCCATCCAACCATTTCATCCTTTGTTATCCCCTTCTCCTCCTGCCTTCAATCTTTCCCAGCATCAGGGTCTTTTCCAGTGAGTCGGCTCTTTACATCACGTGACCAAAGTATTGGCTTTTCAGTTTCAACATCAGTCCTTCCAATGAATATTCAGGATTGATTTCCTTTGGGATTTACTGGTTTGATCTCCTTGCTGTCCAAGGGACTCTCAAGCCTGGTGACCAGGACTAAAACCAGTGCCGGTCAGAGCCAAGTTTTCACTAAATCTAAATAAGAGACTTAAGATACCTCCCTTCTCAATCCCTGAAAATAGAAACTTGAAGTCGACAGCCCCTAGTTCCACCCTGAGTCTGAGGCAGGTCCAGCTGGCCCCCACTGATGCCAGCGGCAAGCNGCCGGTCAGAGGCAAGTTTTCACTAAATCTAAATAAGAGACTTAAGATACCTCCCTTCTCAATCCCTGAAAATAGAAACTTGAAGTCGACAGCCCCTAGTTCCACCCTGAGTCTGAGGCGGGTCCAGCTGGCCCCCACTGATGCCAGCGGCAAGCCCCACCACAGGCTCTGGCGAGGTGCCTTGGGCTTCAGCTCTCCATTCACGCTCTGCTCGACTCTGCTGACTTGGAGCAATCAAGGAGCCTCTGAATGTCAGCAGTGTCCCTTTTTCAATGAAAAAAAAAAAAAAGATTAAAAAAAAATAATAATCAAATAAACAAGTCCTGCTGGCTTAGAGGGATCTCTGTGAGCTTCCAGGAAGTAACATTCCCACCTCCAGCTCATTTTCAGGGGAGGGGAAACATGGTCTGCCGGCAGAGTGGCGACTCCTTAGACACCACCTGCTCTGTGTACAGTCAAAGAAGTGGGACCACTGGGGCAGCCAGGACCACTGAGAGAATGCTGTGCCCTGAGAAGGGAAATAAACATCACTGCACACATATCCAAGGGAGACAAACTGTGGGCTTGAGCTGAGAAAGGCAGAGTCCACACCATTGCATCTCCAAATATTTTTACAGGAGGTTGAAAGCAAAAAAAAAATTTACCAAAAACTCCCCACAAGCCCAAACAAAGCCTCAGTGTGTTCCCATTTACAGCCAGTCTGATAATCACACCCTGAGCTTTCTGCAGCTGGACTGCAACTCAGCTAGGGGAAGGCGCTTCCTATAAACAAAGGCCAGCAGAGATGCCTCGCCTTCCTCCCGCTCCTCCGCCCGGCCTCTGCAGAGCCAGCAGGTCAAACAACTGCTTAACCTCTTGTGTTAATTAAAATTTTGGCTCCCTCTTGCCAAGTAAGAGCCAGAGATAAAGGAGAAATAAACTGGTCACTGGAACTCGTGAAGGAAGCTGGCATGCAGGCTGCGGGCTGCTCGGTGTCCTTCCCACCCCCGAAACTGGCTCTGTGCACACTGAGGCGGGCTGACATTCCCCCCCACCCCACCCCTGATCCCAACAAAGCTGCAAGGGTCTGCTCTCCAGGGAACACAGCATCACTCTGCCCACCCAAGGTCCAAGCAAGGGCTGCAGTGGCTGGAAGATGGTTTTCAGTAAGATGGTAGAAACTCAGAGACCTAATCCACAGCCAGACAGTGGGATCAGCGCAAGCTGGTTCCAGAGTCTTGCTTCTCTCCCTGGAAGGGAGACTTCTCCCTTCAGTCTCCTTCCTGTTTTTTTTTTTTTTAATGTGACTTCCTCCGAAACTCCCCAAGTTTAACTCGGCTTCTCTAGCCTTCACCCACTCTCTCACCACCCCTGTGAACTCCCGTGTTCTCACTCACATCTGAACTTTGACCTCAGGGAGACACAGCTCTGGTTTGAGCTGTAGAGTCACTTCTTGGCTTCTCTGCTGTCTCCTCTGTTATTTCCATTTCCTGTGCTCATCACACTTTGCTTTTCTTCCCCCTGATAAGGTCCATGCAGGCAGCTACACAGCAGAAGGTCTGATTCATCTTTCTGCCAGTCTGTAAGATACTGATGTCTTTTAGAGGCTGAGTGCCTCTTCAGCTGCATGTTAGCTGTCTCATCTCTCCTCTCTCAAGGTCAAGCTTGGGTTCTGTCGCATCCATCTTTCCTGCCGCGGAACCAGCACCCACCTTGCACTTGTGCTGTCTGCCTTACTCTTTGCATTTTTGAAGCTTCTTGTCTCATAGGTTCTAGCAGGTGTAAGGGCCTACAATGTCTTCTCTCCACCTTTCCAGCAACCCGTGGACTTCACAAAACCTGGCCACTCAGCTGCTGCTTATTATGTGTGTGTGTGTATGCGCGCTCAGTCCCTTCTGTCATGTCCAAATCTTTGCGACCCTGTGAACTGTGGCGTGCCAAGCTCCTCTGCCCATGGGACTCTCCAGGCAAGAATGCTGGAGTGAGTTGCCATTTCCTCCTCCAGGGGATCTTCCCGACCCAGGGATCGATCCTGGGTCTCCTGTATTGCAGGCAGATTCTTTACCGCTGAGTCACCAGGGAAGCCCAGCTTTACCATTTTACAAATCCATAAAGCATGGGATTTTGTTGTGATAACTGCTTCCTGTTTTCTGTGTGTGTATAAAAAATTTTGATTCCTTCAGAAGACCGTGTGGCAGTGGCTTCTGGTCTAAGTAGCACCTGGACACTAATTAACATAGAGTGCAGCTGCCAGCCAGAGATTTTAAGAGATCATGGGTTTACAGTTGGGACTAGGAACCTAGGCTGGATTTTGAGACAGTGATTCTCAAGCACCTCTCTGTAGATTAGGACTTCAGTTGTTTCTGCATCACCCATGGTGGACCAAGCTGAGGCTAGTCGAGATGGCTGCTCCATGAGGTCACCAGGTGGTTGATTTAAGTAAGTCCCATCTAAACGGGTCTTCTGAGCCAGTCTACCTTCCACTGTGGCGTTAAAAATGTTCATCTACACCCTCCACCCACATACACACCCCACCCACCCACACACACCCCCCAGATTAAATGACCTCCACAACATACATCAGGAAAATCCCTCAAATTCCAAGCTAATTGACAGAGATTCCGTGGATAGTTAGCAAATACTTCTCCCTTCTCTACTGAAATCAGTAAGAACAATAGCTGGCCCTCAGCCCATCCAGCAAACATCATTCCATCAGGGTTCTCTGCAACCATCAGTCTCACTACAATATCTATGAAGCTCGGAATTCTCTAAAATAAGAGTCCAAGCCTAAAAGAGAAGTTTTTATGATACCTGGAAGCAGACCATTCAGATGTTTTGAGTTACTTTGGCATGACTGAAAGAATTTTCACATTTGCAAAACCATCAGAGTTCATTTTTGGCCTCCAAAGAGCTGAAATATGCTGTTTTCAAACGCTAATGAATTTGGCATGAACACTGCTTCTCAAAATCAGTGTGATTTTTGGAAGACAAAAAAAAAAAAAAAGAAAAGTGTGAACTCATGTAATAACAGATTTCAGAATCACAGAATGTTGAGACTAAAACAATACTAGACATTCCCTTGTCCACACCCAACTTTTAGGTTGAGGAAACTAAGACTTTGCCTTATATTTTTAAATAACAAAACAACAATAAAAACGAGTTCCTCAAGGCTACTTTATCCCATGTGGAGGGTTTCAGTAAAATATAAAAGAAGATAACTGAAAGTGCTTTTCATGGGACAGGATGGTCTGTGAACGCAAGGTGTTCACTGGGGCTGAGACAGCACAGAAAGTTCAACAGACCAGGAGGCAGAAGACACGTGCCAAGACAGGGTTCCCTGTCCTGCCTTGGCCACATAGAAACCTCAAAACCCTGAACAAGTCCTGACTGAGTTTTAGTCTTTTCATCTATAAAATCAGGGTAGTAACAGGGCTATTTCATTGATGAGTGAGTTTTAGTCTTTTCATCTATAAAATCAGGGTAGTAACAGGGCTATTTCATTGATGAGCTGAACCCAAGTGTGTGAAGTGCATTACAAACTCTCAGATTTCTATGATCCCAGCCATATAGCTACACACGTGGGGTTACCCAATGGTCTGCTTAGAGTTAAGTCTCCATGACCCCTTACTTCAACTCCTTTTGCCTAACCACCAAAGTGTAAAAATCCAGTTTTTGATCCTGGTTCTTTATGACATTTTTGCCTTCTCTGATCTCAGCCTACCCAAAGAAGAGTACCCCAGGGATGCCCATTTCCAGGCTGGATCCAGCAGAGCAGAAGTACAAGCCAATGTCTCCCATTTCTGTCTCCCAGGACTGCATAGTTCTCCAACCCACAACAGTTCCTTGACATTTATCAACTTGTACTAAAGGAAACAGAATAGAATGGAAAAAAATGGAGTTGAATTTTGTAAAAATGAATTCAAGTCCATCCCCCCCAAATTCTGGTATCTCTTACAGAAAAGACCTAACTAAGAAGGTCTTATCTGATGAGACACAGATTTTTTTTATTTATTTTTAATTGAAGTATAATGGCTTTACAGTATTGTGTTGGTTTCTACCAAACATCAACATGTATCAGTCATAGGTTTACCCATGTCCCCTCCCACTTGAATAGCCCTCCCACCTCTCTCCTCATCCCTCCCCTCTGGGGTTGGTACCGAGACTCAGTTTGAGTTCCCTGAGTCAGAAGGCAAAATCGCATTGGCTATCTATTTTACATATGGTAATGTGTGTTTCCTGTTACTCTCTCCATAGATCCCCCCTCTCCTTCCTACCCCTTCCAGCTGTGTCCATAAGTCTGTTCTCAGTGTATGTGCCTCCATTGCTGCTGATGAGATACAGCTTTTTTTAAGAGGTGAGTTCTACCTATTGCCAGAGAGTGAGGCAATTTTTTTTGTTTGTTTGTTTGTTAAAAGTGCAATTTCCCCAGGTCTATGATCTACTTTTCCTGGTAGAAAATGATCCTTTTCTTCCAGGAGGAAGTGTATAGATTTTCTATTTGGGAGAATGATGCTGATTCACTGCAAGCTTTTATTTGCAAACTCTCTTTATGGGCAAAATTGTTATTATTTCTCTTTGGTGGCTCAGAGGTTTTTCTAAGAACCATAAAGAGGATACTCCTAGAAAAGGAAGACAGTAACTCAAGCAATCGTTTTTCTGGTTTGCTTTTATGGTCCAGTCTAGAAACTGCCGCTCTCTCCATGTTTCTACGTGAGCCCAGCTGACTTTCCTCAGAAGGAGGTCCTCATTTAAACAGCGCCTTGATACAAGCATAGCTCAGCAAAACCTCCAACAGGAGAGACTGAGACACTAATTATGTCTGAGTCAAAGATGTCACAAGATGTTTAAATGCCACAAAGTTCTGTCAGCTATTAGTGTTAGACTGTGTTCATCACAGCAAGGGCCAGCTACATGGGGGTGGTCTCTTTCAGAAGATCTCAAGTCTTGACCTATGGGGTGAATTCCTCCACCTTTTGGAATACATGGGATGTTCTGGAATGTTGTGGGATGCCCTCCATGCTGACAGTTCCTGTAGATTCCTTGGGATGAAGTCTTCCTCAACACTTTCACCTCACCTCTCACCTTCTCCACCTGCCGGAGAACGTGGCCCCACAAGGACAGGAAGACCAAAGCATGGTCTGAAAACACACTGGCAAACATTTTAATTTTACCCAAGAGACAATCAGGAACCACAAGAAAAAAGGAGGATGACACCTGAAGAAGACAGTTTCGCTACTCTGTGTAACAATGGAGCCATCATATGTTTTAATGGGANGACCAAAGCATGGTCTGAAAACACACTGGCAAACATTTTAATTTTACCCAAGAGACAATCAGGAACCACGAGAAAAAAGAAGGATGACACCTGAAGAAGATAGTTTTGCTACTCTGTGTAACAATGGAGCCATCATATGTTTTAATGGGACTGGATTTTTGTATAGCACGCTACAGTTTACAGAGTCTTTGCACAGGCATGGTCTTGTTTGACTGTGGCACCCTGAGACATCAGGGGATTGCTGCCCTCATGCTGGAGATGAGGAAACCAGTACTCAGAGGGTCTTCAGACCCAGGCTCCTCACCCCACTCCAGCCTCCAGCCCTTCCGCAATCCCTTTAGAGAAGGCAGCTGATAAATGCCGATCCAGCAGGTCAGCAGACTGACCATCTCTCAGCAACACTGCGAAGGCAGGAAATGAACCCAGAGTATCAGGCAGGAGCTAGCTCTTTTCTCCACATTTTCTCACTGGATTCCCCCAGCTCAAACTTCCTGGATTCAGATCCCAGCTGCCACCCTTGTTAGAAGGGTGCCTTTTTAGGTAAATTGTACGCTCAGTCTGTGTCTCAGTCTCCTTAGGTGTAACATGGAGATGATGCTATGCTTTCCTTTCAGCGTTAATGTGATGGTTCCGTGAAGCAACCCACTAAGACACAGAGCGCTGTGCTAAGGACTCATCGCATATCACCTATATACTGATACCACTCTTGTTTCCTTTCTTTACATATGTGAAGAAAGAACAATTAAGTGGGAATGTTGCTGAGACTGGGATCTAGTTTGACTCCAAAGATCTTCCTTTCTCACTGCCTTCTGCTACCCCTCTCTGTTCTTTCTCCTCCTCCTGGCCTTTTCCTCCTTGGCAAGCAGCCTGTGGCCCTTTCAGGTGTTTCTGTTTCCAGGCTGCCTGTATCAGAATGATCTGAGATGAACTGCTGGAGCTGAGCTGCAGGAATCTGCATTTCCCACAAGCAGCCCCACGGACCCTTCTGCACCTTGACAGGGGTCAACAGCCAGTGACCCAGAGGGACCACTGCAGCAGCTGCCACTGCCCAGCCCGCCCCACTGCCCCCTTCGTCCAGGAAGGGTTCTAAAGCCCTGCTGCTGCGGGCTCTCCTTCCCCTGCACATCCCCTGTTTACTCTTTCATGATGGGCAGTGACTAGACATGTAAGACTGATGTAGCTCACTCTGTGATGACTGGTCATTCCCATCCACTTTGAGTAATGTGTCAGTGAAGCAATGCCTTATTTTAGCTCAAAGTTCGGCACGCGTATCAGAGCAGCTAAGGAGTAAGGACTCTGTCATGTCCAACACTTTGTGACCCCGTGGACTGTAGCCTGCCAGGTTCCTCTGTCGATGGAATTCTCCAGGCAAGAATACTGGAGTGGGTTGCCATTCCCTTCTCTAGGGGATCTTCCCAACCCAGGGACTGAACCTAGGTCTCCTGCTTTGTAGGCAGATTCTTTACCCTCTGAGCCTCCAGGGAAGTAAGGGGTAGAGAGCACTGTGGAGAAGCAGGGGTTGAGCTACATCCATTCCATGCACAAGACCCAACATGCACAAAGATTCAACAACTACCCACTTAGAGAATATCAAACTGGACTGGAGTCAAGCCCACAAAGCTGAGATAAAACAGCAGAGCAGGCAAGCAAAGAGGGCGCGGGGAGGGAAACCAAATCAGTATTTGTATTAGAGTTTTATCTTATCTCGAAAGTCAAGCAGATCCTTTCCAGAGAGGAGGCTGGGTGTCATTTATTCCAGCTTTGCACAGAACAGTCAGCCGCCCCACCCCCGACCCAGGAGTCCACTGAGAAGCTTTTACCAGATGCTCCTCTGAGGCTTCGAAGACTGAACCTCAGAATGTAACCTCGAGGCAAACAACATCTCTGCTTTCATATCATGATGATTTTTTTTTTCTTTGCCCAAATTTCTTCTCTAATTGGACTTATCTGCTAAAGTAAACCGCTGAAGATATCCTAATTCCTGGGAGGATATCAGAGATTGGTACTTGAGTGGGGGAAAGAGATGAGAGAGTAGGGAAGAATGAAAGGAAAACAACTTAACTATTAAACATTTACAAGAGTTAAAAAATCACATATCATTTGGCATTTCTTCCCTCCAACTGCTCTGGCCCCATTAAAGGCAAGGAAAAGCCTCTCACTGTGGAGAGTTTGCCCGATTGTGTTTTCTCTCTCCAAAAGCGGGAAGGGTTTCCAGGGCCGGGTTTAAAAACACACATCCTATATGGGCAGCCANCAAGTGGCCAAAGTGTTGGGGTTTCAGCTTCAACATCAGTCCTTCCAATGAACACCCAGGACTGATCTCCTTTAGGATGGACTGGTTGAATCTCCTTGCAGTCCAAGGGACACTCAAGAGTCTTCTCCAATATCACACTTCAAAAGCATCAATTCTTCAGTGCTCAGTTTTATTTCTAGTCCAACAAGTGAGGGCATCAGAGGGCAAACAGGCTGAAACCACAGTCACAGAAAACTAACCAATCTAATCAGATGGACCACAGCCTTGTCTAACTCAGTGAAACTAAGCCATGCTGTGTAGGGCCACCCAAGATGGATGGGTCATGGTGGAGAGTTCTGACAAAATGTGGTCCACTGGAGAAGGGAATGGCAAACCACTTCAGAATTCTTGCCTTGAGAACCCCATGCATGAATAGTATGAAAAGGCAAAAAGATAGGACACTGAAAGATGAACTCCCCAAGTCGGTAGGTGCCCAACATGCTACTAGAGATCAGTGGAGAAATAACTCCAGAAAGAATGGAGACAGAGTCAAAGCAAAAACAACACCCAGTTGTGGATGTGACTGGTGATAGAAGCAAAGTCAGAAGCTGTAAAGAGCAATATTGCATAGGAATCTGGAATGTTAGGTCTATGAATCAAGGCAAATTGGAAGTGGTCAAACAGGAGATGGCAAGAGTGAACATCGACATTTTAGGAATCAGCAAACTAAAATGGACTGGAATGGGTGAATTTAACTCAGATGACCATTATATCTAATACTGTGGGCAAGAATCCCTTAGAAGAAAAGGAGTAGCCCTTATAGTCAACAAAAGAATCCAAAATGCCATACTTGGATGCAATCTCATAAATGATAGAATGATCTCTGTTCATTTCCAAGGCAAACCATTCAATATCACAGTAATCCAAGTCTATGCCCCGACCAGTAATGCTGAGGAAGCTGAAGTTGAACGGTTCTATGAAGACCTACAAGACCTTCAAGAACTAACACCCAAAAAAGATGTCCTTTTCATTATAGGGGACTGGAATGCAAAAGTAGCAAGTCAAGAAACACCTGGAGTAACAGGCAAATTTGGCCTTGGAGTACAGAGTGAAGCAGGGCAAAGGCTAATAGAGTTTTGCCAAGATAGCAAACACCCTCTTCCATTAACACACGAGAAGTCTCTACACGTGGACATCACCAGATGGTCAATACTGAAATCAGATTGATTATATTCTTTGCAGCCAAAGATGGAGAAGCTCTATATAGTTAGCAAAAACAAGACTGGGCACTGACTGTGGCTCAGATCATGAACACCTTATTGCCAAATTCAGATTTAAATTGAAGAAAGTAGGGAAAACCACTAAACCTTCAGGTATGACCTAAATCAAATCCCTTATGATTGTACAGTGGAAGTGACAAATAGATTCAAGGGATTCGATCTGATAGACAGAGTGCCTAATGAACTGTGGATGGAGGTTCGTGACATTGTACAGGAAGCAGTAATCAAGACTATCCCTAAGAAAAAGAAATGCAAAAAGGCAAAATAGTTGTCTGAGGAGGCCTTACAAATAGCTGTGAAAAGAAGAGAAATGAAAGGCAAAGGAGAAAAGGAAAGATATACCCACTTGGATGCAGAATTCAAAAGAACAGCGAGGAGAGATATGAAAGCCTTCCTCAGTGATCAGTGCAAAGAAAGAGAGGAAAACAATAGAATGGGAAAGACTAGAAAGCTCTTCAAGAAAATTAGAGACACCAGGGAACATTTCATGCAAGATGGGTTCATAAAGGATAGAAATGGTATGGACCTAACAGAAGCAGAAGATATTAAGAAGAGGTGGCAAGAATAGACAGAACTGTATAAAGAATAGCTAATAAACTCGCAAATCTTGACGACCACACATTTTATGATGTTCCCACAGGCTTTACTTCCTAGCTGAGGTTTTCTATCTTTGGTCATTTTTTTGTTTTTATGTGAAATTATTTTTTTGTTACAGAATTTAGAATTTAATAAATACTTCCGGTTATTAAAGGAATTTAAAGCTTTAATAAAGCTCTCAGCTTGTTTATAGGTCACTTTGGGGAGGAGAGAGGTTTGGAAGAGGTCTCTTCATAACACAGGTTAAAATATGCATTCTTTTCTGAGCCAGAGCAACTTCATGCAGGGCTTTCCTCATGATATTAGGTGGCCTTTAATATTTTTGAAATATGGCATAATTAGGAGCCTGAACCTTACTCTAATGTTTATAGCAGCACTTCGTCAAACTAGGTTTCGGATCATATACAAATTCTGACACTAGAGGGAGTGCATAATGTATTACGGAAAGAAAAAGCATACACCTAATAAATTCAAGGTAAAAACGCAGAGTAGCAAGACAAGACCTTCTTTATAGGCTGCCCTCCAAGCTCCACCCCCCTTTCCCCTCTAAAATAATATCACTGGAGGTCTCTTGCCCCCTTGTAGCTAGTCTGAATTTGTAGGAGGTTAGTAGGTTGCTTGTATTACTGTGGAAAGAACGCTTTATTTTAGAGTCTTACCAGCGTTTTCATTTTTTAAAGGGGACATATTATTTCCTACTTCTCACATGTTGAATGGCAAAATTAAAATTACTCCTTGCTGCTTTATTCTGTTTCTGACTTGGTCAACACGTAGTAATCATATTTTTAAAATGAAAAGATCAGAGGTTTAGTCTTTGCTTAGAAAATGCAATCTAGCCTTCTGAAAGTCAGGGAAAGTATCTGTTTTAGCATTCAGCTGCATCCTTCACTCCCTTGCTAAAGGTGCCACTCTGATTGTTTAGCAGCTAATGTCAAACAATTAGCAAACCATATTTAAGGAATTTTTATTTCCTCATGCCAAAAGTCTCCATGCTCTTACAAAATGGAATGCCTAAATGGCTGAAAATGTGAAAATGACTGCAGATAGACTGAGCTATTAACATAGCAACAAAGGGCTGGCTGAAACAGTAAATGATTGCTGCCATTTGGTGAGACTCAACTTTTCCTGAAAAATGTGATAACTGCCATGTGCTTTTCTATAACCTTTCTGTGGATTCATTATGCATTCCACCGTTATCTTACATCCATCTAGTACTCATACCAGTCTTTGAGCTACGAGTAAACTGTCTCTTTAATGGAAATTAAAATTAGAAAAATTTTAAAAGCAAGCTCATTATGAGAAATCCTGGCTTCTATCCAGATGGGTGAAATGACCCATACAAAGGAAACATCCAGAACTACATTACTTCTAAAAAACCAAACATACCTCAGACTACAGTATGTTTGTCCAGACTTAACTGCCAGACTTCTGGCTAATGACATTTCCCATAATGGCTTTTGAAAAGTGAAACAAGTTTTCAGGCAATGATTCCTGTTTTGAATTTTGGGGTTTTTTTTTTTTTTTTTAGAATAATGCTTTTTTCATTCAAAAATGCACTAAATAGGCATACCACAGGTAATACTGTTTGGACATTTCAGTTTAAGTCAAAAACACTCAACCATGTATTCAGTACAAAAGTTTCTAGTTAACAAATATCATGTGAAACAAATCTGAATTGTGCCCTTTGGTTGGATGGACCTGAAACACTTTGCCTTTGTGTGTCCACTGAGTGACCAGGACAGGAAAGTAGCCACTTCAGTGGCCCCTCAGTCTGTGATGATCATGGGCCATTTTTACACACCTCCAAAGCCTCTCACTTTTATCTTGCTGCACAGGTATTTTTCTTTGCTTTAATTTTATTGTTAAATGAATTTGAGTGCCCTCCTGAGCCCCAGAAATGTTGCGTGAGTCAATCACCTGACATCCCCTCTTCCCTGCTCTGTACCCCTCCCCGACCCAACACACCTACTAGCAGACTTTTCTCCCTCCCTTGATAGACTTTTGTTACTTTCTGTCTATAAACTGTATTAATTTATTTTCACATTGTTGTATATTACTCAGATAACTTTGTCTTTATCATAAAATGTTTTCATGTTGGTTAGTGAAATATGGTTAGGTATCTTGGATTGGTGTGAAATTAATCATAATTTTTTCCATTAAGATGAAGTAAAGCACTTTTTCACTTAACAGCTTTGTACTTAGTGACACAGTTTCCAGGAATGCATTAAAGATGTTAAGCAAGGATAGACGTGTACTGAAGCACAAAACAAGCACTGGGTAGGTCTGTAACTATGAAATTTCCCACATTCCACAGGGTAGCAAGTGATGACCTGCAAGAGACCAGACTAAAACTGTGCTGTGTTAGTATTCAGTATTAGTATTAGTTTTAGTAGCTCAATATGGCAGGTAGTTTCCAGAGTTTCTGGAAATTTTGTTTGGGGAAGTGGGGAGTTGCATGGGAAAAGGAAAATGTCTCCATCCAGAATCTCTTGGTAATTCAAGAGGTTCATGGATAATCTAACAATCCCCATAGATATATCTGGTGATTTTTAAAAATGATTTTATATCTCTTTTTATACTTTAGAAGGATCAGGCAGCAGATTTGCTGGTGCATTGGTTCCCAGATGGCACTACTGGTAAAGAACCCGCCTGCCAATGCAGGAGGTATAACAGATTCGGCTTTGACCCCTGGGTTGGGAAGATCCCCTAGAGGAGGAAATAGCAACCCACTCAAGTGTTCTTGCCTGGAGAATCCCATGGACAGAGGAGCCTGTCAGGCTACAGTACATGGGGTCAGCACAGAGTCAGCCATGACTGAAGCAATAGGGTCGGTCTAGTCTAAATTTCTAGACTACAATTTAGGTTAAATGCTGAGTTTATTTGTATAATTTTTACATACAGTTTTCTACCCTTTGATAGCTGAGTACCATTGTTTTACATATGCTATGCACAGAATTCAGACTATTTATGGAAAATCTCCCAAGAAAATTTTGTATCTAAGTGCAAGCTGGTTAGCGTTAACACAACTATAGGAATCTAATCTGGTGTGATCATTTATCCTTAGATCTCCTGTGGAGTTCAAAATGCTATACATACAATGAAATAGATACCCAAACAGTAGAAAATACTTTCTACTAGATATCTTCTGTGGGAAACGGTTGTTTGAGATGTTAAGGGAAACAGTATTTTCAAAACAAATCTAAATTCTAAAGTCATCCAAGATTGTGTCTTATCTAGGTCTGCAAAGAAAGAGGTTGGAAAAAAGCACAACTCAGTTGTCTGTCCATGAAAAATTAATCAGTAGTGGTGAAGAAAAGTTTTTATTGACATAGAAGGTGTTTACAGTGTACTGTGAAGTGAAAAAAGCAAGTTACAGAAGAGAATCTGTATTTTTTAAGGAAGATGTGTATAGAAAGAAGATACAGGAAAATGTAAAAATGTAATTATTTCTGAATAATAAAATTATAGGTACTTTTATTTTCCAACTTATTCATATTTAAAAATTTTTTTAAACAATGAGCACATATTACTTGTTTGATATTTTATGTATGAAGTTTAAAAACACCAATAGATAGTAATAGCTTGATGTTCACTTTGAATGAGGTTTAGACCAATGAGTAAGAGTTCTTGAACTGAGTTGCACACAGAAATGCCTAGTGGGGAGAATCTGGAGGTGGTGACTCCTCCTTGCAGAAAAGTGTGGGAACAGTGGCCAATTAAATAACGAAGTCCCTGCCCTCACAGAGCTTGCACCAGAGTGAGTAGAAAATGATGGCAAAAATTAATAAACAGAAACCTCAATTAAAATAGAGGCAGGAGGCCAGAAGTGGGAGCTCTCATGCAGAGCCCAACAGGAAGAAGAAAGACTTCTTTTTGCCTGGCAAGCTCTTGGCCAATGAGAGACTGTCACAACTCAACCAATGAAAAGGCATTCTACTTCAAACTCCAATGGACTGTTTGCTATAGCTCCCCCTAACTTTGTTTGAAAATTAAAATTGCTCAGTTCTGTCCGACTCTTTGCAGACCCCATGGACTATACAGTCCAGTAGAATTCACCAGGCTAGAATACTGGAGTGGATAGCCTTTCCCTTCTCCAGGGGATCATACTGGATCCTTTACCGTCTGAGCCACCAGGGAAGCCCCCTTAACCTCCTTTTTCTCTCTATATAAGAGTTTTCCTCTCTTTGTAGTGAGGGACTTGCATGGGCTTTACATTTAGCTTGCCCTGGTTACAGACCCTGAATTGCAAGTCTTTACTGATCTCAAATAAACCTATTTTTGCTGGAAAAAATAACTGGCAGTCAATTTGAGGTCAACATTTGATGTCTTCAATTTGAGGTCTTCATTTACAATTCTGTAAATGAAGAGCTTTAATATAATGTCATTGGTTATATGAGAGAAGCACATACATGGAGAACTGTGGGAGTGTGGCCAGAGGCATTCATTCTGGGATTTGGGGGAATCTTCCTGGAGGACAGTGTCATGCAGTGTCCAGTTAGCTCAGTCTCCTCAGAAGTTAAGTGCCTGGTCCAAGATCATACAGCCGTGTAGGGGCCAAATCTGAAGTCAAACCTTGTTATCTGACATCTAGAAGAAGAAGAAAGTAAAAGTCACTCAGTCCTGTCTGACTCTTTGCAATCCAAAGGACTATACAGTCCATGGAATTCTGCAGGCCAGCATACTGGAGTGGATAGCCTTTCCTTTCTCCAGGGGATCTTCCCAACCCAGGGATCGAACCCAGGTCTCCCACATTGCAGGTGGATTCTTTACCAGCTGAGCCACAAGGGAAACCCAACANTGTTTTCATGTTGGTTAGTGAAATATGGTTAGGTATCTTGGATTGGTGTGAAATTAATCATAATTTTTTCCATTAAGATGAAGTAAAGCACTTTTTCACTTAACAGCTTTGTACTTAGTGACACAGTTTCCAGGAATGCATTAAAGATGTTAAGCAAGGATAGACGTGTACTGAAGCACAAAACAAGCACTGGGTAGGTCTGTAACTATGAAATTTCCCACATTCCACAGGGTAGCAAGTGATGACCTGCAAGAGACCAGACTAAAACTGTGCTGTGTTAGTATTCAGTATTAGTATTAGTTTTAGTAGCTCAATATGGCAGGTAGTTTCCAGAGTTTCTGGAAATTTTGTTTGGGGAAGTGGGGAGTTGCATGGGAAAAGGAAAATGTCTCCATCCAGAATCTCTTGGTAATTCAAGAGGTTCATGGATAATCTAACAATCCCCATAGATATATCTGGTGATTTTTAAAAATGATTTTATATCTCTTTTTATACTTTAGAAGGATCAGGCAGCAGATTTGCTGGTGCATTGGTTCCCAGATGGCACTACTGGTAAAGAACCCGCCTGCCAATGCAGGAGGTATAACAGATTCGGCTTTGACCCCTGGGTTGGGAAGATCCCCTAGAGGAGGAAATAGCAACCCACTCAAGTGTTCTTGCCTGGAGAATCCCATGGACAGAGGAGCCTGTCAGGCTACAGTACATGGGGTCAGCACAGAGTCAGCCATGACTGAAGCAATAGGGTCGGTCTAGTCTAAATTTCTAGACTACAATTTAGGTTAAATGCTGAGTTTATTTGTATAATTTTTACATACAGTTTTCTACCCTTTGATAGCTGAGTACCATTGTTTTACATATGCTATGCACAGAATTCAGACTATTTATGGAAAATCTCCCAAGAAAATTTTGTATCTAAGTGCAAGCTGGTTAGCGTTAACACAACTATAGGAATCTAATCTGGTGTGATCATTTATCCTTAGATCTCCTGTGGAGTTCAAAATGCTATACATACAATGAAATAGATACCCAAACAGTAGAAAATACTTTCTACTAGATATCTTCTGTGGGAAACGGTTGTTTGAGATGTTAAGGGAAACAGTATTTTCAAAACAAATCTAAATTCTAAAGTCATCCAAGATTGTGTCTTATCTAGGTCTGCAAAGAAAGAGGTTGGAAAAAAGCACAACTCAGTTGTCTGTCCATGAAAAATTAATCAGTAGTGGTGAAGAAAAGTTTTTATTGACATAGAAGGTGTTTACAGTGTACTGTGAAGTGAAAAAAGCAAGTTACAGAAGAGAATCTGTATTTTTTAAGGAAGATGTGTATAGAAAGAAGATACAGGAAAATGTAAAAATGTAATTATTTCTGAATAATAAAATTATAGGTACTTTTATTTTCCAACTTATTCATATTTAAAAATTTTTTTAAACAATGAGCACATATTACTTGTTTGATATTTTATGTATGAAGTTTAAAAACACCAATAGATAGTAATAGCTTGATGTTCACTTTGAATGAGGTTTAGACCAATGAGTAAGAGTTCTTGAACTGAGTTGCACACAGAAATGCCTAGTGGGGAGAATCTGGAGGTGGTGACTCCTCCTTGCAGAAAAGTGTGGGAACAGTGGCCAATTAAATAACGAAGTCCCTGCCCTCACAGAGCTTGCACCAGAGTGAGTAGAAAATGATGGCAAAAATTAATAAACAGAAACCTCAATTAAAATAGAGGCAGGAGGCCAGAAGTGGGAGCTCTCATGCAGAGCCCAACAGGAAGAAGAAAGACTTCTTTTTGCCTGGCAAGCTCTTGGCCAATGAGAGACTGTCACAACTCAACCAATGAAAAGGCATTCTACTTCAAACTCCAATGGACTGTTTGCTATAGCTCCCCCTAACTTTGTTTGAAAATTAAAATTGCTCAGTTCTGTCCGACTCTTTGCAGACCCCATGGACTATACAGTCCAGTAGAATTCACCAGGCTAGAATACTGGAGTGGATAGCCTTTCCCTTCTCCAGGGGATCATACTGGATCCTTTACCGTCTGAGCCACCAGGGAAGCCCCCTTAACCTCCTTTTTCTCTAGATATAAGAGTTTTCCTCTCTTTGTAGTGAGGGACTTGCATGGGCTTTACATTTAGCTTGCCCTGGTTACAGACCCTGAATTGCAAGTCTTTACTGATCTCAAATAAACCTATTTTTGCTGGAAAAAATAACTGGCAGTCAATTTGAGGTCAACATTTGATGTCTTCAATTTGAGGTCTTCATTTACAATTCTGTAAATGAAGAGCTTTAATATAATGTCATTGGTTATATGAGAGAAGCACATACATGGAGAACTGTGGGAGTGTGGCCAGAGGCATTCATTCTGGGATTTGGGGGAATCTTCCTGGAGGACAGTGTCATGCAGTGTCCAGTTAGCTCAGTCTCCTCAGAAGTTAAGTGCCTGGTCCAAGATCATACAGCCGTGTAGGGGCCAAATCTGAAGTCAAACCTTGTTATCTGACATCTAGAAGAAGAAGAAAGTAAAAGTCACTCAGTCCTGTCTGACTCTTTGCAATCCAAAGGACTATACAGTCCATGGAATTCTGCAGGCCAGCATACTGGAGTGGATAGCCTTTCCTTTCTCCAGGGGATCTTCCCAACCCAGGGATCGAACCCAGGTCTCCCACATTGCAGGTGGATTCTTTACCAGCTGAGCCACAAGGGAAACCCAACAATCCTGGAGTGGGTAGCCTATCCCTTCTCCAGGGGATCTTCTCGACCCAGGAATCGAACCATAGTTTCCTGCATTACAGGCAGATTCTTTACCAACTGAACATCAGGGAAGCCCATCTGACACCTAATTCTCTACCAATATTGACTTTGACAAGTTGGAACAAAAGGTCTGAAAAGGATGCAGAAAACATCCCCTTTTCCAGAATATCCCTTTCCTATAAATCCACAACAACACACTTGAAATAAACCACTAAAGCATCAGCCTGTAGATATTATTAGTGAAGGCAGTTTGACCTGGCACAAAAGTTGTCAGATTAATGGCATTAGAAAATTTGCAAATCAAATGGTTCATTACTTATGATACTATACTTGCAAATAGGATTATGTTGATTATGCACTATAAATAGCATTTTAAAGAGACTCCTTCAAGACAGAAAGGGCTAAAATGTTGCTAGTCAGGCTTTTAAAGTAAGGATCACTGAACTGCTAAACAGATGAAGCCCTGGGGTCGAGATTAGCAGCCCAGTGTGGTTTTGGAGAGCCACGATTCTGCTCTTGATTTCATGTTGTGACATCTTTTCACCAAAAAATGAAACAGGAGAGCAGTTGATCAGGGAACCATCACAAGGGCGTCCCCTCATTTCCGAAGAGAGTCAGTGCTACAGCCTGAGTCAGCCCTGACTGCACTGAGCCACTGCCCAGGCCAAGACAACTGAATCCCCAGGGGAGAGAGGGCTGGGTGAGAGTGAGCTCAGAGGAGAACTTGAAGGCTTCAACCTCAGTTGCCACTCTGGTCAGCTTCACAGCACTGAATAAACTTGTCTCATTGTATAATCTTTTGCCCTCCTTTTTCAAGAAATCCACCCAGTCTTACATTGTCCCTTTTCCAAAGTATCAGCCACCAGGGAAGTCCATAGTAATCACAAGTATGGTAAATACTCAAGGAAGATGGCATTAGCTCACCTAAGTCCAAACCGAGTCACAGAATGCTACACATGTGCCTGTGTGCTAAGTCACTTCAGTTGCGTCCAACTCTTTGTGGCCCTATGGACTGTCACCTGCCAGACTACTCTGTCCATGAGATCCTCCAGGCAAAAATATTGGAGTGGGTTGCCATGCCCTCCTCCAGGGGATCTTCTCGACCCAGGGATTGAACCTGCATCTCTTATATCTCCTGCATTGGTGGAAGGTTCTTTACCACTAGCACCACTTGGGGAGCCCAGATCCAAACTGGCTCTATGTAAAAAATTCCCAGCTTGCTGCATCCATATACTTATTCCACGCTACTTGAAGGTTAGGCTGGGAAGATCTTCCCTGTTAGTGAGATTCTATTTTGTAATTTATGTTTATGCCATAGCTCCAAAGCATTTCTGTGTAGAACATCAATACAGTAAAGTCTAAATAAATTAAGCATTTGGAAAAGACTATATTATATCAAAATCAGATTTTAAATATTCTGTTTCCTTTTAAACACAGAAATAAGTACATCAATAATAATGTTTCCCCATACAAAATGCTTCCCCATATAAAATTCCTGGCAAAGTTGTTTTAAAATATAAAGAAGGGACATTTAAATCTACATTTCATGCGTGAAGAACCAGGGCTGCTTATTTTCTTAAGCAAGCTAAACATGTCCCCTGAAATTCTCTAGGTCCTATTAATGCGCTTTGAGAAGTCACTCTTCATAAGTAACCAGAGGTAAATGTAATCCTCTCTGTCTGAATTCTTATATATTCTAAGTCGATATAATCCTATTTCACTGTAAGTCTTTTCCCCTCCATGTGCCCTAAATGTGCCCATACCTTCCCACCCCCATCCCTACCTCTCCAAATCCACTTAATAGATATGGAGAGTGTATTCTGTTACTAATGAAGGTTTACATCCTCTTGAGTTTTTCATTCTCAGTTATCTCCATTTACTGGAGAACTCATTCAGGTAGAGTCACATAGCCTTTCAAAATAAACTCAAAATGGCTTAAAGACTTACTTAGAGTAAATGTGATACCATAAACTCCTAAGAGAGAACATAGGCAAGATATTCTCTGACATAAATTGTAGCAATGTTTCCTTAGATCAGTCTCGCAAGGCCATAGAAATAAAAGCAAAAATAAACAAATGGGGCCTAATCAAACATAAGCTTTTGCACAGCAAAGGAAGCTGTCAACAAAATGAAAAGACACCTACAGACTGGCAGAAAATATCTGCAAACAGTGCCACCAACACAGGGTTAATTTCCAAAATATATAAACAGTTCATGCAGCGCAACATCAAAACAACAGTCCAAACAAAAAAAAAAAAAAAAGTGGAAGATCTAAATAGACATTGCTCTAGAGAAGACATACAGATGGCTGAAAGACACATGAAAAGATGCTCAACATCACTAATTATTAGAGAAATGCAAATCAAAACTACAATGAGTTAACACCTCACACTGGTCAGCATGGTAAATGTTGGAGAGGTTGTGGAGCAAAGGGAATCCTCCGGTACTGTTGACTGGAATATAAACTGGGGCAATCACTATGGAAAACAGTGCAGGGTTTACTTAAAAACCTAAAAATAGGGTTGCCGCTTGATCCATCAGTCCCACTCCTGGGCATGTATCTAGCTCTGCTGCTAAGTCACTTCAGTCGTGTCTGACTCTGTGCGACCCCATAGCTGGCAGCCCAACAGGCTCCTCCGTCCCTGGGATTCTCCAGGTAAGAACACTGGAGTGGGTTGCCATTTCCTTCTCCAATGCATGAAAGTAAAAAGTGAAAGTGAAGTCACTCAGTTGTTTGTGACCCTCAGCGACCCCATGGACTGCAGCCTTCCAGGCTCCTCCATCCATGGGATTTTCCAGGCAAGAGTACTGGAGTGGGGTGCCATTGCCTTCACCACATATATCTAGAGAAAACTCCAATTCAGAAAGTTACATGCACTTTCCTATGTTCATAGCTGCACTACTTACAATAGCCAAGAGGTGGAGGCAACTTAAATGTCCATCAACAGACAAATACATAAAGAAGATTTGGTACATGTATACGGAGTATTACTCAGCCATAAAAAAGAAGGAAATATCATTTGTAGCAACATGCATGGCCCTACTGATTATCATACTAAGTAAGTCAAAGGCAAATATCATATGATATCACTTATATGAGGAATCTAAAATATGATACAAATGAAGTTATTTACAAAACAGAAACAGACTCACAGACATAGAAAACAAATTTATGGTTACCAAAGGGAAAAGGGCATGGGGAGGGATAAATTTGGAGTTTGGGATTAGCAGGTACAAACTATTCTATAAAAGAGATAAACGAAAGGCCCTATAGTATAGCACAGGGAACTATAGTTAATATCTTGTAATAAACAATGGAAAAGAATATGAAAAAATATATATGTAGGTATACACAAGAGTATACATACATATACATATACAAACTGAATCACTTTGCTGTATACCAGAAACTAAAACAACAACTAAACTAACTATATTTCAATTAAAAAAAAAAAAAACAGACAAATCTTCTCCTGTCTTCAGCTTGCTAAGTGTGTGTTTGGGCAGCTTCCTTGAAATTGTCTAGCATTATATACCTTATATGAAGGTGTAGCTGTCAGATCTACTTAAGACTTATACTTGCAACTTCTAAAGACACTTAGGTATCAAACTGAGGACAAGTTAATTATACCTTCTATTCTCAGTTAGGTGTCTGTACACAAAAGTGTGGTTATTTTGAGCTTAAGGAAGCTGAATGTCTTCATTTGTTCAATGGACAGAAGACAGTAACCAAGTTTCTCACAACTGTTGGAGACAAGGCTAGGAATGTAAATTGTCATGTGAGGAATTGCAGGTAATTATGTAGAAAATGTCCCATGGGAAAAACACACTGGAACCGTCTACCCAGCGACACTTTGGCATCTCCATGACTAGGAAGAGTTTTAAAATATCACAAAAACCCATTAATCAAGATGGGTAGTTAGAAACCAGACTGGCAACAAGGGGAACAAGACAGACTTTTAGTTTTCTCTCCTTCTTTTTAGAGAACTATAATTAAGGCCTGTTTGTGTTACTATATACACATCTAGAACTTGCATGAAATATCCTGTTTACAAAAACAGGAATGAAACATCCTTATTTGCAGAACACTGAACCAAACCCAGATATAATTTTTTTCTTCACTAAAGCAAAAGTTTTAAATAAGGCATTTACTGAACCAGACTGACCCACATTCGTACTCATTTAAAACTTTTGATTCAGATAATCAACATCTTCTGAGTTCAACCTAAACTGAGCTAATATTTAAATGTATGTGAAACTCTCCCGTGTGTTACTTACAGATTCTTTATATTATGTACGATGTCTTTACATGATCTGGACACTATCTTAAATGATATATCTAGCATGGCTAAAGATAAAATTTGTTTTACAAATACACAGGAGAGGGCCTCCCTGGTGACTCAGTGGTGGGGAATCTGCCTGTCAGTGCAGGAGATGCGGGTTCCATCCCTGGTCTGGGAAGATCCCACATGCTGCGGAGCAACTAAGCCCCTATGCCACAACCACTGAGCCTGTGATCCGTAACAAGGGAATCCAACTCCAGGAGAAGCCCACACACTGCAGCTAGAGACTCCCCTCACTTGCCGCAACTAGAGAAGAGCCCAGGTAGCAATGAAGACCCAACACAGCCAAAAATAAATAAACATGTTTTTAAATACGTAAGATAATTAATACACTCAAATCCGTGTTAAACTCACCATCGTGGTCTAGTGATCCTAGAAGTCTAAGGATATATTATGGGTCAACTGGTCTAGAGATTTATAATGGTTAGCCCCCAACTCTTGGCACTAGTGGTAAAGAATCCGCCTGTCAATACAAGAGATACAGGAAACAAGGGTTCGATCCCTGGGTTGGGAAGATCCCCTGGAGAAGGAAATGATAACCCACTCCAGTACTCTTGCCTGGAAAATTCCACAGATAGAGGAGCCTGGTGGGCTACAGTCCATGCGGCTGCAAAAGAGTTGAGCACATACACACACAGCCCCAGCTCAGCATCTGCCTTCCTTATTGTGGTTTGAGCTATTGTGTTAGAGATGCTAATCTCCCCCAACCATTTTCCCATAAAGAAAACCTGACCCACTCCCAACCTTACCTGCCAGGGTTGTCCGTTGCAAACTCACCCTGAAGCACAGCTGGTTGGACGAGTCCAAAGCGTACCCCCAAGGCAAAGAGGAGCTCCATGGCCAGACTGAGCCTCCAAACCCTCCCCGCCTCTCTCACTAACACAGCAGCCAAGTTAGAGGGTAGCTGAACCACGTTGACGATGGAGCACAGATATCACTGTCCACACATTGCTGCTGCTGAAGGCCCTGGGCAACCCTGGTGCCCGAGTTCTGGGGACATAATTTTCTTTCTTTTTTAAATAGTTATTTATTTATCTGTTTGCTTTTGGCTGTGTTGGGTCTTTGTTGCTGCACAGGATTTTCTCTAGCTGCAGCCAGTGGGGTCGACTCTAGTTGCAGTGCACACGCTTCTCATTGCAGTTCCTTCTCTTGTTGGAACCGCATGGGCTGTAGGGCACCCAGGCTTCGGTAGTTTTGGCGTGTGGACTCAGTAGTTGCAGCTTCCAGGCTCTAGAGCACAGGCTCAGTAGGCAAGGTACATGGGCTTGGTTGCTTCGTATGTGGGATCTTCCCAGACTAGGGATCAAACCCGTGTCTTCTGCATTGGCAAGTGGATTCTTTACCACTGAGTCATCAGGGATGCCCACAGTTTTCCTTCCATTTCCAAGAAAGTTGCAGGTTTCTAGTAAACACTTTCCTCAGGTACTGTAAAATAGTTTCTGTCCCTCACCTTTCAGGTGCTCTCTTGGCTCCCTTACTTTCTCACATCTCTTCCTGTGCCCTTGGGTGGTAGAATCAGAGGAAGGATCCCCGTCCTGTTTCAGAAGCAAAGAAGACACCAGAGCCACAGAAGCAGTGTCTGATCACACATGTAAACAGTGAGGCCTCCTAAAGGAAGACAAGCCATGAAGTGAGATGTGGGAGGCTTTAGCACCAAGCGTGGGAGCCATGGTGGTACTTTGGAAGCCTGTTATTCTACGGTGCCATCTGCACGATGTGAGGCCGGCTTGATGGATTAAAGAGGCACTTCTCACACTTAAATGAGCACAGTAATCACCCAGGGATGTGGTAAAGTGCAGGTTACGATTCAGTAAGTCTAGAGGAGAGTCTGTGTTTCTAACAAGCTCCCACGTGATGCCAAAATGTGCCTAGCGACCACATATAAGTAATACAGGTATAAAAAGAACTGAGCAGGACTGAATTGTGTAGCAACAGTAAAATAAACAGTAAATAACAATAAGCAATAAAATAGCAACAATACAACATAAATAAGTAAAAGGAAATAACCATAAACAACAGTACAAGGATTCCCATATCATCAAATGGTGACAGCAAATAATGAGATCTCAAGATGATGGAACTTTGGACCCACAGACTCTTCATGCTCTACACATAGCATGTGTGACTTTTGATATAGTGTTGGTCACTCCTTAGGCTGAACTAGAAGCCAGTTGTGCAATTACTGATAGAGACTGGATCCCGTGTATTCCATGAGATAGGAAGGCAAGGATTACAGTGTAGTGCTTGGCACTGTGCTGCTGCTGTTGTTCAATCACTGGGTGTCTGACTCTGTGACCCCATGGACTGCAGCACGCCAGGCTTCCCTGTCCATCACCACTCCCTGAGTTTGCTCAAACTCATGCTTATTAAGTCGGTGATGCTCTCCAGCCATCTCATCATCTGTCATCCCCTTCCCCTCTTGCCCTTAGTCTTTCCCAGCGTCAGGGTCTTTTCCAATGAGTCGGCTCTTCCTATCAGGTGGCCAAAGTATTGGAGCTTCAGCACCAGTCCTTCCAATGAATATTCAAGGTTGATTTCCTTTAGGATTGTCTGGTTTGATCACTTTGCTGTCCAAGGGACTCTCAAGAGTCTTCTGAAGCACTACAGTTCAAAACCATCAGTTCTTCAGTGCTCAGCCTTCTTTATGGTCCAATTCTCACATCTGTATGTGACTACTGGAAAACCATAGCTTTGATAATACAGACCTTTGTCGCAAAGTGATGTCTCTGCTTTTTAATGTGCTGTCTAGGTTTGTCATAACTTTTCTTCCAAGGAGCAAGCATCTTTTAATTTCATGGCTGCAGTCATTGTCCGCATTGATTTGGGATCCCAAGAATATGAAATCTGACACTGTTTCCACTTTTCCCTCATCCATTTGCCATGAAGTGACAGGACCAGATGCCATGATCTTCGTTTTTTGAATGTTGAGTTTTAAACCAGCTTTTCACTCTCCCCTTTGACCTTCATCAAGAGGCTCTTCAGTTCTTCTTCATTTTCTGCCATTAGGGTGATGTCATCTGTATATCTGAGGTTGTTGATATTTTTCCTGGCTTTCTTGATTCTAGCTTATGTTTCATCCAGCCCAGCATTTCGCATGATGTACCCTGCATATTAGTTAAATAAGCAGCCCTTGACTATGCACTGTGCAGAGAAGACAAATACAGGCCCTTCTGAATATATAGCCGCTCTGTGAAAATTAAACTTGGGTTATACTACATCTATGCTCTCTATTTAAGAAATAAGTTGTCCTTTACTCTCCCTTTTCTGCTGACCATAACTAGCTACTCGTAACAGAGATTCCTCCTCCTTTCATTAGTCCATCTGGTTACAGTATTGAAAGAGGAGACAGAGCCCATTGGTACTGGCCAGTGGAACTCTGTGGTACAAAGAGCAGCTCAGGACTGGAAAGTTGAGTTCTTGCTACTCCAAGTCCTTCTGTTGTGTGTTGCTGAGAAGGAAGGGGAGATGAGTTTGGTTCCAACTCAGTCCTTGACCATGGAATATATTAGTACAGACTTTAAGGCTGGGAAGCTGTCTTTTTATTTAAAACACACTGTTCGAGGTGACAGTGCTTTTAGCCATGCAAATATTATGAAGCTCCCAATTTAGTTATGGTTCAGTTAACCTAAAGTAAACTGAAAAGCCAGCCGGGTGGAGCTCTGTGCTTTACTGGGAGAATGCCATATGATGAATTTCCTCTTTCAAAGTGCACTGTGTGTTGCCTTTCTTTAATGATTTCTCAGTTAATTGTCAGCTTTAACCCTTTTCCAGCTGCTCAGTTAAGTAAGCTTCTGATTCAAGAGGATAAACTGTCTTTATATTTTTATATCCTTCACATCTCCCTGCCTCCAGAGGACGGTAAATAGATAAAATTATTTTTTAAATATGACTATAAAGTAATGAGACAAATTTAAAATAAAAAAGGTCAGCACCAGCAGTGATAGGTCACGTTGAGAGCATGTTCCCTTGATAAACGTTAAGAGAGTGGCACTTACCTTTGCAGTCTCTATCCTCCAAATCCATAACTCAACTGATTCAGGAGAAAAACATCAGATAAATCCCAAATGAGGAACATTCTATGAAATACCTGACCAGGACTCCTTAAAGTCATCAAAAGTAAGGAAAGTCTGAGAAACAAAGGCAGCCAAGGGAAGCTTAAGGAGACCTATCTCTGGATGCGATCCTGAAATGGAGAGAGGTCATTAGGGAAACACTCAGAAAGTTTGAATAAAGTATACACTTTAGTTTAAAATGCTGTATAAATAATGATTCATAAACTGTAACAAATGTACTGTACTAATCTAAGATATAACAGGAGAAATTGAGTCGGGGCTAGTATATGGGAGTTTTCTGTACCACCTTCACAGTTCCTCTGTAAATCTAAAACTGTTCTATAGTGAAAAGTTTTGCTTTCTTTTCTAAAAAGAGCATGCTGGCTGCTGTATGCAAATTATACTCTAGGGTACGAAAGTGGAACCAGGTTTTAATATTCCCTATGTTCTTGGAAACCAGCTTTCTCTGTATTTTAAAAAGAAATTGCAGCTATAAGACAGAAGAGTTCATACTCGTATTTCCAATTCAAATTCAAGACTACAGAGCTTTTACATAATCTTCTCCCCCTCAGGCTAATTGGAGCATCGTTCCCTATAGAACTAGGCAAAGCCTTCTGAATTCTGATATTTGTGGAGCCCCCATTAGAAGTGACAGCACTGTGCCTAAGCACTCCAGATGAATCCTGACTCATATCAGTAACCGGACCCATATCAAGTTCTTAATTTCCTTGAAAATGAGTGGATAACCAAGAATTATGAGTCATCTAAGGAATGCCTTCAACATGAAAGAAAGGGACCAAGAAAAACAGGGGGAAATGTGTAACAGTTGAAGGGATACATAATTTGAGAAACAAGAGAGAACTTAGAGGGAAAAATAATTACCACCCTTAGAGACATTTGAGAAGATTTTACATCATTAAAACTCAACAGAATGCTATGAAAGAAGAATGGAGAAAAATGAAAAAGATCTTAGATAAGACTGCTAAATAAAGAGTTAAGTAAAAGAGTTCAAAAATAAAATTAGAGTTACCTCCCAAAAAGAAATACAAAAAAACAGAAAGTATAAGAAAATAGATAACATCTCTGGGATATCAGTCTAGGAGATATGACATCAGACGAACAGAGACCAAAAAGAAAAGAGAGAAAGAAGAGGGGAAGAAAGGATCAAATCAAAAATGTAAGAGAACCTCTCAGACCTGAAGGAAAGAGGTATTCATATTTCAAGGATCTGCCGAGTGCCTAGCACAATAAAATAAAAAACATTCACAACAAATTGTGAAATCTCAGAACATTGAGTTTAAAGAGAAGATCTGAAAATTTCCCAGAGAAGCTTCTAGAGGTCAAGTACAAAGAAAAAAAAAATTCACACTGACCTCAAAATTCCTCATTAAGTTAGAAGATAATGGAAAAAGATCTCGAAAATTTTGACAAAAAATAATTTTCACTGATCACTGAAGATCTAGGCAAACTATCAATCAGATGGAAAACTAGAATAAAATTTTAAACATACAAAGGCTTGGGAATTTCTACCCCATGGTACTTGTGCTCCAGAACAAAAATAAATAAAAGGGGAGCCAAGAAGGAGAAGGATGTACTGAGACTTCAAACGGACCCAAGAGATGCCTTAATAAACAAACACAGGAGTAAGGATTGTAACTGAAATAGCAAGGACTATTGATCCTAGAGCAAGTATTCAGTCAGTCAGTTCAGTTGCTCAGGCATGTCCAACCCTTTGCAACCCCATGGACTGCAGCACACTAGGCTTCCCTGTCCATCACCAACTCTCGGAGCCTGAGAAACACAAACTCATGTCCACTGAGTCAGTGGTGCCATCCAACCATCTCATCCTCTGTCGTCCCCTTCTCCTCCTGCCTTCAATCTTTCCCAGCATCAAGGTCTTTTCCAGTGAGCCAGCTGTTCATATCAGGTGACCAAAGTATTGGAGTTTCAGCTTCAGCATCAGTCTGTCCAAAGAACACCCAGGACTGATCTCCTTTAGAATAGACTGGTTGGATCTCCTTGCAGTCCAAGGGACTCTCAAGAGTCTTCTCCAACACCACAGTTCAAAAGCATCAGTTCTTTGATGCTCAGCTTTCTTTATGGTCCAACTCTCACATCCATACATGACCACTGGAAAAACCATAGCCTTGACTAGATGGACCTTAGTCAGCAAAGTAATGTCTCTGCTTTTTAATATGCTGTCTAGGGTGGCATAGCTTTTCTTCCAAGGAGCAAGCGTCTTTTAATTTCATGGTGGGCAGTTACCATCTGCAGTGATTCTGAAGCCCCAAAAGATAAAGTCTGTCCCTGTTTCCATTGTTTCCACATTTATTTGCCATGAAGTGATAGGACTGGATGCCATGATCTTAGCTTTCTGAATGTTGAGTTTTAAGCCAACTTTTTCACTCCAGTATTTTATCTAGACCAGTTTTAAGTCTAGATAAAATGGACAGGCACTCCCTGCTCCCCTTGTATATAGAGGGAGAAGACCCAAAATTTTAAGGTCCCCTGACCAAACAGATTCCTTATTCCACAGGTCCTGTGACCAGGGAACTTTAAACTTGCATAAGAAACAAGTAACTCTGAGGTGGGAGTGGGGAGGGGTTCATTTGCACCACTGTGTGTCCTTAATCCTTTATCCTAAGGGCCTCCTTTGAAAGGATACTAAACTGATCCAAAGTGATTTTGTCTATTCCAAGTTGTCATCTTTCCAGGCCTTGAACCTGGTCTGTTCTTTGTGGTCTGTCCTACCCTACATGAGGCCTGGTCAACAGTTAATCCAACCCAGGGAAGAAATGAAGGGAAATCCCAGTAAGACAGCTGTGTAGCAGGACTAAGAACAGGGAGTCCAGTTTTCAAGAGCAGATGAAGAATTCCAGGAGAGGGGGACCTTGGGGAAAAGGAGGATCCATGGAATTTAATGTGATCTCTGAGAGTGTAGAATGCTTACAGGGTAATAAAGAGCACTCCCTGAAAGACAAAAGGGAGTGAGGAAAATTACAAATAGTACATTAATTATAGGTAACATTTGTGTGCCTGTGTGCCCAGCTGTGTCTGACTCTTTGCAACCCCATGGACTGTAGCCTGCCAGGCTCCTCTGTCTATGGGATTCTCCAGGCAAAAATACTGCAGTGGGTTGCCATTCCTTCTCCAGGGGATCTTCCTGACACAGGGATCGAACCCTTGTTTCCTGGATCTCCTGTATTGGCAGGCAGATTCTTCACCACTAGCATCAAGACCAGGCACTATTCTAAACACTTTATTTTTATTAGCTTTTCAATTTTCATAACAGTTCAGACATGGGCACTATTGTTATTCCCATTTTAGAGATGATAGAACTGAGGCAAAGATTAAAAAGAACTTGGCCAAAGCCCATAGTTAGTTAATGACAAAGCCAGCATCAAACTGTGGCAGACTGGCTCCAGCCCCTGAGCACTTGAAATAACTACCTGAGATCAGAGGCACAACCATCATGTCTGACCCAGTTGTGCTGTGAACAACATTTACCTAAATAAGACGATGAAAGCACTGTTTATTGATTTTCATCTTTTAGTATCAACTGCAGCATAACCCTAAACATGTCACCAGGTAACAATGTAAAATGAAAGTACAAGTGGCAAAGTCAGGAAACGGAAAAGTAGGTCAGAAGAGACGAAGAAAAAGGTGGGGTGCTCTTCCCTCATCGTACAGAATAGGGGGTTGAGAGCCACCATCTGTAATTGCATTAGTTTCTCGTCTCTCCTGAAACTAATGGCAGGGGAGACCTCCTCTAGCTTGTTCATTGCTGTGCTCCCAGTCCCAACAAGAGTACAAGGCACATATCAGACATCTAGTAGGTATTTCTGGAATAACAGATGGAGGAAAGACAGACAAAAGGAGAGAAAGAGAGAAAGCAAGAAGGGAGAAAATGATGGGGAGGGAGTAAAGTCTACTTGACAGTAGTTTATTTAAATTTACAAAGGTAGCTGACACAGGAAATAAAAATAGTGATATAATTTTATTGGGAGGGGTTGGTGTGCTATTGAAAGTCATCTAAATCCTTTAAAAAGAAGTCAATAAACTGTATCTGTATTTGATAACTTAGGAAACTGTGATCTAGGCATATTATTAAGAGAGATGTAGATAAAAAAGCACTAAAAATAAGAAAATGTATGTGTTAAAAATAGCTGGTTTTAGATGGAGGGTGGGAGTATTGAATGGTGGAACAAGACACTATTGATATCATTAAAAGTCCATCCATATTTGTTTTGTCTCTGTGCAGGTAATTATTCTGATTTAAAACAAAACTTAGCAACAAATATAGCCACAATATTTGGGACTCTTCAAGTCACTTTTCATATTAGTTTGACTTTGATAAATCAATACTATGAAGTGTTTCAAGTAATTTTAAAAAGTTGTAGCTCTCTGCCTGTCCAAAATCAATCCTATAGCCCTCCACTCTGGTAACATTTCCGTATCAGTTAACCTCTCTCTCATCTTCTACCATATTCTTTTCTCCTGACTTGTTTTTTCAACTCCCCACACCCCCTTCCCTTCACCTACGCCTCTGTCTGTGACTCTGCTCCTTCCAAGCTGAGCTTGAATAGTTATGTCACTGTGTCTTCTTCCTTGCCTTCCACGGGGCCCTGGTCAACCTTTGCTGTCCGTGCTGATTTTCCCCTAAACTTACTCCCATGAACGTTGCCAGGCCTTCTAGTCGTCAGATCCAGAGGACAGTTCGGAGTCCTTTGCTTTCTTGGCCTCTCTGGAGCACTTGATACCACAGCTCCCGGTCTCCTTAATGGGAGGACCCTCTTCCGTTCATGTCCATTCTTCTGCTTTGTAGGTCCTATGTTCTCCGTGTTCTTTCCTCCAAACACTGTAGTTGGCTTTTATGGGCTCCATGGCCTGACATATATAACATGGCGGCCAATTCTGTACCTCTCACCATGACCCAGTCCTATGAACTGGTCAACTTACTGTCTTACCTGATTGCCAATCTAAGTTTCATTTGCGCATCTTGGCTCTAGAAGATAGGTTTGGGGGTGGCTGTGTGCTTAAAGCTCTCTCTTCTTAAAACTACTCCCACTCATAACGCCTCCTGATAGATGAATATATGCAATTGATTTGATGACAGGAACCTAACTTTGAACTCCAATTAAGTGAAATGTCATTGCCCTCCAAAAATCCTGTTCTCATTTATAAACTTGTTATCAAAATTGTGCTGTTATTATATTTTAAATTTCCCCATTAAAAATGTGTTTTCTCACCTGCTTTATATATTTAAAAAAAAAAAAAAAAGGAAAATCAAGCTGTCTCAAGTGACCCAGCCCTGTGGTCACAGCTGATAGCACCAAAGGCAGACCGTCAGACCCAATATGGGCTAATCAAATTTCTTTCCTGGGACCGGTGCTATAACAAGGCAAAGACTGAGTCTGGGGCAAGCTTAGATCATGAGTAAAATGTGCAGTGAATCTGGGGCTGTCAAAAAGTTAAGAGCAGGATTCCAGAACCAAACTGCCAAGGTCCTTACTTCAGCTTCACACACTAACTGGGTGACCTGCAGAAGCTACATCAACTCTTTCTTAATTTATTTGACCTAGCTTAATTGTATTTCTGCTTCAGGCTCATCATAAGTGCTTATTAATAATGAGGATTATAGTTAGCATTTTAGGGGCTACAGTGAAGTTCTCCATCTTGGTGCTTCGAAGACACATTTTAAGATAAAACTTGAGGGAAAATTCATCTTTAATAAATGAAAGTATGCATCTGTGGTAATAGCAGGCCTTGGATCCTCTTCTGAGGAGCCAGTGTGGGTTTTAACATTTTTTGATGTCAAACGGGGATGTTACATGCTCAGGCTGCTCTGCAGACAACTCTGGAGCTGGCAAAGTGCTAATAACAAAAGTAATCATAGCAAATAATTCTTTTATGCCTGGTTTGCTCTCCCCACAGCTCTGAGGTTGGCACTATTACCCCACTTTACAAATGATGCAACTGAGGGACAGAAAAATAAGTAACTTTCCCAAGGTCACAGAACTAGCAAGTGGTGAAACTGAAATGAGAGCCCTGGATTTTTGGGTTCTGAAATCTCTACTGCTAAGCCTTAAGCAGCAGTCTGCCCCACAAGTCAATATGTAGTATAAGGTTAATTCTCTCAAGGTTCAGAGCACATTGCCAAGGTGTGCTGTTTTGGAGACACGGGTCTCAGTCTTAATCTGAAGAGTCTTCCTGAAATAGAGAAAGTGAGAAAGGTAATTAAGTTTAAACATGTTTTAATGGCCATGAGGAAGATTCCCACAAGAATGTAAATAAGTCCATTCCTACTTCTAGACCAGTAATGCTGTGCGTGTGTGTGTGTGTGTGTACCATGTGCTCAGGCTATGGTAATAAGCAGACAGTGGTAACTTTAAATTCCAGATCAGCTAATGTATTAGCTGGAATACTGGCTAAACTGATATAACAATGAAACCTTAAAATGTAGTCACTTAAGAGAGGATTTCCCTCTCCCATAAAGTCCAGATATACACGGTGCAGATCCGGTAGGAATGCTTCGCTTGGCTCAGCTGTGCTGCGTCTGCCACCCTCTTAACATATGGCTTTCATTGCTGGGTTCACCATCTCTCAGACAGCAGAAATGAAGAAAGAAAGTGGAATTCATAGCCAGTTCTCTTAAAGGCAAGAGTCACCCAGGGGTGATGGACTTTAATTCTACTCAGACTCTATTGGTCCACATGTCACATGACCACACCTGGGAGAAGGGAGGCTGAGAAATAGAGCTTTAGCAGGATGGATGGCTAAATGCCAAACTAAAAAGATCTTGGGAGATATTTCAGAATCTACCACAATTATTACTTTATTTAATGGTCTTCTAATAATCACAGCAAGATCTACTTATCTAGTTAATTCTTCTTATGCTTAGTATTCGAGAAGAAAACATGTTGATGTTAAGACAAGCAGAAATGACGTAGCTGAATATAAGGTTTAGGGTTTTCATTTTTATTGGACCTTTAAGTGTGGAGAGTATCTTTGGCTGCTTCTCTGCAATTCAGTGATTTTTTTCCTTGTGCTTCCCCGGCTGCTGTTTCTCTGGCTCCACAGTTGCTGACTCTTCTCTCTGCCAGGGCTCTCCAGCCATGTGGATCCAGCTGGAGGGAAAAACAGCAGGCAGATCCAGGGGGAAACTTTAGAACCTTGCAAGAGGTTTTGATTAAAGTTTGGAAGGAAGTATTCATTCCTTCACAGAGACCTCTTTTTTTTTTTTTTATCCTTCTACTAATTTCTCATTGGATATTCCTTCATTCCTTAATTTTATGTCCATTTTTAGGGTGCTTGTTTCCTCTCTATGGTCATTTTCACAGTCTCAATCACCCAGTCATTTGGGGTCTCTTTTTCCGGTTTCACGTTCCTTCATCCATTCTTTCTGCTCATTTATTCATTCATTATACATTTTCCCACAGCTTTGGTTACCAGGATTAATTTTCTTAATATTCCCTTCCATTTCCTCGTTTCCTTGCCCATAAAATGAACATTTCTCATTTACTGTGTAATCTTTTCTCTCCTTCACTACTTTGTTCCCCATCTCATTTGTTACATTTCCTCACTCGTCATCCATTTTTTGGTCTCATTTTCCCATTACTTCACTCATTCATGTCACTTTTCTCTCATTTGCTTCTTCCTGCAATTAATTCTCCTGTACCTTTTTGCTGTTTGCTCATTTTATACTTTCTTTCCCTGCAATCTTGAGCCTAAATTCCTTCTCCACCTATCTCTGCATTCTACTATCCGTTCTCTCAGTTCTTTATTCACACCATCTGTAGTAAAGCCATAAAATGATGTCATAAATTATACTTTTAAAAAAAGAGTTAAGGTTGAGACTTATTTCTCAGCGGACTGTGGCATCCCCTCTTCCCCAGCCCTCTCCTTGCCCTTTGCTGGGTGAATCGTGTCCAGGCTGCCTCCCAAATGGATCACAATCTGTCCACCTGCCCCATCCCACTGCTGGTGCCTTCTGTTCCATATCAGCTTTGGTTTTCTCCAAAACAGACTCTGAAGCAAAGATTTGTATATACATAGTTTGGTGGATTTTCTTTGTTCAGTTTGGGCTTTGTTTTGTTTTGGTAGTGGGAAAGTGAGACAAGAGAGAAAGAAAATAGTAAAAGGTGTATTCATGAGCAGGTTACCACTAGGGGTATCAAAATTGAATCCCCCAGAGGACACTTTGACAAACTATGGGGAACACACCTCAGAATGTTCCCCCTGAGGGAGGAAGAAGCCAAATAACTATGCTCCATGGCCCATCCTGAGTTGGTGAAGCTTGTTCCTGGGGCATTAGCTCTCCTGGGCTTCCATCTTGCCCCAGGAGCCTCCAACAGGCTCTCTGGAGAGAGTGCCCTCTGCTCTGCCCCCCGGGGCCAGAGCTGTTGGCCTTCCCAGGATGGCCATCAGGGTGCTCTGAGGACCTGGCGAGGCCCTGGCAGCTTTGGCCACATCAGCCCATCAAAATTCCTCCCCACTGTGCTCTCCCCACTCTCTCTTCCCTTCATCCATTCCTCCCTCCTCTTCCAACTGTGCCAGAAACGAGGAAAACCTGGCAGAACATTCACCAGACTATTAGCAGTGGTTATTTTGAAGGAAGCTATGTAGGTGGAAATTATACAGGATTTTTAACTCTCTGTTATATATGTTCTTTTTATTAAGAAGAAAAAATATGTATATACGCTCCCCATCTCATTTTCTGTGTTCAATATCTTTCGTATGTTTCCTCCTCTGTCAAATTCTGCATCCCCTCATCCATATGAAACCACCTATGTGCTTCCTTTTCTGCCTTTTTCCACTTCTTACTGGATTCATTTTCTTTCTGTCAGCTCACTCATTTGTCTCCTTGTCTGAGTTTTCTGTCGACCGTGCTGCTATGTTTTCCAGTTTCCTGATTTACTCTCTTCTGTTTGGGATCAGGTCTCCCTCCTATTGTCTCCAGTCTGTCACTGTTCCTCTGCTCTCACGTAGAATCAGGAACAGAGAGACAGCTTCTGAGAGCCCCACCCTGCCACGCTCCCTCTGCAGTCAAACCTCATTTTCTCTCTCCCCCAAGATCTATACCTGCAGCAGCCCCTGGCAATCAGAAAGCCAGTTCTGAGCAGGAGGCCCAAGGACAGCTGTTGATCCTGAAAACAGTTTTAATTTGTCTCTGTCTCATTAGCTTAATGCTGATTCCAGCGGCTCCCACCTCCACCCCGGGCTGCTGACCAAGCTTGGTGACTTTTTTTTCCCCACTCAGCCTGAGGCTTATCAAGTCCAGAGACAAAGCTGACAGTTCAGGCAACCTTTCTTTGGTGACCCTGGCCCTTTGTGTCTGCTCGCCAAGGACTTTGATTCATCTCTGGGCCTATAGTAATTAAAACAGAGAGGAGATCATCCCCATTGGCTGGCCTCTCTCTGCGAATCCACATGACAAGCAAAGTCGGATATATAAATGCTTATAGGGCAGGAACCATCTCTGAGTGTAGGGTTTGCTTTGATGACTGAGCTGGGAGAATTGTCCACTGCCAGGTGCTGCTGTGAATAGGAAAAAGTGAAAGCTGCTCAGTCATGGCCAGCTCTTTACGACCCCATGGACTCTACAGTCCATGGAATTCTCCAGGCCAGAATACTGGAGTGGGTAGCCTTTCCCTTCTCCAGTGGATCTTCCCAACCCAGGGATCAAACCCACGTCTCCTGCATTGCAGACCAGAGGCAAATCATCACAAGGTACTTTTAAAATTGACCCCAGAAAGTGGTTTACAACTAAGGAAGACTCAAAGCTTGAAGACATGTTTTTCTTCCTAGTAAATGTTTTATGTTGCCACATTTGAAATCAGAGGTTGTGTCTGGACTTGGTCAGGTTAAGAATCTATTCAGGCAGAGTGCAGTAGGTAAATCTCTGACTAGTAATCTCCACTTCTTGGTATTTCATACACTGTGTCATGAACTTGACCTCATGTGTATTTACTGTATTTACTCTTAATGTCCACAGAGAGTGAGCCGTGATGACCCTGGAAAACCTGCTGAGCTGGGACATACATGGGTAGTTTTGCCTGGACTCTATTTGCCTGGTATCCTAGGTTCAAAGTGATCAGTTCTGGGTTTTAGGGAGGGACCCAGCTCCTGGACAGAGGCTGACAGGGCAACTCATTCCTGTTTAGACCACCTAATTAAGACGACAAGAGTCTGAAAGTCTTTATTTCCTCCAGCTCCTCCAGAGCCTTTAGCAGTCACTGTCCACTGCTAGGAGACCTTCTTCTTCCCTTCTAGGTGCCTGTTCTCCTCTTGCTGCCTCTAGTAGCCCCACTCTGGGAAGCATCTCAACCCTCTGTCCATTCAAATAGTGTTCATCAGGTGCCCACCACACATCATAAAGTGGGCTTTAAGGACCTGGAGAGGTATATGTATGGGCTCCCACCTTACAGGGACTCACAATGCAGGAGAGACTTACCAGACCAACAGGTAGGAAACCCAGTCAAGGGAGGGAACTGCCTTGTTTGGGATTCCAGAGCACAGTGCTAGGGAAAGCCAGGCCAAGGGTACAAGGGTTCAAGGAAACTCCAGAGTCTTTTCCAGAGTCTTCTCCCATAGCAAGTGTTTTTTTTTTTTTTTCCAGTGATATAGTTCCCAGACAAGCTTCTAGCATCTTGAAGGCAGAGGTATGTGTGCCCTGCTCACCAGAACACCCCCAGGGCCTGGCAGGCACCTGGCCCAGCAGCTAGCATGCAGTGGGTTTTTATGTGTATTAGTGAATAAATCAACATGGTGGCCTTTGAGTTGAACCTTAACAGACAGAAAGAGGAGTTAAGTAGGTGGCAAAGTTGCATATTTATTAATTACTTTGCTTTGTTTAAATTATTTATGGATTTTAACAGCTAATATAGTCACATAGTTCAAAAACCAAAGCACTATAAGGCAGATAGAAGACAAACACTATAAGACAGACAGAAGAAGGCTCACTTTCATCCTTATCTCCATTTATTCCTTTCCCTATCCCATCATACCCCTCTAATGCCCACTGTGAGCTACCATTTTTATTGAGATTTATATATTATTACAGTATATCTTGTGCAAATAAAACTATAAACAAATATATTGTCTTATTTTCTCCCCTTTCCTCACAAATGCTGGTATAGTCAAAAGCTGTTCTGCTCTTTTTTTTTTTTTTTTTTTTAAACTCAACAATATATCCTGGAGATCGCTCCTGACAGTACACTGAGAAAGATCTTGATCTTCCTACAGCTGCACTGTACTCCATGGTATGCTGCTGCTGCTGCTAAGTCACTTCAGTCGTGTCCGACTCTGTGCGACCCCGTAGATGGCAGCCCACCAGGCTCCCCCGTCCCTGGGATTCTCCAGGCCAAGACTCCATGATATAGATGCACCTTATTGGAAAAGTCAGTTAAGCATCTACTTGTGAGAAGTACTCTTCTCCTCCTCTCTTCCTCTCCCATCTCTGTGTCAAAATTTGCCCCTCCTCTCTGAACACTGATCTCCTTTAATTTTGTAAGCCAATTGGGCTGCTTAATTGAGTAAGCCAATTACATCAGTACATTCAAAAGATGGAAATTTGTTTATATGTATACTTTGCAAAACAGGCTTTGAGAGCAAATGTCCTATTTCAAAGACATGCACGTGTGCATGCTAAGTTGCGTGTCTGACTCTGTGACCCTGTGACCATAGCCTGCCAGGCTGCTCTGTCCATGAGAGTCTTCATGCAAAAATACTGGAGTGGATTACCATGCCCTCCTCCAGAGGATCTTCCTGACCCAGGGACTGAACCTGTGTCTCTTATGTCTCCTGCTTTTGCAGGCAGGTTCTTTACCACTAGTACCACCTGGAAAGCCCTATTTCAAAGACATTAACCACCCAAGGAAATAACCAGTGGAGCCTCTTGGCGCAGGGACTGTGATGTCTGCAGGTTGTCATCTTCTTAAAAGGATCTCACCTTGTGCTGAAGACACCGTAGGGGCTCAGCTCACTGGCCAAGAAGAATTGATTCCCATGACCTGTACTGCTGGTTTCGCAGGCTGCTGCTGCGAGATCATTTGAGGCAGCCCTATGCACACCCTTCCTGCCCACAGGGGTGACCCTGGCTGCTGTGAGGGTTGAGAGTGGGTGCTTTCTGTTCCATTCTACCCCAGTTGTTTCAGATTGTCAGAAGAACTGTACCAATATTCCCAAGTAAACCTGGCTTTCTCCCTTAACTAAAATCATTCTTAAAATTAAACCAGACGATTTTAAAGGGAATAGCATGTTCGATTTTTCCCTGCATTCCTTCCAGTCCAAGTGATGGGCTGCAGCCTCTCAGATATGAAATCTGTGAAAAGGGAGTAAGGCCAACATGTTTCTGTTGGTGATTACTGTTGACTTGGTTTTGCTATTAGTATTCTCGGCAGTTCCCCTGCTTCATGTGATTGCTATTTTCAGCTATCTTTTATCTAGGGTTTCTCCTCTCTTAGCACTTTTTTTTTTTTTCATTCCCACAGTTCAGGAGCTCAGGTATGCAGTTATTTGTGCAGAAGGATGTGTGTGGGCTCTGTTTGTATGTGTGAAAAGACCAAACTTGGTTGGCTGCCAGTTTGTTTCGGGTGTTTGAATGATGATTGTGGATTGTTGCAAAACCAATCTGTAGCCTCTGGATGAATATAGGAAACAGCCAAAATGAACACACTGGCTGTGGGACAGCTGCTCACTCACACCATTCACGAGTGGCTAGAACGTGTCGATGATGGCTGGGCCGGAGGACAGTGGGAAAGTTAACAACTACCCTTGCCCAAATCAGGGTGGGTTTTGCGTCTATGTATTCTCACTGGAGAAAGACTGAAGTATGGTGGGCAACAGCAAAAAACAATTGTTTCAAATACTGATGATGGAAATGCTCTTAAGGAGGACATTTTGTTGTTCTTAAGTGCCCATTTAGTTATGAAAAATGATGCTCCCAAGCAAAATACAAAAGAAGAAATCAGAACAAAGTGCTACATTGCTTTGGAAAGAAAAGAGAAAAAGAAGAAAGGTCATCCCAGGGATATCATGGTAGGGGGTGAGAGGGAGAGGAGGCAGAGAAAGCCAAGGTCAGCAAGGCATCCTGGGAGTTGGGACGGCTGATGAATGGCTAACAGCCAACTGTGAGTTGTTGTCTGTACTGTAATTCCTCTTTGTATTCCCTCCCAAAGCCATCTGTAAAATCTGCTGCAAACACAGCCTTGTATCAGTGGTACTATAGGGCCTGATGGCCAGAGGGGTGCCTTTCACTTGGGAGTTTTATGACCTATTTCAGGGAAGAAGGGCAAGGGGAGAGAAGTCAAGAGTGGTCTTCTTGTTTATGCTATTTGTTAAAAATTCCTTCAACTTAAAATATTTAATATGCTAAGGTACCATATTTTAAGATTGCATGTCCTGAATTCCAACAAAAGTAAGAAATGAAACTTTTATGTATACATATAGCTAAACTTACTTTCTGTTTCTGTTTGGAGTTCTGTTCATCTCAGTCATTTAGTATATCCAGCGTTGCACCTGAGCTGGGGGTGGAGGATGAGAAGAGAAAGGTGCCAAGGTCCCACTTGGGTCATTCTACCTTCTACCCTTGGAGAGACACCCAGTTTCCCTCTGACCTTTGGTCATCAGTCACGTGTGTTGAGGAGAGTTGTTCTGCAGTTCCCCCTACAAACCCCCCCAGGTCCAGCTCACTCTAAGCCCTCCAGCATCCTCACAAGCTCAGGAAACCTTTTCTACTTCCGCAGCAGGATATCCTGTGGATCTGCTTAAGATCCTTCACCACCTCTGGGCCACTCTTTGGTTCATGCAAACCAACCCATTTCTGCATCACCCTGAGGATGAGATTCTTCAGACCCATCTCTTAGAATAGACACACCTAGGAATTAGGCCACAGACCTGCCCTGTTATCAGCTCCCTCAGTCCATCTGGATGTTTTATTTCTTCATCCTAGTGGGGAGAGAAACAAATTCCCAAGTCTCCTAGCTTAGGAACCCCCACATTCTAAGCTCTCCCCTTTTCTCCTCCAGTGGTGCAATTCTATGCTTCCTCTTGGGAATCCACACCCTTACATTATCAGATACTCTCTCAGACCTGCAGGGTCTAAACTTCTGAAATTCAAATAGGCTACTTTTGTACTGCTGGGCACTTCTTCCTTAAGGCAAAACTCAAGTGACAGTGTGACTGTTCCAACCATCAGTACCCATCACTGGGAGTTAATTGAGAGTCACCTGGCAGGTTGCCTCTTGGAACACCTCAGTTCAAGGTCACAAAAGTTGTGCTCTCAGGACACCACAGGCTCAGATAGTGATAGGATACATAGAAAGTATTTGAAATTCCGCCTATTACCGAAAATGAGGAGGAATTCTTTTTTAATTGAAGCAGAAAGAATTTGACTTCTTCTAAAATAATCCCCTTTTTGAGCATTCCTTGAGTAATCAGGTGTCTTCTATCTTATGAACTTTTATTCAAATCAGAGATTCTGAAACTGAGGTTCATGAACTCCTTGAAATTACATGCAGAATTTTCTAGATGCCTTTTTTTCTGATGGGATTTTCTGAAAAACAGATTCTCCAAAGAATTTGTGACCCAGATAAGGTTAAGAACTGTTGCTATAAACCACAATCACAAATCTATTTCCCCTTGAATTTCATGAATCCCTTTTATTGAATTTTGAAGTTCACAAAATAAAGACCTGCTCAAATGAAAAAGATTATTCTGTGCACTGAATTAAAGCCTTCAAAATCCAAACTTTATGTCTGATATCCCTCCCCACAGGTTCATTTATAATGGCATTTTACAGTTTAGAGGGAAAGCTAGATATGCCATCTGTCATCTCTTGGTCTCAAGGGCCAGACACATATCTGCTTCTCTTCACTGTTCAGGGTACATGCTTCCTGAGGCTAGACATCTCGGCTTCAGTCACAGTATGTGAGCCGCTGTGCTCCCCTGACTGAACCTCCATCAGCCCCCCTTAACATAGACTTTTGCAGAGCATAAAGCTCTTGGGTGTTCATTTTGTCATTTGATCCTTAACACAACTCTGTGATGGTAATAAAGGCAGATATTCTTGACCCCACTTTATAGATGCAAAAGAGAAGCTTAGAGAGGATAAGGACTAGACACAGTCCTACTGGAGTTTATGTCAAACAAGGTGCCAACCACAATTCCTTAAAAAAATTGCCTTTAATTAAAAAGCTATTACAAGACAGATTTTATGTTCTGTTTTGGACTTAATTGTCTTCCATCCAAAATTCATATGTTGCAGTCCCTCCCACCTTCTTCCCCATACCTCAGAATGTGACCTCATTTTGAAATAGGGATGTTACAGATGTTATTTAAGATGAGATCATACCAGGGTAGAGTGGGTTCCTCATCCAAAACAACTGGTGTCCTCATAAGAAGGGGAACCTTGGACACAGACATGCCATGTAAAGATGAAGGCAGAGATCAGAGTGATGCTTCTACAAGCCAAGGAATGACAAAATTGCCAGCAAACTATCAGAATTTAGGCAAAGGCACAGAACAGATTTTCTCTTGAAACCCTCAGCAGGAATGAACCCTGCCAATACCTTGACCTTGGATTTCTAGCCTCAGAACTGTGAGACAATGAATTTCTCTTGTTTAAGCAACCCAGTTTGAGGAAGTTTATTACAGCAACTCTAGCAAACGAATATATGCTCTATTTCACAACTTTTAAAAATGAAAGAAAAACATGAACCTTTATTTGGTATGAGATATTAAAACAACACAGAAATGTGTGAAATAAAATAAGAAATCCTCACTCACCATACCAATATACCCACCCCCCACCAATGTAGCATGTTTATATTAGAGAATTATCCTCATGGAACTCTTTCTATGCATTTATATACATATTCATAGAGACTCCTATAGGTATCTTGGGGGCTTCTCTAGTGGCTCAGACAGTAAAGGTTCTGCCTGCAATGAAGAAGATCCAGGTTTGATCCCTGGATCAGAAAGATTCCCTGGTTAAGGAAATGGCAATCCATTCCAGTATTCTTGCCTGGGGAATTCCATGAACAGAGAAGCCTGGTGAACTACAGTCCACAGGGCTGCAAAGAGTCAGACATGACTAAGTGACTAACATTTCACTTTTCATAGGTATTTTTAAACCCAGTTTTTCTGACTCTGAGTTTCAACTCCCTGTTATCTCTCTCTCAGACACCTAAAAATATGTTTGCTCTTCAACTGGTTGTTAGAAGTGGTCTTTCTCTTCAACAGCTCGTTGAGCTTGTGTGTGTGTTAATATCCAGTCTCAGAAAGAGGAAAAAACTTAAAAGAATCTCCCCAAGTCAAAGTATAAACATTGGAAAAGCTTTTAGAGATTGAAAGAAAAATGGATATACTTGCTTTGCCATTCTCCCACAGCCAGGCATTGGGTAAAATGTGGAATACAAGTTTTGTGAGATGGTTTCCACTTAGCTCAGAGGGTAACCCACACTCCTACATATACACTGTGGAAGTTGTTTACCCACAAAGATCTGACTGGCACCCTCCAAGTTCCACCTGTTAGAAATATACTTTTTCACACTATATAGACAAGGTGCCATTCTCTCTTCCTATCATCTCAGAAATTTCTGCTTTTTTAAAAACAAAGCAAAAAAACACATCTCTATCTCCAGATGGCCATTGTTGCAGAGAACATGTGGTGCCTGGGAGAAGAGGGGAACCTTGCCCCCCCCCGCCCCCCGGTCTCTTCCAACAGATAGGAAGATGAGCGTAGAATGCACAATCTAAAGGAAGGAGGGGAAACTCAGGGTCTGTGAAGTGAAGTCACCAGTCACATCCTGCAGTATCAGGGTCTGTTCCCCCACCTGCTGCTCCTTCCACCTCACTGACCACGGTCCTTAGAATGCATTATTCCTTGAGCACAAAACAAATGAGGCATCCCTGTATAAGAGCTGAGACTGAAAAATATTTCATTAACTTTGATGTCTACAGAAAATAAAACAGAAGAGAGATGGGATCACAGAACAGGAGGCTGAGGCAGAGAAGAGGGCCCTGGATGGAGTCCAAAAAGAATAAAAGAAGAGACAGGAAAATACAGAGAAGCGATGGGGTTGGAAGGACAGGAGGGGATGATCCAAAAGGGTGTGGACAGAAAGAATCTTGCCCTATTTTGGTAACCAGGTGAAAAGGTTGGCCCCTGTGATGGTTAATTTTATATGTCTCTCGGCTGGGCCATGATATCTAGATACTTGGTCAAACATTGTTCTAGATATTGCTGTGAAAATGATTTTTGGATGAGGTTAACAAGAAGGAAATGGCAACCCACTCCAGTGTTCTTGCCTGGAGAATCCCAGGGACAGGGGAGCCTGGTGGGCTGCCGTCTATGGCGTCGCACAGTTGAACACGACTGAAGTGACTTAGCAGCAGTAGCAGCAGCAACGTGTAAATTGGGCTTCCCAGGTGACACTAGTGGTAAAGAACCCTCCTGCCAATGCATAAGATGTAAGAGAAGCAGGTTCAGTCCTCTGGTTGGGAAGATTCCCTGGAGGGGGGCATGGCAACCCACTCCCGTATTCTTGCCTGGAGAATCCTTTGGATAGAGGAGCCTGGCGGGCTATGGTCCATAGAGTTGCAAAGAGTCAGATAGGACTGAAGTGAGTTAGCAAACAACACGTAAATCAGTGGACTTTGAGTAAAGCAGATTGCTCTTCAAAGTTTGGGTGGGGCCCACTTAATCAGTTGAAGGTCTTAATAGCAAAAGACTGACCTTTTGCTTAGGAAACCCAAGCAAGTAAAAATTCTACCATAGACTGCTTTCAGACTCAAACTGCAATTCTACTCTAGGGTTCCAGTTTACTGGCCTACCCCCATAGACTTTAGACTTGTTAGCCTCCACAACTGTGTGAACCAATTCTTTAAAAATAAACGTTTCCTCTCTTTCTCTCATTCTCTCCCTCTCTCTCTCCCCCTTTCTCGCCCCCCACCCCACAGCACTGACTCTGTTTCTCTGGAGAACCTTAACACAGCCCCCAGGAATACCCCCCTCCCTATATGCCCATGCCACTCCCGACATCCAAAGAAGGGCTACTCCTCCTCTTGAATCTGAGCTGGTCCTGAGATGCCTCTGAGTAGTGAAATGTGACAGATGTGAGATTTTGAGACTTCTAAGTCCAGACCTTAAGAGACTGGAACTTCCACTCCCTTCCCCCTGGATGCTTGCACTTGGAATTTTCCCACTTAGAATATGCTTTGGAAAACTCCAGCCACACAGAGAGATGAAGTGGAAGAAAACCTGGGTGCTCAGGCTGACAGCCCCCACAGAGGATTCAGCACCATCTTGAATTTTCCAAAATCAGATGAGCCTTCAGATGACCATAACTCCAGATGACATTATATGGGGCTAGAGAACCCCCACATTGAGCTCAGTTGACCCAGGGGCATCATGAGAGATTTAAAACAATTGATATTGTTTCAGGGCACAATGAACTGCAACGGGCCGGGTTTGTAACACAGCAATAGGCAGCCTATCTTAAAATTTGGCCTAAAATAGGCACTTCATCTACTAATCACTGTTTTTCTGGATGGCATTGTCTGTACTTCATAAAAAGAGAGAGTGGCTCCAAGAGAAAGGTTGTCCTTATTTTCAAACTCAGGATCCCTCTTCCCTAGGTCTTCAGGCAGCTCCAACCAATCATGACAGGGCCCCAACTGGAGAAATTCACACAACCACACCTTTGTACTTGAACTCAGCAGCTAAAAACTACTCCTTCAGCTTTGCTTTCTAACAGCCAATGACTTACTTATTAGCAAGTAGGAAAAGTGCCCCTACACCCTTTAAGATATAGAACAGAGATAGAACAGAGTGGTAGTGTTGCTGGGTTGGAGGCAGAAACTTTGCGAGGGAGTCATTTGAATTAACTTCACTGTTATTTTCTTGGGAGGAACCTGGTCTTAGTGGCTTCCTTTCAACATGATATTATTCTACATTAGCCAAGGTCACTATCAATCCAAACCACAGTGGAAGTAGGCCAAACTGCTCATAAACTGTACTTTATGACCTACCACAGGAATGTCCTCCATCTTTTAAGGAGGAGGTTCATTCCAGTCCTATTAGAAGTTTAATGTTAAGACCTGGCAATGATAAGACTTTTACAATATGGGTTTCGCTTAAGAGAATATAAGAAATTCATAGACTTTCATTGCTACAGGGTCTAACATTTATACTGTACATTCAGGTATGCAAAAAATGTAGTTTATTTAATGCCCATAAATAATGACCTTCTTCAGGTCTTATTGATTAGTTTAGAGATGAAGTGGGGGGCTGGGGTTCAAATACAAGGTCTGAACTTGCTACAGTGGATGGCAGCACAACTCACTGAGTTTAAGCCATCTCTCTTATTCCCTTAGATGACTCAACTTTCCCCTCCTCTGGCTTTTCTTAGGGAGAGGGTGGGAGTGTGCATTTGGCGTGACCTGAGGGCCTATATCCACAGGGTGAGCTTCAGACTCCACATTGTTCTGCTGGAGAGTGAGGCCTCTGGTCCAGTCTTTAGACTGGTGGCCACCAAGAGTGTATCTGGTTCCAGATCTGTTTTGTTTTGTTTTTTCCTTCTTGGTCATAAATTCTCCAAGCTGTTCCCAGGGACATGGCCACCTCCGAGCTCCCACCACCCCCACTGTGTCTCTGCCTCACAAATGACCAGGCAGGGCTGGAAAGAGTATGTTTTTTACTATCTCTGCCATAACTGGGTTCTCTCTATGCTATAGAACAGGAGTTGGCAAACTTTCTGTAAAGGGCCAGATAGTAAATATTTTAGGCTTTGGGGGCCATATGGTCTCTGTCACAACTACTCAACTCTGCCTTTGTGGTGTGAAAACAGCCATAGACAATATAGAAATGAATGAGTGTGACTGTGCTCCAGTAAAGCTTTGTTTGCAAAAGCCGGAGGTGGGCTGGATTTGGTGTCTGGGCTCTGTTTGCCAGCTCCTGCTGTGGAAGAAATCAGTTATGCTGAGTCTTCCAGGCATAACTGCTGATAAAGAAAAGTCTGGTGGATTAGAGATAGTCACATTTGTGGGATTTGTTTTTTTTTTTACCCTGTCCCCATTAAATTGTGGCTCTATGAATCCTCATTTTAAAAACCTGTAATTGCTTTGACCACCAGAATATGGTGGAAATGGCAATGTGCCCTTTACTGGATCAGTCCTTCAGAGACTGGCAGATCTCTTTTGGTCTCTTGGAACACTCGCTTTTGAAACCTTGAACTGTCATGTAAAAGATTCAATGACCCTGGAAAAACTATATGGAGAGGATCGGAGTTTACATAGAGGTGAGAGGGTGCAATGGAGTTCAACCTTCGAGTGGTCCCCACCAAGACACCAGGCATGTGAGCAAAATTTTCATGGATCCTGTAGGAAGCCCAGTTGAATTCTACCGATTTCCCTGCACACAAGTCATAAGAGGTAGAAGAATCACAAAGCCTTGACAAAGTTTATGACACACAGGAATGGTGGGTCTCTGAAGTCACTAAATTAGGTAAATTGCCTGAAAAGATTATTGAAGGAAAGTCTATAACTAAAAAATATTATTCTCATTCCCCTCAAAATCTAACAGAGGCACTAAATCTCATTGTTTCCTCTTCTTGGTAAATGTAAGGTAATTTTGTTGTTCAGTCTGTCTGATTCTTTGTGATCCCATGGACTGCGGAACACCAGACCTGGAGCTTACTCAGACTCACATCCATTAAGTCAGTGATGCCATCCAATCATCTTGTCCTCTGTCATCCCCTTCTCCTCCTATCTTCAATCTTTCCAAGATTCAGGATCTTTTCTAATGAGTCAGTTCTTCTCACCAGCTGGCCAAAGTATTGGAGTTTCAGCATCAGTCCTTCCAATGAACACCCAGGACTGATCTCCTTTAGGATGGACTGATTGGATCTCCTTGCAGTCCAAGGGACTCTCAACAGTCTTCTCCAACACCACAGTTCAAAAGCATTAATTCTTCTGAGCTCAGCTTTCTTTACAGTCCAACTCTCACATCCATACATGACTACTGGAAAAACCAAAGCTTTGACTAGATGGACCTTTGTTTGCAAAGTAATGTCTCTGCTTTTTAATATGCTGTCGAGGTTGGTCATAACTTTTCTTCCAAGGAGCAAGCATCTTTTAATTTCATGGCTTCAGTCACCATCTGCAGTGATTTTGGAGCCTCCAAAAATAAAGTCTGACACTGTTTCCACCATTTCCCCGTCTATTTCCCATGAAGTGATGGGACCAGATGTCATGATCTTCATTATCTGAATGTTGCATTTTAAGCCAACTTCTTCACTCTCCTCTTTCACTTTCATCAAGAGGCTCTTTAGTTCTTCTTTGCTTTCTGCAATAAGGGTGGTATCATCTGCATATCTGAGTTTATCGATGTTTCTCCTGGCAATCTTGTTTCCAGCTTGTGCTTCATCATGTCTGGCATTTCACATGATATACTCCACATGTAAGTTAAATAAGCAGCCTGACAATATACAGCCTTGATGTATTCCTTTCCCAGTTTGGAACCAGTCCGTTGTTCCATGTCCAGTTCTAACTGTTGCTTCTTGACCAGCATACAGGTCTTTCAGNTCTCTCCCTCTCTCTCTCCCCCTTTCTCGCCCCCCACCCCACAGCACTGACTCTGTTTCTCTGGAGAACCTTAACACAGCCCCCAGGAATACCCCCCTCCCTATATGCCCATGCCACTCCCGACATCCAAAGAAGGGCTACTCCTCCTCTTGAATCTGAGCTGGTCCTGAGATGCCTCTGAGTAGTGAAATGTGACAGATGTGAGATTTTGAGACTTCTAAGTCCAGACCTTAAGAGACTGGAACTTCCACTCCCTTCCCCCTGGATGCTTGCACTTGGAATTTTCCCACTTAGAATATGCTTTGGAAAACTCCAGCCACACAGAGAGATGAAGTGGAAGAAAACCTGGGTGCTCAGGCTGACAGCCCCCACAGAGGATTCAGCACCATCTTGAATTTTCCAAAATCAGATGAGCCTTCAGATGACCATAACTCCAGATGACATTATATGGGGCTAGAGAACCCCCACATTGAGCTCAGTTGACCCAGGGGCATCATGAGAGATTTAAAACAATTGATATTGTTTCAGGGCACAATGAACTGCAACGGGCCGGGTTTGTAACACAGCAATAGGCAGCCTATCTTAAAATTTGGCCTAAAATAGGCACTTCATCTACTAATCACTGTTTTTCTGGATGGCATTGTCTGTACTTCATAAAAAGAGAGAGTGGCTCCAAGAGAAAGGTTGTCCTTATTTTCAAACTCAGGATCCCTCTTCCCTAGGTCTTCAGGCAGCTCCAACCAATCATGACAGGGCCCCAACTGGAGAAATTCACACAACCACACCTTTGTACTTGAACTCAGCAGCTAAAAACTACTCCTTCAGCTTTGCTTTCTAACAGCCAATGACTTACTTATTAGCAAGTAGGAAAAGTGCCCCTACACCCTTTAAGATATAGAACAGAGATAGAACAGAGTGGTAGTGTTGCTGGGTTGGAGGCAGAAACTTTGCGAGGGAGTCATTTGAATTAACTTCACTGTTATTTTCTTGGGAGGAACCTGGTCTTAGTGGCTTCCTTTCAACATGATATTATTCTACATTAGCCAAGGTCACTATCAATCCAAACCACAGTGGAAGTAGGCCAAACTGCTCATAAACTGTACTTTATGACCTACCACAGGAATGTCCTCCATCTTTTAAGGAGGAGGTTCATTCCAGTCCTATTAGAAGTTTAATGTTAAGACCTGGCAATGATAAGACTTTTACAATATGGGTTTCGCTTAAGAGAATATAAGAAATTCATAGACTTTCATTGCTACAGGGTCTAACATTTATACTGTACATTCAGGTATGCAAAAAATGTAGTTTATTTAATGCCCATAAATAATGACCTTCTTCAGGTCTTATTGATTAGTTTAGAGATGAAGTGGGGGGCTGGGGTTCAAATACAAGGTCTGAACTTGCTACAGTGGATGGCAGCACAACTCACTGAGTTTAAGCCATCTCTCTTATTCCCTTAGATGACTCAACTTTCCCCTCCTCTGGCTTTTCTTAGGGAGAGGGTGGGAGTGTGCATTTGGCGTGACCTGAGGGCCTATATCCACAGGGTGAGCTTCAGACTCCACATTGTTCTGCTGGAGAGTGAGGCCTCTGGTCCAGTCTTTAGACTGGTGGCCACCAAGAGTGTATCTGGTTCCAGATCTGTTTTGTTTTGTTTTTTCCTTCTTGGTCATAAATTCTCCAAGCTGTTCCCAGGGACATGGCCACCTCCGAGCTCCCACCACCCCCACTGTGTCTCTGCCTCACAAATGACCAGGCAGGGCTGGAAAGAGTATGTTTTTTACTATCTCTGCCATAACTGGGTTCTCTCTATGCTATAGAACAGGAGTTGGCAAACTTTCTGTAAAGGGCCAGATAGTAAATATTTTAGGCTTTGGGGGCCATATGGTCTCTGTCACAACTACTCAACTCTGCCTTTGTGGTGTGAAAACAGCCATAGACAATATAGAAATGAATGAGTGTGACTGTGCTCCAGTAAAGCTTTGTTTGCAAAAGCCGGAGGTGGGCTGGATTTGGTGTCTGGGCTCTGTTTGCCAGCTCCTGCTGTGGAAGAAATCAGTTATGCTGAGTCTTCCAGGCATAACTGCTGATAAAGAAAAGTCTGGTGGATTAGAGATAGTCACATTTGTGGGATTTGTTTTTTTTTTTACCCTGTCCCCATTAAATTGTGGCTCTATGAATCCTCATTTTAAAAACCTGTAATTGCTTTGACCACCAGAATATGGTGGAAATGGCAATGTGCCCTTTACTGGATCAGTCCTTCAGAGACTGGCAGATCTCTTTTGGTCTCTTGGAACACTCGCTTTTGAAACCTTGAACTGTCATGTAAAAGATTCAATGACCCTGGAAAAACTATATGGAGAGGATCGGAGTTTACATAGAGGTGAGAGGGTGCAATGGAGTTCAACCTTCGAGTGGTCCCCACCAAGACACCAGGCATGTGAGCAAAATTTTCATGGATCCTGTAGGAAGCCCAGTTGAATTCTACCGATTTCCCTGCACACAAGTCATAAGAGGTAGAAGAATCACAAAGCCTTGACAAAGTTTATGACACACAGGAATGGTGGGTCTCTGAAGTCACTAAATTAGGTAAATTGCCTGAAAAGATTATTGAAGGAAAGTCTATAACTAAAAAATATTATTCTCATTCCCCTCAAAATCTAACAGAGGCACTAAATCTCATTGTTTCCTCTTCTTGGTAAATGTAAGGTAATTTTGTTGTTCAGTCTGTCTGATTCTTTGTGATCCCATGGACTGCGGAACACCAGACCTGGAGCTTACTCAGACTCACATCCATTAAGTCAGTGATGCCATCCAATCATCTTGTCCTCTGTCATCCCCTTCTCCTCCTATCTTCAATCTTTCCAAGATTCAGGATCTTTTCTAATGAGTCAGTTCTTCTCACCAGCTGGCCAAAGTATTGGAGTTTCAGCATCAGTCCTTCCAATGAACACCCAGGACTGATCTCCTTTAGGATGGACTGATTGGATCTCCTTGCAGTCCAAGGGACTCTCAACAGTCTTCTCCAACACCACAGTTCAAAAGCATTAATTCTTCTGAGCTCAGCTTTCTTTACAGTCCAACTCTCACATCCATACATGACTACTGGAAAAACCAAAGCTTTGACTAGATGGACCTTTGTTTGCAAAGTAATGTCTCTGCTTTTTAATATGCTGTCGAGGTTGGTCATAACTTTTCTTCCAAGGAGCAAGCATCTTTTAATTTCATGGCTTCAGTCACCATCTGCAGTGATTTTGGAGCCTCCAAAAATAAAGTCTGACACTGTTTCCACCATTTCCCCGTCTATTTCCCATGAAGTGATGGGACCAGATGTCATGATCTTCATTATCTGAATGTTGCATTTTAAGCCAACTTCTTCACTCTCCTCTTTCACTTTCATCAAGAGGCTCTTTAGTTCTTCTTTGCTTTCTGCAATAAGGGTGGTATCATCTGCATATCTGAGTTTATCGATGTTTCTCCTGGCAATCTTGTTTCCAGCTTGTGCTTCATCATGTCTGGCATTTCACATGATATACTCCACATGTAAGTTAAATAAGCAGCCTGACAATATACAGCCTTGATGTATTCCTTTCCCAGTTTGGAACCAGTCCGTTGTTCCATGTCCAGTTCTAACTGTTGCTTCTTGACCAGCATACAGGTCTTTCAGGTAAGGTGGTCTGGTATTCCTATCTCTTTAAGAATTTTTCAGTTTGTTATGATCCACATAGTCAAAGGGTTTAGCATAGTCAATGAAGCAGATGTTTTTCTGGAATTCTCTTGCTTTTTTTATGATCCAATGGATGTTGGTAATTTGATCTCTGGTTCCTCTACCTTTTCTAAATGCAGCTTGAGTCTATGGCCATACCACCCTGAACATGCCCGATCTCATCTAAATACAGCTTGAAGATCTGGAAGTTCTCAGTTTATGTACTGTTGAACACTAGCTTGAAGAATTTTCAGCAATACTTTGCTAACATGTGATATGAGTGCAATTGTGCAGTAGTTTCAACATTCTGCGATATTGCCTTTATTTGGAATTGGAATTAAAAACTGATCTTTTCCTGTCCTTTGGCCACTGTTTGCTGGCATATTGAGTGCAGCACTTTTAACAGCAACATTGTTGAAGATTTGAAATAGCTCAGCTAGAATGGTATCACCTCCACTAGCTTTGTTCCTTGTGATGCTTCCTAAGGCCCACTTAACTTTGCACTCCAGGATGTCTGACTCTAGGCAAGTGATCACACCAGCATGGTTATCTGGGTCATGAAGATCTTTTTTTGTACAGTTCTTCTGTGTATTCTTGCCACTTCTTCTTAATATCTTCTCCTTCTGTTAGGTCCATATCATTTCTGTCCTTTATTGTGCCCATCTTTGCATGAAATTTTCCCTTGGTATCTCTAATTTTCTTGAAGAGATTTCTAGTCTTTCCCATTCTGTTGTTTTGCTCTTTTTCTTTTCTTTTTTTCCAGAGGATTTTCTTTTATTTAGCACAAAGGACAATCAGTATATCATAGAGCTGGAGAGATGGCAAAATCATATAGTATAGCTCGGTTTTTAGGCAGAAACATGACTGAACCCACTCAACAAGTTTGGAATTTCAATGTTTAACATTCTCGTATTCTGTCAAAAGTGAAAGTGTTAGTTACTCAGTTGTGTCTGACTCTTTATGACCCCATAGACTGTAGCCCACCAGGCTCCCTTGTCCATGCAATTTCCCAGGCAAGAATACCGGAGTGGGCTGCCATTTCCTCCTCCAGGGTATCTTCCAAACTCAGGAGCAAACCCAGGTCTCCCGCATTGCAGGTGGATTGTTTCTTTTTTAAAACCATCTGAGCCACCAGGGAAGATTTCTACAATAGCTCACCAACCTCAAACCCTTTTGTGGGAGTTAAGAGCCAAAGAGTAGAAACCTTTTATATTGCCAATAATTTGACTGCTTTGAAGCTCACAACATGTGGGAAAATATCTTTTTCTCATTTATTATCTTATGTTTCTATTAGTTAAATGATAGTTTTGTATGGCTTAGTTCACCTAATGTACATACAACCAGCAAATAAATAGCAAGAACTCCTCTGCAAGTTGCTTCTAGTTTTGTGTCTCATTATGTTTTAAGTATATGAAGAGCAAGAATTGTCCATGGCAGAGAAAGGACTGAGAGGGAACCATAACATCTAGGCTACATTTTCATTTTGCAACTTAGACAGTGAATGAACCTGCAACGTTCCAGGGGGCTAGCTACAGAGGTGAATGAACACGTTGCCCAACTAAACCGATAAGAGATGCTGGTGAGAAAGGGGTGGAGTTGCTGCAGGAGACATTCTATTTCTACTTGCTTCAAGTTTGATGGGGCCATCAATGAATCCACAGAAGCAATGCCAATTTGAGGCAGTGGATGTTAAGGGGCCTTGAGGAGATTAGTGGGTAAGTGACATGGTACTTGGAGCTGCTGCTGCTGCTGCTAAGTCGCTTCAGTCATGTCCAACTCTGTGCGACCCCATAGACAGCAGCCCAACGGCTCCGTCATCCCTGGGATTCTCTAGGCAAGAACACTGGAGTGGGTTGCCATTTCCTTCTCCAATTGCTCTTTTTCTTTGCATTGATCACTGAGGAAGGCTTTCTTATATAATGTTAATCTTCAAGCAATTGATTTCTCATCTTACATACCAGAGCATGAGAAGATTAAATTTTCTTTCCAGTTCAAAAATTCTGAAAGGAAATATAACCAGATCAGATGAAACGATAAGTGCCTGGGACTTGAGAGGACGTTAACGTTGTGTCTGACAAGGATAACGTTTTTACTGCCATGCAGGGGCTTGTAACTTCCTTGGGACTGTTATGCGATTCCCCAGGGCTGCACACAGGACAGGACGTGTCTATTCAAGCATCACTGGAATCAAAAGGATTAATGAACCCAAGGCCTTTCTCCCTTCTCTCTGCTTTTTGAAAGGGAAGGAGTCTTGCTTTGTGGGTATGCCAGCACCTGGACTTTCCTTTTTAGTGCAGAATCTGGGTAATGGACTGATTTTCCCAAGAAAAATAATCAGCATGAGACACTAGACCATACTTCCCAGAGTGTCTTTGTGGGGAGTATAAATGGAGGCCCTGGGGTGGAACTGGAGGTGGAAAGAGAATAGAGGAGCCATGTGGAGGGGAGGGAAAGCGTGGATGGGAGAAAAACAAACAGATTGTCAGCCACTGTGCCGCCTCTGTGTGTGGGAGACGCTGTACCATGTGCACGTGGGAAAGAATTTCATAGTGGGCAGCTGGGGATGGGGCTAGATTGATAGTGTGGCTGCCTGTGTGGAAAACAGTGGCAGAGGGCAGAAGAGAGGATTGTTAAGAGGTATGGTTGGATATTGGAGAAGGCAATGGCACCCTACTCCAGTACTCTTGCCTGGAAAATCCCATGGACAGAGGAACCTGGTAGGCTGCAGTCCATGGGGTTGCTAAGAGTCGGACATGACTGAGCGACTTCCCTTTCACTTTTCGTTCATGCATTGGAGAAGGAAATGGCAACCCACTCCAGTGTTCTTGCCTGGAGAATCCCAGGGACAGGGGAGCCTGGTGGGCTTCCGTCTATGGGGTTGCACAGAGTCGGACACAACTGAAGCGACTTAGCAGCAGCAGCAGCATGGTTGGATATTAAGAACTGTTTTCCCACCTCTGTCTCTTTGGTCTCTTCTCAGCGGCTCAATGGCATTGAAATTGTTTGATTTTTATATGTGCCTATTATAAACCGAGGTGTTTTATTTTTCAAAAGTATCCTTTATAGAGCAGCAGTCATAGTCAAGTCCCTGCAAATTTTCTCGTATCTGGGACGTTCTTTCATTAACTTTATGTGAACAGCTAGGTGCTGTTTGGGAAGACACATTGGCCTAAAAGATCTCCATCAATGCTGTTTTTGAGTGATTCTTAAAAATCTGGAAATCCTTTGGTAGAGTCTAAGACAAAAAGCAAAAATATTTACTACAGATTTAGTTGTTTGTTTCAGGGTATTATCTTACAGTTGCAATTAGTGATATTGATTGTCTATAGAACATCTTTTATACATCTGTATAAGTCTGTTATAAATCTTTAAATAGGTCTTTGTAGGTCTTTAAAAAGCAAAGTATTGCATATTAATGTAATGGAGATCAAACATAAACACGAACAACATGACGAGAACTGCTGTTATACAAATGGGTACTTGGTTCTTGAGGTAACATTTCCAGTGACAGCCACAATGACTTCACAATACGTTCTTTAAGTCCTATTGAAATAAGCAAAAATAGGTTTTGTCTAAATCGTCTAATTTCTTTTGAAACATGTATGTTTCCAAAGAAAATACAGTGTTTAGAATCTTTGTCATCCTCACACACTTGTTTCTGCATTCCTCAATGTACAGAGAAAATTCAAGGTGAATCTCAGAGTTGATCATCACAATGAACTGTGCTTCTTAAGAATGGCACATGATTTTGTCATATTACCTTAACTTTCCAAAGGAGAGAGTAGAAAGGAGCTGAAAAACTATCTTTATCCTTGTGATAGTTTGGCCCAAGAAGTTATGCTTAGAAGTATCTTGTTTTCTCTTGATCCTGCCTTGTCTGGAATAGAAGTCACAAATCAGTGCAGCGCAGATGAGATCTGACCCACAGACTTGCTTTGTTTGGTTCACACAATGTTTTTTGTCTGGTTTAAGTTTTTATCAGTTCCCTTAAATGTTCGCCATAATCATCACTACTCCTTATGCCCTGCTTGCTTTAGTCATTTATATTATCTTACTGGTCCCTGTGATGGTTTTTTTTGTCTGTTTGTTTTTTGGTTTGGCTTTTTGCTTTGCAGTCTTTGGTGAGAGTTTATAGAAATTAGTTCCACAAGTTGTCTATAAACCTACAAAGCAATTTGGTTGTGTATCAGTTGGCTTATCATTTCTAAATTTACTATCAAGTGGCCTCAGAAGAAAAGGAGGCATTTGGTTGGCTCTCTCTGTAGCTTTCTTAATGTTGTGCTCTTAGTTTACTCCTAAGTTTGGACCTAAAAATAATATTGGAGCAGCCTGGTTACCACCAATGGTACTGAAGTATTCCCACTGAACAAAGACCTTTAATGTCACAGGAGTATGAGATGTACATTCTCAAACTCACGAACATCAAAACTGAACTTCCTGAAAGGAGAGTCTGTTGTAAAAGTGAATAAAGCTTGATTCAGGCATTTCAAATATCTCTCGAGGACCTACCAACAATCAAGAGCATTTTTCACCTTTCAGCATTTATTGTGCATTTATTTTTCCCTTTCTGTAGACTAAACAGATTACAAAGAGAAGACTTTGTTTTGAGAAGAACATGCCAATCTCCTTAGCATCTACTGGAAATGATATTCCTGGGTGTCAGAATTCTTTATAAGTCTCTTTTCATTTTTCTAGAAAAAAAAAAATCTGGGTAACAGTAATATGTGTTTAAAAATAAAAGCCAGCTGCTCATCACACGTTCACAGCTTCCTCCCCTGCCCTCCCCACTTCTTTGCCAGGCCTACAGGAAGTCAAATTTTCAATTTTATCTTGCCTTTTTAAGATCTTCTACTGCAAAGCCAGTTTCTATTTAGATGGATCTGGTGCCTGGACTTGGGTATTTTCGTGCCCTGACTCCCTAAATAAAAAAGGTAGTTATCCATTGAATATATTGTCTATCTAGCATTTTTCAGATGAGACTGAAAAACAGACACTTTCTGAAAGACTCCTGTGCTATTCCACCAATTAATAAAATCACATTTTAAGCAAACATGTTATCTACTTTATATTAGTGGGAAAATATATAAGATATTAGATGTGGGTAATTGATTGCAAAAATGGCCCCAGTTCGCTGCCTCTTCTCATATCCAGGCCCTTTGCAAAGTGATGTTTTAGCTCTTCAAGAGGAGATTTTATTTCTCCACTCTTGAACTTGGGCTCGTCTTGTGAATCTCTTTGGTCAACACGGCAGAAGTGGTGGTGTCCCAGTTCTAAGCCCAGATCTCAAGATGCCTTGTGCTTAGGTTGTTTCCATGTCTTGCCTACTGTAAATACTGCTGCTGTGAACACAGGGGTGCATGTTACCTTTTTGAATTATAGTTTTGTCTGGGTATATGCTCAGGAATGGAACTGCTGGATTATATAGTAAACACGTTTTTCTTAAAACACTCTGTACTAGGGTGGTTTGTATGTGTCAGTAGCTACACTTCCTCATAAAAGGCTTTTTAGTATATGTGCACATATACCATAGAAAATATGAACATAGATGTAGGTACCACTACCAAGGACAATTAGTACATTGCAAGGCTATTGTAAGAATTAGAGATGGTATACATAAAATGCCTGGAAAACAGGTGCTCAGTAAATGAAAATTACTAGTATGTTTATATGTATGTTTGATGTGGTGTGAGTTATAAGTAAGAAGTGTCACCTTCCTGGAGCTCACAGGTTAGAAGCAACATATGTATGATTAGAGTGGTCTCTGTGTCTGGTTCTCACAAGGACTCCTGTCTAAACCAAGCCCCTCCAAGTAACTTTCTTCTAGGAATATCTCCAGGTGGTTCTCCTTGGAGATCCAGAACTTGTCTAGCCCAGACCTTCACTCTCATCCCCACTCTGCACGTCTGCTGGGCTTCTGCTACGGTCCAGTGTCACTGCCCTGAACTGCCCTGCCTCCTTGGCTTGCTGCTGTTGTTTGATTGCTCCTCCTCTGGTCTTCATGACCAGTGACAGGTTGACATTATTACTGTGGTTTGGCTTTTCCAGCCATTGGCTCTATCATATTACTCTTTTATCAGTAATTTTTAATCAGGTTCTCATGGCAGACTGGCTAGATACTCACCAAACCCCTTTTTCTCTCCGGGTACATAACTGAACTATATTTTCCAGTTCCTAATATCGGTTGGGGCCAAGGGAATAGTTTCCAACAACAAAAATTTGTTGCAGAATTGATGTATAACTTCCAGAATAAAACAAGGGTGCACCTTTTCCGTACTGTCTGTCTCATTCCACAGTTGGCTGGTTGGAAAGGACTGACTGAAAGACAACAGTGGAATAGGATGATAAAAGTACTAGATGGAAAGAGCCTGGATCTCTGTGTCAACACTTGAAAAAGAGTCACCTAAAAGAATGATCTGACCAGGAACATCTGCATTCGTCTTTGTATGAGTTAGAAATAAGTTTTCATTATGTTAGTAAGTCTCTGAGATTGGAGAGGTTGTTTGTTACCATAGAGTAGCCTAACATATCCTGACTAATACAGCTCCCAACTTTGATAGCCCTATTTTTTTTTTGTTGTTATTTATTAAAGTTCTCCTACCATAGTGGCTTCGTCTCATTGCTTTTCACAGAAACTTTGCACCTTCAAGCCTGGGCAAGTTGCCTAGAATTGAGGTAGAAAGAAAACGTAAATCAACTCAACAAATATTCATTGAATGCTTGTCATTTGCTCTGTATTAGGCTAGGCACAGAAGTTGCTGTTGTTTAGTTCCTAAGTCATGTCTGAAAATATTTTGCAACCCTATGGATTGAAGCCCGCCAGGGTCCTCTGTCCATAGGATTTCTCAGGAGGAACAATACTGGAATGGGTTGCCATTTCCTTCTCCAGGGGGATCTTCCTGACTCAAGGATTGAACTCATGTCTCCTGCATACCACTGAGCCACCAGGGAAGCCCAGGCATGGAGGTTAGATAGCTGAATCACAGAAGGACGTCATAGTGCCTCACTCAATGTTATACTTCTCCAGGACTGAGTTTTGACATCTCCCACCTCTGCTCTCAAGTATAAATTCCTTGCCCATCCTGGATACTGTGAGAAAGGCAAGAGATAGTCTTTTTCCCTCTACTTCCCCTTCACAAATCTCAGTCCCAAGGCTACAGGGCAGCAAAACCGTATCTTATGACATTTCCCTCCTCAAAGACCCAAGGGAGGGTCCTTAAAGAAGATACCTCTTTGCCTCCGCTACAGTGCCACGACTTCAAAGGTGACTAGGACAATGAGGCAACTCCTATAAACATCTTCACTGCAGATATAAAATTTTGATGTCACAGTATTTTTTATTGTTTTTGTCATTTATTTTCCTGCAAAGATGCCAAGAAAGATAGATCACAAGATTGTGAATCTTTGGGTTTCACCCTGACATTGCAGACAACCTGGAATGTACCTGGTTATTAATAATGGGAAAATAAAACAACAGACTGGTTCCAAATAGGAAAAGGAGTACATCAAGGCTGTATATTGTCACCCTGCTTATTTAACTTATATGCAGAGTACATCATGAGAAACACTGAACTGGAAGAAACACAAGCTGGAATCAACATTGCCAGGAGAAATATCAATAACCTCAGATATGCNTTTTTTTTTTCTTGATGTTTATTCCACTAGATGAACACTAGGTGGCAGTGGTCCCCCATTAAAAACCCAGAGAACCCCAGCAGCTTGGAACACTGACCGCCAGTACAGCCTGCGCAGCTGGCAAACACGTGGACTCCAGCCAGCCCAGTGGTTTTATGCCCTTTTCAGCCCTGGACTCCTTTCTTGTGATGCTATCTCCCTTCCTCCCCCTTAAAATATTGAGATAGAATTCACATACCATTAACATTCAAAAGTGTAAAACTCAGTGGTTTTTAGTATATTCACAAGGCTGTGAAACCATCACCATTATCGAATTTCAGAACATTTTCATTCTGATGAGATCTTACATGGAAAGCTTTGACTGGGGGCAAGAAGCTGTTGATAGCCTGCTTGGCACAGAGAGCTGTAAACCCTGGGACCACTCTGCCCCTTGGAGCCAAACAGTATTTGCTCTCCCTGTCTGCCCCCATCCCCCACCCCCCAGTCTCAGGAGAAGGAATCTCTGGAGGAGGTTGGGATTTTTTCCAGTTTATGCCCTGCCCTCGCCCTTGCTAGGCCATTAAGCCAGCATTTGTGTTGTGGTCTTGCCATCAGACTGGTGTGCAATGGGCCGGCGGGCTTGTTGGGAGAGCTCGGCATGCCTGTGGTCAGTTTGTGGTCGGGAGAATTCCAACTTCGCTGGAGACACTTCCTCTCCTCTCTCCTCTAGTCCCACCTCCCCCCCGCCAGGTCTCTGCAGCTTTGGGAAAAGACCACAGAGTTTCTGCAGCTCCTTGGGAGAGGGCTTCCCCAGTGGCTCAGGCGGTAAGGAATCTGCCTGCCTGGAGACCTGGGTTTGATCCCTGGGTCGGGAAGATCCCCTGGAGGAGGGCATGGCAACCCACTAGTATTCTTGACTGGAGAATTCCATGGACAGAGGAGCCTGGTGGGCCCCAATCCATGGAGTCACAAAGAGGCTGACAGGACTGAGCGACTCACACACTAACACATATCAAGGAATTTGGCATTCTGTGTATGGGAAGATGCCAGCCTCTGAGCTCACTGAATTCATTCCTTTCCTGCTCACCTCGGCTCCCTGGGGCCAGTTGTGTTTCCCTGTTCGCTTTGCTCCTTGCGTTCTCCCATCTCCTCAGCAGTCACCGTGGTGGGTGGCAGCATCCCCTGGATCGCAGTTTTGGGAGCCCTCATTCACATTTGGAGGCTTGGAAGCGCTGATGGCCGTGACATTTCTTGTTTATTAATATAGCAGGGGATATTTTCATTTCACAGGGCAAATGCAGTTAGTGTTCATTCAACAGTCTCCAAGCTGGTTCCCTGCAAGGTTAGTTGGGGCGTTGACTAGTTCTGGTTGAGTGATGGCCACTTCTGGGCCAAGGCAGCGAAGACTAGGGTGCCTGCACTGGCCCCCTCTCTTCTGCTGGAGCGACATCCAGACAGGACAGCAGCTCATCAGAGGAGGATGGTCCCAGGCTTGTGATGTGAAGGGCGGTGCTCCTTGCCGGGTGCAGCCTTGCCTGGTGGGGCAGGCCTCCTGCAGCTGTGGTTACTCCTCATCCTGACCGATGCCCCCTTGATCTGTGCAAGGACCGCCCCCCAGGGCGGACCCAAGAGCAGAGACGAGAAGGCCCCACCAATCAGGCAGCCCGTTTCCATGACAACACCCCTTCTTCTTCTGGCTGTCTCTCCTTCCTGCCCCCAACACAGCAGAGGGGCCAGAGTCCCAGGGCCCAGGAGACCACCCTCTCTCCTCACTTCAAGACTGTTGGGAGGGAGCCCATTCTGCATGTGGGGAAACGGAAAAAACAGATGCTAACTGCAGACTGACCTTTGGATTGAACTGTGTTTCTAGGAACTGGAAGTACCCTGGAGCACTCTGGGTCCCCCAGGAAGTCCTTGAAGGGCAGGAAAGGAGATCATTCCTTGTGCTGGTTGGAGGCTGCTCTGTGGTTGCTGTCACTTCTTGATGGAACATTTCCTCTTTTAAAAGATTTTTTTTTTTTTGATGTGGACCATTTGTAAAGTCTTTTATTGACTCTGTTACAACATTGCTTCTGTTTTTTTGTTTTGGCTTTTTGGCTGCAAGGCACGTGGGATCTTAGCTTCCCAACCAGGGATCAAACCTGAAGCCCCTGCACAAGAAGGAGAAGTCTTAACCACTGGACCACCAGGGAAGACCCTAGGGCACTCCTTTATTTCTTAGGCTCCCAGGACACCTGGAGATGCTCTGGAGGAAGCAAGGCCAGGGTCGGGTGGGGCTGTGGCACCCCCTCCCCCATCTGCGGCCCTCTCCTTGCACTGCATGCTGTGGCCCAAGGCTCGTCTGTGGGCATTCTCGGACCTTGTGGAGCACTGTCTGAAAACCAGGGAAGAAACTCCACTCGCTCGTTGTCCCAGCAGCTTACACCCGGGCAGCACCAGGGCTCCTGGATCGGATGGTGCCCAACGGTCTCAAAGATCCAAGCACTGAGGACGCAGGCAGCCAGCCTCTCTTTCCACCCAACAGCTGTGCTGTGTCCGCCAAAGCCACAGAGGAAGGTGTCAGAATGGCTGCACCCGAGATCAAGGCTCCTGTCCCTGGAGCTGATGCTGGAGTCCTGTCATTTGTGTCAGTGACGTCCAAGTCACATGGATTGAGTTCCCTGCACTTAACATCTGGATGACGACCATCTGCTTTCTCTCTGCGTCTTGGATCTTCTGCTGAGACTCAGCCCCTGCCCAAGGAATTTGGAGTTCGGGGTGGGGAGGGTAGAGAAACTTGCACGCGCACACACACACACACACACACACACACACACACACAGAAATACACAGAGTGGGGTCTAGGATCTATGCACAGCCAGGTTAGGGGCTGGATCCTGCTCCGGGGCCATTGAGGCCTGGAAGACGCCACCTGCTCCGCACGAGGCCTGCACCGAGTCCTCAGGGCGGGGTGAGTGGTGACGGCCTCCTGCTGGGCAGAGGCAGAATCGTGATTCTGATCAAGCAGAGCAACACAGGGGTGTCCCTCCATGCTGTTAGCAAGTCCCATAGATTTTACCTACTATGCTGTGTCCCTCTTCTTCATGGCCATCAAAGTTGGGCTCTATTCTGGCCTATCAGGGCTTCCCAGGTGGCACTGGTGGTAAAGAAATGCAATTCATTCCTGGCACCCCACCCTAGACCTGCTGAATCAGAAACTCTGGGATGGGACCAGCGTTCCTGGTTTTAACGAACTCTCCAGGTGAATGTGATGAGGCTCAGATGTTCAGCCTCCTCTCTGAGCCCTCTTCTCACCCTCCCAACCCAGGAGGTAGCAAAAGGGGAGATAAAGAGATGTGATGATGGGATCCGAGTCAGAGAGAGAAAGAGAGATTTGAACATGCTTCACTGCTGATTTTGAAGACGGAAGAGGGAGCCACGAGCCCAGGAGTGCAGGTGGCCTCAAGAAGCTGACAAAGCCTAGGAAGTGGGCTTTATTCTAGAGCCTCCAGAGGGAAGCAGCCCTCCTGGGATCTTCATTTTTGGACTTCTGGCCTCCAGAACTGAGAATAGTTTTGTGTTGGTTTAAGCCACCAACTCATTGGAAGAGACCCTGATGCTGGGAAAGATTGAGGGCAGGAGGGAAAGGTGGCAGAGAATGAGATGGTTGGACGGCATCACTGACTCAATGGACATGAGTTTGAGCAAACTCCTCGAGATGGTGAAGGACAGGGAAGCCTGATGTGTTGCAGTCCCTGGGATTGCAAAGAGTCAGGCACGACTGAGCGACTGAACAACAGCGCTGCCTCTGCTGCTGCTAAGTCGNGAATGAGATGGTTGGACGGCATCACTGACTCAATGGACATGAGTTTGAGCAAACTCCTCGAGATGGTGAAGGACAGGGAAGCCTGATGTGTTGCAGTCCCTGGGATTGCAAAGAGTCAGGCACGACTGAGCGACTGAACAACAGCGCTGCCTCTGCTGCTGCTAAGTCGATTCAGTCGTGTCCGACTCTGTGCGACCCCACAGACGGCAGCCCACCAGGCTCCCCCGTCCCTGGGATTCTCCAGGCAAGAACACTGGAGTGGGCTGCCATTTCCCTCTCCAATGCATGAAAGTGAAAAGCGAAAGCGAAGTCGCTCAGTCATGTCCGACTCCCACCGACCCCATGGACTGCAGCCCACCGGGCTCCCCCAACCATGGGACCCTCCAGGCAAGAGTACTGGAGTGGGCTGCCATCGCCATCTCCAACACTAAGGAATGGTTACGATGGTAAATGTTACGTTATGTATATTTTACCACAATTTAAAAAATCCCCTGTATCTAAATAAAACTGCCTGTGCAGAACCTACCATTCACATCCGTGAGTTCAAAACCATTCACTGAAAAAAAAAGTACAATTTTGGATGACGCTGGGAGAAAAGTGAGAAAGTTCCAGTCCAGTCAAAGCTGAAGAACCACGTGCCTTAGGGACATGAAGCCCCTAGATTCAGTTGGAAGATGTGGTCCCTGTGGGGAGATGCCTTTCTTGGGCGTGGGGTGGGGGGGGGAACCTTGGAAGGCTTCGGAGGAGGTGGCCCTCCAGCTGTAGCTTGTGAAGCAGGTGGTGGAAAGCTGGACAGGGGGGTATGTGGGGCCTCCTGGGCCCTGAGCTGGGCTTCTGAGGGGTTCTTCCCGAGGAAATTCTGCTAAGAAGAGGTGATTAAAAAAAAACTTTGTATTTTGTATTGGGGTATAGCCAGTTAACAAGGCTGTGATGGTTTCAGGTGGACAGGAAAGGGACTCGGCCACACATACACGTGTCCATTCCCCCCCGCTCCGCTCCCCTCCCAGCCAGGCGGCCACGTAACATTGAGCAGAGTTCCCTGTGCTCTATAGGAGGATCTTGTTGATTGGCCATTTAAAATGTACCAATAGCAGTGTGGACATGTCCACCCGACTCCTGAGCTATCCCTTGCCCTCATCCTTCCCCGGCAGTAAGAGGTTTATTTATCTTACTTGACCCTGGTGGCTCAGATGGTAAAGAATCCGCTGGCAATGCGGGAGACCTGGGCTCGATCCCTGGGTTGGGAAGATCCCCTGGAGGAGGGCATGGCAACCCCCTGCAGTATTCTTGCCTGGAGAATCCCCTGGACGGAGGAGCCTGGCCAGCGAGAATCAATGGGGTTGCAAAGAGCGATATGACTGAGCGACTAAGCACACGGCACATCTTATTTAACTCGTGAGAGTTCCTCCCAGGGACAGGATCACCCTTTCAGCTGGAAGACTCCAGGGGTCCACAGGGGCAGGGAACCAGGGCGGGGATTGCCCTGCATGGCAGGACCCCTGGAGTCCTCTGGGAGGACCACTGGCCTCAGTGGGGAGGCTGGGCCGGTCAGGCTGGGCGCACTGGCCGGGGTAGCCGGGCCGGGTGGTGGACCTGGGAGCCCAGGCTGGACGGGCGCTGGCGGCCTGACCGGGAGAGCCTGTGACAGCCACCAGGTGTCCCTGTTGATCCGTGGGAGACGCTTGCAGCTCCCTGGGCTCAGGCCTGTCTGCAGCCGGGAGAGGCCCCCAACACGGGCTCTTTGGCGCCTTGCTGGTGGGGTGGGAATGAGGGCTCTGCTCTCCGTTTAGCTGGGCACCCAGGCCTGGCGGACCACCCCCTGCTCCACCAGGGACTCTGAGCAAGGCAGCCCCTGTCAGGGTCGGTGCTTCCTGCTTGGCCCCGTTTTGGCTGGTAATCCGGGCAGCTGGCACTGCGTCTCTTGGTTCATTGCCCGAAATGCAAAGAGGATTAAGAGGGGTGGCACGTGAAGACTCCAGAGCCTGGGGCGGCCACATGTCAAGGCTCAGGTCGTGGTTGTTGGAGGAACAGTGGGCATTTGGGGTCCTAAGGCAGAGGGGACAAGAGTGACAGGACACGTCTGGCCTCGGCTGGGCACCGGGAGTCTTGGAGAGCACAGGTCTTTCTGGTACATCCACTTTGAAAGGATAAGCGACCAGCTCTATGGGGCGTTGTTGTGCAGCGGGGCAGAGGGCGGGGCAGTGGTTTCTGGATCTATATCCCCCTGGATGGGGCTGGCGTGGGCCTTCCAGAGCCCTCCCCATGCCTGCCATCATCAAGAAGCCTCAGCTCCCAGGTCGCGGTCCCAGGTTTCAAGGAGCCAGTGGGAAGGATGTCGGAGACCCAGGCCCTTCCCGTTTCCCCTGTGTCTCCTCCCCTACCCCAAAGAGATCAGCCTAAAGGGCAGACAGGAAGGCGATGTCTGTCCCTTTCTCTTCTAGAAAGACGCCCTATCCGCCTGCCCCACTATGCCAGACAGAACAGCCCGGCAGCACTGTGTCTGTCTGTGTATTCGGCCCTTGTTCACTGAGGGCCTACTGTGTGCCAGGCATGGGCCTAGACCTTAGGAACCCAGCAGTAAACAAGACAGACGCAGGATCAGCACCAGGGAGTTTGTGGCTGAGAAGAGAGCTGCGGTGAAACCTGCAGACAGATAAATGGCGCAGCGCATTTCAGATGGTGATGGCACGTGCCTTCTGCTCTGTTGATGCTGATAAGGGTCTCGTGGTCATAGGAGCATGGTGTTCACACTGTGTGTGAACAGATGCTACTGGTGGGACCCTGCATGGCCACCATTCCAGCCTGAGGACACTGGGGCTCCCCACGGGCACGTTTCCCGGGCTGAGATCCCTGCCTGCAGAGAACCAGGGGGCTCACCCCTCCAGGACTTCCGAGCGTCGTCTGGGGGAGACAGCTGGCCTCTGACATCCTTTGCTTCCCACTGGGAAACCTCAGTGTCCCAGGACGGTTTCTTTTCTTTCTAGAAGGCAGATCTGTGGCTGGGACCTGTCCCTTTTGAGCTGTAGCGTGGAGATGCTGGGAAAACAGGGCTGGGCCTCCGATCTGTGCACGCGGGCAGGTGTGCTCAGGGCAGTCCCTGGGCACGGCTACTGTCCCTGCAAGGCTGGTCAGTCACAGCGATCCCTTCCCTTCCAGCTCTGTCCCTGTTTGGCTGATAATGTCAGTTGCCACTCTCTCTTCTCTGCAACATTTGACTTGGGTGACTCTTTCTTTCTGAGGTTAGAACCTCCCTTTCTTTTATCCCTGGGGAATGGTTTGCTTTCCCTCAGCCTCGAGATGGGCAGGAAAAAAAAATAGCAGAACTCCAGTATTTTTGCCTGGAGAATTCCATGGCCAGAGGAGCCTAGTGGGTGACTGTCCGTGGGGTCTCAAAGAGTCAGACATTACTGAGCAACAAACACCTTCTCTTTGTTTTGTGGGAGGAAATGCTGAATTCTTCTCCTTTTCTTGAGATGAGACAATAATGACCCTAATTGAAATAATGAATGTGATCTATTGGGAGCGTGTGGTCAGGCTCTGAGCTGGGCATGGGGTAGAGGGTCCCTGTCCTCAGGGGTCTCAGAGTCGGGGGTGGGAGCAGAACTGAGAAGTAAAGTGACGAGGACAGGGCTGGCGTGGAGGGCATCCCAGACTGCTGTGAAGACCAGGGCAGGGGGTCTTAGCCCAGAAGAGGGTCTTATAGTCCTGCAGGGACCCAGAGGAGCAAGCAATTGCCAACAACCTGCTGAGACAGCGCATGCTGAGTGTTCTGGGGGCCAAGGAGGGAGAGCAGACGATTTGTATTGAGGGTGGAGGGTGCTTTCTAGATGCAAAGGGAGGGCATTCCTGGCCTGGGAAAAGGCCTGGTGATGAGGGCAGTGACTCAGGACAGTGGGGGCATCGATTGCCAGGGGAACATGGGGAGATGTCCTGAAGAGGTGACCAGGGCCCCGGGTTGCGAAGGGCTCTGTGATTCTGCTCTTTCCCTGGAAAGCTGTGGGCAAGGAGGGGGCTCCCTCCTTCCAGGTGGCACACGTGTTAGGCCTGGAGATGGTGTGGTTGTCAAGAATCCTAGGCAGCAAGAGGGCAGCTTTGGTGAGGAGGTAAGAGGAATGCGGTGATGTGAGCTGAGACACAGTGGATGGGGCCCAACAGGAGGGTCGCTGCCGGGACAGGAATGGCTCCGGGGCTTGGCAAAGACTCTGCACACAGCGGGTGTCTCCCACCCGAGGCATCTCATTTTCGTTTAGTGACCGTTCAGGACCCTGCCTGTGTGCCAGAGACACGGTCCCAGGACGGTGAGACCCTGGGACAAGCTGTGTGTGGGGCTGTCCCGACCTCGAGAGGACGTGCCCAGAGGCAGCCAGCACCTTGGCATGCCCCGGGGGGCACTGAGCTGGGGTCGGATGACCCCCTTCTCGGCTTGGGCCCAGCTCTCCTGCGTCTGTTGGGTTTGGCACTGCCCTCTGCAGGATCTGTTGTTGCTGCTGTTGCTGTTTGGCTTTGTGCTAAGTCCTCACTGTTGCTCGTGGGCCTTCTCTCGTCACAGCAGGGGGTGCTCTTCCTTGCTCTGCGTGGCTTCTCATTGCAGTGGCTTCTCTTGCGGAGGGAAGACTCTAGGCTGCATGTGCTTCAGTAGCTGTGGTGCACGGGCTTACTGCTTCACGGCATGTGGACTCCTCCCGGACCAGGGATCGGACCTGTGGCCCCTGCATTGGCAGGTGGATTCTTATCCACTACCCCGCTAAGGAAGTCCTCCAGGATCTGTTTTTTATTTTATTTTCTGATCATTCATTGTAAGTTATTCTTCCTAATGATCTTTCCTCCATGACCTGAGAAGCTGGGCTAGTGTGAGAACTGTGAGCTTTTCTGTTGCGCCAGTAGCAGAAGGGAGAAGCCCAGCCTGGAAGGGGGGCCCGTGAGGGCAAGCGAAGGGCAAAGCTCGTGAGTATCCCAGTTCTACCAGCTCTCTCGAGTGGTAGCGGATCAGGGAGCAGCCGAGCTGGGAGGAAGCTTATTATCCTCCCAGTTTACAGATGAGACACCAAGCCCCAGAGGCGGGTGTAGATTGCCCAGGTCGGGAGCCTTCTCTCTTGAGTTATGCCTCTTCCCTGCTCCTCTGCTCCGATGTCCAGCTTGGTGCTTGGACATACATGAAAGCAGAGGGAGGGTAAGGAGGGAACATAGCGTCCCTCAGACTGAAAGAAGCTTGTGGAAGCTGGTAGAGGTATGGCATTCTGAGTGTGGGGCAGGCTCCAGGCAGGCTGGACTTCCGGGAGACAATAACCTGCCCAACTGCATACAGCAGACGTTGGGCCTCTGCGCCTCAGTTTCCTCATTTGTAAAAGAAGCCAGTTGGTCTGGAAAACAGCAGAAGCCCTCCTCCCTTGGATTCACGCCCTGTGCCTTCCTGATCCAGAATCGCAGTCCATGCTGGAGGAAAGGAACCCCACTTTTCTGTTGGCTACTCACTTCTGCACACCAGCCAGAAGGAATCTGCGCCTATCTGGAGATCTCTCCCACCAGCTCCATTTATTTTCTGATCTACTTCCAGCTAAAGATTCCATGTGCCAGTGAGAGTTGTTTCTGGTACTGGTAAATGTACTTATCTACTTGTATTTTCTGCACGTGTCTTCCAGGGCTCGATCTGGTTTCCATTTGGCCTGAGCTCCTCATGTGAATCTGGGCAGACCAATTAGTATCTTGGACTTCCCAGGGTCTTTGTGGACTGATGTGTCAGCTTCTGGGAGAGAGTTCAAGGGGAAAATGCGCGTGGATGGTGTGTGTATGCGTGCGTGTGTGTGGGGTATGGCGTATGTGGCCTTGTGTGTGTGTGTGTGTGTGTGTGTGTGTGCACAGACGCAGGCATATGTGCATAGGAGATGGAAGTGGGGTGGGCCTTCTGGGAGGGCAGGGACTGGGGTCACCTGCAAACTCAGTATGTCTCCCTTGACTCTCTCCAGGCAGGTTCTGTTACTTGCAACCAGTCCCTAAGGGGCTTCATGAGTTTAAATGGAAGGGAAGCAGGCTCTATGGGAAATGCAGAGCTTGGTCCTTGAAATCAGACACTTGGGAGGCACTTGACCTTTTCGTAGGGATTTAGGAGCTTTTGTGTGTCTGGGATAAGTGGAATACGATCTCCTGGCTCCCACTTAGGAAATGCAGAAAGCCTGGGTTCTGGCTCTTTCTCAATAGCCCCCATCCCTGTTCAGAGCCTGCTGTGCCAACTTTGAGGCTCCAGCTGGCAATGTATGGGGTATCCTTGGTGACTCAGATGGTAAAGAATCTGCCTGTAATGCAGAAGACCTGGGTTCGGGTCTCCATAAGGTCACAAAGAGTCAAAGGCAACTGTGTGAGAATGCAATGATTTCAAAGATACCTGAGGCAGTTTAGAAAACAAAAACTACACATTAAAATAGAAAATAAGGAGAAGAATGAATCAGGATAAGGGGAGAATAAAAGTAGAAGAGGAAGACAGGCCAGAATGAAATCATAATATGTAGGAATATAGGCTAAAAAGTTGGATAGTTTTACTAAGGCTGGAGCCAAGGGGTGGGCGCTGCTAATTGGCCCTAAGGGTCCTTGTGGTCAAAGCAAGAGAGAAACATGACCCAGTGTGTGTGTGGCTGGCGCTCGAGAGGACTCCAGTGCTTGCGTCAGGACACTGAGCAGAAGGAGGGTGAAAGCCGCCCCTGGGCCAGAAGTAGTGGCTGGCAGAGGCCCAGTTCTGTGGGGGAAAGGAAGTTGGCTAGGGTGTCCCCACATGATTCCAGCGTCATGGTTTATCACCCTGAGATTTAGCCAAGCCCAGTATTCTCTGCTGGTTTTAATTCCCAGGATTCAATTCATTCCCAGGTGTTGTTCTTAAGTCCTAAAACTGGACAACTTTGGAATGATTCCTTTGAGCCTCATTTGCGCTAGTTCAAGGAGAGGGATTTGAAGATCTCCTCCTTATCCACCTGCAGAGAAAGCACTGTCATTTGGGGATGGTCAGTTTCTTTAATTTTCATGGAATTTTTATCATCATCACTGTCACCATCACCGTCATCGACACTGTAATTATCACCACCGTCATCAACACCACCACCACCATCACCATGACCATCACCACCATCATCAACACCGTCACCACGACGACCACCACCGTCATCAACACCACCACCACCATCACCATCACCACCATCATCAACACTGTCACCACGACCAACACCACCATCATCAACACCATCGCCACAGCCACCACCACTGTCATCCACACCACCATAACCATCACCATGACCATCACCACCATCATCAACACTGTCACCACGACCACCACCACCGTCATCAACAAAATCGCCACGACCACCACCACCATCATCAACACCACCAACATGACCACCACCACCGTCATCAACACCATCACCACAACCACCACCACCGTCGTCAACATCATCACCACAACCACCACCACCACCACCGTCAACACCACCAACATGACCACCACCACCGTCATCAACACCATCGCCATGACCACCACCACCATCATCAACACCACCAACATGACCACCACCACCGTCATCAACACCATCACCACAACCACCACCACCGTCGTCAACATCATCACCACAACCACCACCACCACCACCGTCAACACCACCAACATGACCACCACCACCGTCATCAACACCATCGCCATGACCACCACCACCATCATCAACACCACCAACATGACCACCACCACCATCGTCAACACCACCAACATGACCACCACCACCGACGTCAACACCATCACCATGACCACCACCACCACTGTCAACACCACCAACATCACCACCACCACCGTCATCAACACCATCACCATGACCACCACCACCACCGTCAACATCACCAACATGACCACCACCACCATCATCAACACCATCGCCACGACCACCACCACCACCGTCAACATCACCAACATGACCACCACCACCGTCGTCAACACCATCACCATGACCACCACCACCACCACCGTCAACACCACCAACATCACCACCACCACCGTCATCAACACCATCACCATGACCACCACCACCACCGTCAACACCACCAACATGACCACCACCACC